>CM061227.1:23862300-24342300 GCA_030844895.1 Ambrosia x helenae | reverse complement strand
ACGTGACAAAATATTATTTGATAAATTCCTCACTCATCTCTGCCCATAAAGGATAGTCTAATAGAGATGATTTGGAAGAAGGGTTGTGTGTGGGTGTTGGTGTGATTGGAACAATCTAAACATTATGTTATTTTCTCTTCATCTTAATTTGTTGTGGAGGAAAGTTAGGTGGAGGCTTTTATATAATGACGTTTCCTTCACCAACCACGGATATCTTACATAGTTACATTCTTACCAACCCGAACATTATATTAATAATTTCTTTTTCTTCGTCTTAAATAACGACTAGTAAATTACCCCGCGCGTTGCGGCGGTTTTTAAACGTGATTAAGTACGTAAAGGTAACCCAAGTTAAAAAATATTTTTTTTACCAAAATGGTAATTTTAAATTAAAAGTATTTGATACATAAATCAGGATATTAAGTTTTCTTTTAGTTAGTTGTAATATACAGAGAGAAGGAGATAGAATTATTGGCAACAAATACATATATTATATGAGGTTAGACATCATGCTTTAAAGAGTTATATAATTCAACAAACAAAAAAAAGACAAAAATGTCCAATTACTATAATGTTTATAAGCTCCAACAAAGCCTAATAGAACCATCACAAACATTGCTTGTTATTATTAAATAGATGTGTAGAAGGATTCAATGAAAAGCTTAGGTTTTATTGAAATTGAATTGGGGTTTAATTAGGTGTTATGAATAGGGTTACATGTTGAAATGGATATGAAGTATGCATTACACATATATACAATGAGCATTATAGGTTGTACACAAGGGCATAAAGGGAACAAAATGACCAAATATTGGAAATTTGTGAAGGGACTCTTCAACTCCCATCTTAAAAATTGTGTAAAATTACCTTCTTACCTATCTCTCCTCCTTAATAAGGTAGTAGAGATAACGTGTAGGAATTAATATTTTGAGACAAAAAATTACCTAAAAACCGAGTTAACCTAATATCGGTTTTTTTTTTATCCTAAGTTAACCAAAATTAACAAATCGAAACTGAACCATTCATATATTTATATCTTTTATACATTCATTTCATGTACTTTTAAGCAAAACTTTTATCAAAAGTTTGGTTTTGTTTATTAAACAAAATTAATTAAACCGAACTAAAACGACAATCTAACCAAATAGACTGAACCAATTAACCTGTTGGTTAATAAGTTCGATAAACTAATAATGTCAATTTTTGTTTCGGTTGAAGCTAATAACCGAACCCAATCATACACCGTTAGAAGTGTCTGTGTTCCCTATTACATCGCGCGGACACACTGTTATGAATATATGAATGGTTTTGTTTCAGTTTGACTGATTTCGTTTAACTAAGGGTAGATAACTAATATTAAGTTAAATCGGATATTGGTTAATTCAATTTTCAATTGATTGTTTTGTCTGTTTTTTGGTTTGGTTTGGTGAACGGTTTAGTTATTGCTCACTCCCAGATATTTTAAATTAAAAAAATAGCAATACTACAATCAAATTAAAGATAATAAAATGCTCATTATTATGATTTAATTTTATTTTTTTTATAAAAGTATCAAAGTATGAAAAAAATATAACTATTTAAAAATTATGGGGATAGTTTGCTTAAAATAAGGACAAGAAGTTTAAGCATAATCTAAATAAAAAAAGTTAAATAAACAAAAGTTGAGGAAAGTTTAAGTGATTAAAGTGTAACTAAATGAGGTATCAAAATATAAAATTGTTTGAGTGACTGTTTTACCCCAATTTTAAGGTTGTTAATAAAAATAAAGTTTTTAACTTTTGGATATTTTAAACGATCATTACCTCATGCATTATAATATAGTATATATATATATATATATATATGTGTGTGTGTGTATATGTATATGGGTGGGATTACCATATCTGTGTTGCTTACCACATCGCACGAGCACAACCTCTAGTGTATGTGTATAAGAGAGACAATTTGAAAACATTAGTTGATAAAACTAATGAAACTGTCTGTAAAAGTGCCAAGTTCATGTGTCAATGTGACAGGCATGTAATATATGTATATCAACATATTGTTTAGGTTATCTAACAAAAAAATTACACGATTTTTAATAACTAAAAAAAAAAAATGTAACACCATGATGTAATGGAAAGAAAAGTTTTTAGAAGGTTTTGATAATAAGAAACGTATATACGCATCATAGGATGTTTGAGCTTCAATCTAAAAGAAGAAGAAAAAAAATAAGAAGAAAATAACGGAGATGATTTGGAAGAAGGGTTGTGTGTGGGTATTGGTGAGATTGGAACAACCTAAACATTATGTTATTTTCTCTTCATCTTAATATGTTGTAGAGGGAAGTTTGGTGGAGGCTTTTATAGTGGCGTTTCCTTCACCAACCACGCACATCTTACCAACCCAAACATTATATTATAATTTCTTTTTCTTCGTCTTTTTTTTTGAAATGTACTTTTTCTTCGTCTTGAATAACGATAACGTATAGGGATTACTATTTTGAGACAAAAAATTATTCAAAAACCGAGTTACCCTAATGTTGGTTTTTTTTTTACCCTAAGTTAACCAAAGTTATTGAATTGAGACTGAACCATTCATGTATTTATATCTTTTATACATTTATTTCATGTACTTTTAAGCAAAACCTTTAACAAAAGTTTGATTTTGGTTATTAAACAAAATTAAATAAGCGGAACTAAAACGACAATCTAACCAACTAGACTAAACCAATTCACTGCTTGGTTAATAAGATATTAAGATCAATAAACTGGTAATGTTGATTTTTGTTTCGGTTGAGGCTAATAACCGAACCCAACCATGCATCATTAGAAGTGTCTATGTTCCCTAATACATCGTGCGGGCATGCTGTGATGAATATATGAATAGTTTTTGTTTCAGTTTTACTGATTTTGGTTAACTAAGGGTACAAAAAGAAAATGATAACCGATATTAAGTTAAATCGGATATTGGTTAATTAAGTTTTCAATTGATTGTTTTATATGTTTTTTGGTTTGGCTTTGGTGAATGGTTTAGTTATTGCTCACCCTTATATACTCTGAATCACTCCTAGATATTTTAAATTAAAAAAAATAGCAATACTACAATTAAATTAAAGATAAAAAATGCTTATTATTATGATGAATTTTTTTTAACAAAAGTATGTAAGTATGAAAAAAAATATGACTATTTAAAAATTATAAGAGTTAGTTTGCTTAAATAAGAAAAAAAAAGTTTAGATATAATCTAAATAAAAAAAAGTTAAATAAACAAAAGTTGAGGAATCTTTAAGGAATTAAAGTGTAAGACTGTGTGTTGTGGTGTGTGAGTGAGTGGGCGCGACCACCTCCAAAAAAAATCGCTCCGACAATCACTCGCGTGGGAGGTGTTATGGCTCGCTCCATACCAACGCTCGCGTCCCACTCAAAATTCAAGACAGTAGCGTCGTGACCGTGGTCGCTTGTGCTCGCGATGACTTGCTCACGCGGGGCTTGGCATGGGGCTGTTGTGGTGTTTGCGAGCCACGTGGCTCGCAAATAGCTCGCGCCGGGCTGTTCGCGTGTGCACAACGGAGAGCCTGATATCAAAATGTAAAAGTGTTCAAATCATTATTTTACCCTCATTTTTTAAGGTTGTTAATGAAAGTAAAGTTGTTAACTTTTTGGTTATTTTAAACTACTCTTACCTCATACACGTTATAACATACTATATTTATATGTATATGCTGCTATATATGGTATATATATAGTTGTAAAGTGGTCAACAAGTTTTACACCCTAGGAAGAAATCAAAGAGATATACATATATATTTACATATTTGGATTTTGTTTGTTAGATTAGTTGTAAACGAATCACCACCATCTCCATCATGTCTTCGTTGGCTACTACACTCACTTCTTCTTCTTCTTCTCCACTAGGTTTCACTAAATTTAAGCACCAACTTCCCATATTGTCATCATTCCGTATCAGGCCACCAACTTCCATTTCTATCCATCATATTCCCCCAATATCAATATCTCACAACAACAACAAGCACCGCCATAATCTTCCGACACAAGTCGCGTTTTCTGGAGACGGAGGCCAAAACTGGAACAGTTCCGGTGGAAACAGCGGTGGCGGCGATCGTAGCGAGAGCTGGAGCGCGAGCGGATGCGACGGAAATGAGAAGGAAGAGTGGTTCGTATTGCCTGGCTGGGTTGATAAGTCTTTGGATAGTATGGATTTGGATCGGGTGATTCGGTGTCTGATAACCGGAACGCCTCGGTAATATTAAGGGGATGCTGCAGTTTAGATGGTTTAAGGAACGCTCGCTTGCTGATGATCTTTTGTGGGATGGAGTTCTGAACGAGTGCGGCTTCAAAACCTTAACAAAGGCAGGTTTTTCAATATTCATTTCAAAACATCTGATGTAAACAATATATATTATTTTATGAAGATATATAATCTTTTATTTGATATATCCAGGCTCCTCCTCCTGCTGCTGCTGCTGCTGAATATGATCAAAACCAGACAGAAAGTTTCGTTAAGGAGCTGGATATTGTCTTTGCAGATATGGTATGTTGGTTGTTATTTTTCTTGACAAGCTTTAAATCTACCTAGTAAGCATCATCATTATATATAATGACTAATTCTATTTTATATCTTCCCCAGGTGATGGCTGTAATTGCAGATTTCATGCTTAATTACCTTCCGGCCTCTACCGTGAAGATTGCCAAGTTCTTGTACAACGGTCCAGATAAGGCATTCCAGGTTACTTATGTTGTCCCTTTGATCGAAATTATATATACACACGACACACTAACACTTATGGATTAAACACACAATAAAGATCAAATGTAAAATGTTGTTGTACATAAACAATGATATTGTTTATTGTCTTGATAAAATGAAAAATACAATAATTACAAGGTGTTTATACCTATATAATGCAGCAGTTAAAACGGAGGGATGTTCGGTTGGAAATGGAGGGATTTAACTGACATTTGAAACGTTGTGAAGGTCACACACACATCGAATGAGGCGCGCCTTATGAATTGTTTCATAATCGGCTGCATTCTTCTAAGTTATACTAAATATAACATAATCTTATACTAATCCTAGATTAGATATGTACAACCTAGGATAATTAATGTCATTATAGTTATACAATTTGATATAAAGATAGTAAATAGAAACAAGTTTGATTTATACAGGTCTAACAACTTCTTCTTTTTTTTTTTTCATGTTGTGTAAAATTTTATAATCTTTGAAGCTCATTAATTGCCTTGGATCAAGTTATTTAATTTGTACATGCATTGAATAGTATATATGATTCTATTTCATACCCTTTTTAGACTGCTACTTTGGGTGGAGCATCATCCTCATTACTTGAGCGACTAGTTGCTGCTGTCGCGGTATGATTTTTCTAGGCTTTCGTTATTTGGACATCCTCATCTTTTATTTGGACATTCCTATACGACTCGTAGAGTAACTTTCTTGGGATTTTGTTTTTCAGCATCATGGAACTAGGCCTTTTGATGTGGCCATTGAATCAACACTGGTATTCTTGTCCTACGATCTTTGATCTTTTGCTAAACAATATTGGCGGCACATTGGCAATAAACTCGGTTGGGTGGACCAACTTACACCTGCTTTTGAAAAACAAATGTACAGAATTATTGGCATCAACCATAAAATTCCAAATATTTGAATCAGACAAATTTAGGAGCTTGTTCTTATATAGACTTTGGAAAACTTTCTAACTCTTTATTTGACACACTTGACACCGCCACACCGGTTTCATAAAGTGTGTAGCTTTCTAACCAATATGAAAATGTTGCCCAGGTTGGCAAACTTACTCTCATAAATGCTAAAAGGGCGGTTCAGAAATCTTCTGGTCCCGTGTCGTCCACAAGTGTGGCATTTGGTCTTTATATGGCGGTATCTACAAATCTCTGGTAAGATTACATACACTATTCTTTTTCTCTTTGCTTCTATGTGTCGATCCTGACTTCCGAGGGTCAAACAGTTGTTCTTTTAAGTAATAACCTTACAATTCTTTTGACAGCTACCGGCTTCTGACAGCTGATGTTGAAGGAGAGCCTTTGTCACAGCAACACAAGCTAATGCTGAGTGCAGCATGCGGTCTTCAGGTTCTCATTGAGAGACAGTCTGATTCCTGGATTCCCATGAAGATAAATCTCGATTTGGTTGGTGCGCTCTCTGCCTCAAAGTTGAAGTTGGTATATGTCCCTGATGATGAGGTCAGAATGAACTCGGAATAGGACATAAATTGTTTGGTTTTTTCTTTCTGTTTTAGGATGAGATAAACTATTAAAACTATAAGAAATAAATGTTCAAGACAGCTATATCTATATAATGTTGTAACTTTATTAATCATATCATTTAAGTGTTAGCTTTGGAGATGACCCCAATGAAGATACATACACACACACACTTGATGTGATTTGTCACCAACTATACCATATCTCGGGTCAGCACCCTCGAACAAACCTTAACGAAGAAAATCTATGGAGGGTCCAAGGAGATTGCCTCGACCATGGTCATGTACTTCTAACATATGATCATCCTCATCCCTTCTGTTCTATCCCCAACCAGTCCACCAATCAAAATTGCCCATCACGGTCAGTTACGACCATCCAACACTCATTTTTAATGGATGGTTCGCCATTCCGCTTTACACCACATATGCACATCAGACCACTAATCTTTAGATATCTCTAGACCAAAATATGTATGATTCATGTAGTGCAGAAATCGAGCTCCTTACAAATGGTGTACACCCTCACTAAATTCCAACAAAGCTGTCTTTGAGGTATGTCACCATGTGATGACTTTGTAGTAATATATACTATTAGTCGATGCCAAAGAAACCTCATTTGCATCGCTTTCTGTCTTCCTAGCCCTTGCATACACCGTACATGACGAAATCACCAAGTATTGGCTACTTTTGAACTTGAGGTTGTTGGTATAGCATAAATCCTTCGGGTGTATTCGATACAAAATGAAAAGTTGTGTTCTTCACCCCGTACCTCTATCTATCTTCTTAACTTGAGAAACTTGTTGATTTATTTCCATCACTAGCTACCTCCCATCCTTTGTCTTGCGCCATTTCCGCTCCCCACATGCCTTGTGCCATTGTCGTTCTCCAATGATCTTTTGACATGAATTCAATGGTTTTATTTAAAACATCGGGTGTGCCGAATAAATCATATATGAAAGAGTTAAAACTTTAGTACATTACTTACAAGAATCAGATTTCTATCCCCGTCAAAACTATCAACATGAGCCGCCTTGTGGATGCTGCAATCTTCATATATAACGCCATCGCCTGATCCACCATAGTCCTAATTTGAAGACAACATGATAACTCAACAAGCGCTTATAGGCAGATAACCCTCATGGTGATCATGCAATTGAAAATGTTGTCAACAAGTTTGATCGAATAGTAATACTTGTTGTCAAATATCTATCTTTGGTTTTACAAAGGGTGCATCATGTGAAACGCCTTGAGGCGGTGCCTCATGCCAGTTTGTGTTCAAAGTAAGGGTCTGTGAGAGGCTATATGTAAAAACAACTAAAGGAGTGAAAGAATAAAGAAGGGTTTACTTATCAATAGAAAGGTTGACATGTAAAGAGATGCAACTTCTAATTGCAGATGAAGCTCTCGCCTTGTTTTTGGGACTTAAGTGCCTTGGAGAGCATTTTTAAACACAGATCTAACAACTTAATATACTCATAAGACAACTTGTTCAATCATATGATGAGATGACCCTTCAAAGTCACATGTCCAGGTATCATAATTCATAAAGACATAGAATGGATTGTTAATCAATTTATTGGCCTTTTTATGACTGAATTGAACAACTAACATGATGGATTGTATAAAGTATATTGCTGTTGCTAGTATTAACTAAATGAAATCTAATACAAATACAAATTAAATAGAGAAACCTTACAATCAGTTGTCTTCCAAACTCCACCTCCCTTTGTAACAAACAACTTGGAAAACATGATTAAGCAATTCCTTTTGTTGTTACATATATAGGAGCTAAATTTGTAAAAGAGTGTGATGGGATCTGATTAACATCTAGCTACCAGCAGCCAGAGTTGAATTCACATCTAGAGTTATTATCTTTTAAATTTTGAATGAAATAATTTTAGTTTGCTTAGTTTATTAAAGTAGTTTCGAATCTTTAACATACACAAGACAAGGGACAGATTGTTTTAAAACTAATATTTGATTTGGAACATTTAGTTTTATTTAGTTAACATGTCTCTTTCTATTATTTTTTATTATACTATATTAATCACTATTAATTTATATTTTTATATCTCTTAAATAGAAAGGTCGTTGACCTACACGTCTATTGGGTTCATCTTGTTAAACATGTAATATATATGCCCCTAGCCTAGTATAGATGTTTGTTTAATGTTATTGTACGTGTTTGGATGTGTTTCGGATGATTTTGGGTTGTTTGTATATCGACTAGCGACTAGGTCTTCATGGGGCGACTAGCTTAGCTAGTCGCCTGGGTCTCAAGACGATTGGGTAGCCAATCGCCCCACCTGGTCACATGTTGAAAGCTAATCGCTCCTAGGGTCCTCGACGACTAGCTGGTAATATAAATACTACCAATGATTGCTCTAATCATTCTCAGCTGTCACATCACACAACCCAAGCACTCCAGTGTCATAGGTTCAGGTCTGTTGATTGTCGTTGTACACCCGAGCTCTATTTTCAATGCAATAACAACCTTTTAACCTTTATATGTGTGTTTGATAACTCGTTTACTATATTTTGTTGGCGTTTTTGTTATTCGAATATCATCTATTGGATTCCGCACACTAGGTGAACCAGCTCGTGATTGTCGGGTTGTCCGAAAACGATCCTACAAGTGGTATCAAAGCATAGGCTCTTATCATGAGTGTTTCATAACAAAACAGATTCAAAACAGGGTGGTTTTAGATCAAAATTCAGTGTTTTAGTGTTAAAGCATGTTTTGAAAGTTTCAAACTTTGTGTTTTATGAAAAACCAACATTTTTCAAAATCTAAGCTTGTTTTAATGGATAAAAACATGCGCTTTTTATTAGGGTCTGCTCCACTGCTAGAAAAAAGGCCTTTGTTGACATTCTTTTAGTTAACATGTCTCTTTCTATTATTTTTTTATTATACTATATTAATCACTATTAATTTATATATATATATATATATATATATATATATCTTAAATAGAAAGATCGTTGACCTACACGTAACATGTCACACCCTCAAAGTTCACTTGCGGGGTTTTACCACGATGCGCGTGACACACCAGGATCTAAGTCAACGGTCATAATAAACGACAACTATAAGAATTAAAAATCAACGTAACAAGTCATGCAAGTGTCATGAGTGTTTCATAACAAAACAGATTCAAAACAGGGTGGTTTTAGATCAAAATTCAGTGTTTTAGTGTTAAAGCATGTTTTGAAAGTTTCAAACTTTGTGTTTTATGAAAAACCAACATTTTTCAAAATCTAAGCTTGTTTTAATGGATAAAAACATGCGCTTTTTATTAGGGTCTGCTCCACTGCTAGAAAAAAGGCCTTTGTTGACATTCTTTTAGTTAACATGTCTCTTTCTATTATTTTTTTATTATACTATATTAATCACTATTAATTTATATATATATATATATATATATATATATATCTTAAATAGAAAGATCGTTGACCTACACGTAACATGTCACACCCTCAAAGTTCACTTGCGGGGTTTTACCACGATGCGCGTGACACACCAGGATCTAAGTCAACGGTCATAATAAACGACAACTATAAGAATTAAAAATCAACGTAACAAGTCATGCAAGTTTAACCGACAAGTACAGCGGAAGCAAAAATAAGTTTACGACCTATAAAATGAGTGTAACTAGTTCAAAAGTTTTAAAGTAAGGTTCGGCACAATGAATGATAAACGAGACTCCGTGCGACTCCAGTGCGCCTAGCCTCGTTGCTACCTGTAACATCGTGTGCTTTTTAGTTTTACATGTATTTTAAATACTATATTTAACAAATTCTAAGTTCGCCGTTATTCGTTTCTTTTATGTTACTCTTACCAATTCTTAATGAGTCGTCATATAATTTATCCTAATCAATTTAGAAACTCATTTAGTTGAGATCTTAATATATATTTTATTTTTTAAAAAGTAAAACATATATATCACTAATAATAATACTTTAGTTAAAAAAAAAAAAAAACAAACGTGATTTAAGTTCTTACTTTGACTTTTGACTACAACAACAATACACAATGAATGTCCATAACAGTATCATTTAGTCATTCGTTGAGTTTTTATTTTTTGTTTCTTTCGACAAAACCAAACAGAATACTACAACTAGAACCATCCTTAACAATTAAACTCAATCCCCACCTAACATTTTCCTAACCACCTCAATAACTCCATTTAATACCCAACCCATCTTAACCCACCTATAAAAACACCTCTTCCTCACCCTTTAATCCTTTGCTCACTCTAAATCATTCTCTAAATCTCTCTCAAATCCTCAAGTTTTCAAGACAACTTCCTGTTTTGCATTAGTGACTTTCTTGGCTTAAAATTTCATCTTATTTTCTGTTTTTCCTTCTCCTTTCTATCCAAAACTTCTTGGAGAAGCATCTAGGATCTTCCCCATATTTATCCACAGAAGTGTGATAAGGGTAGAGCACCTAAAAGAGGTCCCAAAGGTGGTTGTTTTCTGAATTATACTATATAATAATATAAACATATACTTTTAAGTTTGTATCTTACTAGTTTATTATTAATCTTTGGAAGGTTTGTGGTTACACCCTACCTTACCAACTCTCTTGACCCTTCTTGTGCTACGGATTTATCCACACTAGAAAGGGGAAATCCCGTGTCCAAAACCCACGTTTATTCCATAAGCGAAGTGGTTATGACATGAACCTATCAAATGGATTCACATTCCTAACTTTATACCATCCGAATCATCTATGATGGTTTTGTGCTTGGTCTAACTTTGTCACACCCTCAAATTTCCACTGCGGGGTTTATACCGCGAGGCGCATGACAAACCAGGATCTCATAGCCATAAGTCACATGAACGAACTCTGAATGCCCAACCCATTTAGTTCGTTTTCAAAAACCAAGTTTAGTTAAGCTGCGGAAGCGTAAACCAAATTTAAACCTTTTTAAAAACCATGCGCAAAACAACGCGCCCAAATTAAGACCATATGAAAGAAAAGGTAAAAGCATAATATGTAATTTATGTGTATGCCCAAGACCCCAAATGCAGTGAAGTGTACAGTGCTTTCTAATCCTGGCACCGGAAGCTAACTACCTGCAAAAGCATGTAAATCGTGTGTCAACATAAAGCTGGTGAGTTCACAAAGTAAAGCAAACGCGTATATAAATGTGCTGGATTCCAAAACCACGTAACCAATTAAAAACGTAGGTCCTCCAGACCAAAATGTTCAAGAGTCATCAGTTTAAGCGTGTCAGGGGTAGCTAACCCACTCATTGTAACTAAACAGAATTATTGGAACACCTTCAGAAACATAGTGATTTGCCTCAATAACTGGTGTCTATCAACACCAGTTCTCAAATGTGGTCAGAAGTTCATGCCCGTGCCTCAAGCACCTCAGACATGAGGTTGCTGCACAACCTAATAGCGCTATCAACTAATACCCCGCTCGCCTCCAGCGATTAACCCAATAATATGCAAGGACTTTCCAAATGATAGAGTGTTTAGTTCACAAAGGACCAATAAGTTTTAAACTGATCAAAAACCCGATCCACACAAGGAATCGTAAACCCGACCCACACAAGGAGTCAAAACCCGAGTAGTCCCAAACTGGACTAGAAAACAGTAGTCCCAAACTGGACTAGAAAAGTTAAGTAAGTTGTCTCAACCCGAGACACATGCTTTTGAGAAAAGAGTAGTGAAACTCACCTTAGTGCGCAAGCAAAAGAAATCCAAATTCCAAGTAAAGTGCGCTACCGGCTCCCTAGTAATAGTGTCACCAAGTAAGTATAGGCGTAATACCATTGCACCATATAACCCGTTTGTCCAAGGCGTTTAAACGTTCAAAAGTGTGTAAGTGACACCTAGTGATTTTACATGCATAAGTAAACCCTACGGACTCGTTGGAGAATATGTTGGTTATAATTAGTTTTTACATTCCATATGCGTCTCATACAAGTGTCCGTTCAGCTACACATCAATTACATACCACCTAGGACCTCAATTAATCACATAAACACATAATACACAATCTGTGTTTTTAGGACAGATTGTGCGTCATCAAAACCAATTTATTTAAAATACTTAATCAGTGAGTTAACCTCTACAATTTTTACTGAATATTATTTGGAATTCACTTAACAACCCATATTTTTGTTTTGTCTCAAAACCAAACAAAAAAATAATTAAAATTCGTTCAACACAGCTATGTTCAGAAAACTTTCATAACAGGTCAGTTTAGTAGAAAAATTTCCAAAAATTGTGTATTCATCCAAACGGGATGAATCCACTTGGAAATCTCAAGTTACTCCAATGTTAACCTTCTGTAAAAATTTCATAACCCAACTCTTTATAAAACTCGAGTTATGATGACTCAAAGTCGACTCAGTTTGTTAACCCGAAATTCTGATATGACCTATTTTCAAAGAAAATTCCAAAAACGACACAACCGACGTCCAAATCACTTGATTTTACCCATTATGAAAAGCTAAGACCAGGTGTGATTTAACCATGCAAAGAAAATACCAAAATTATCATGTTAAAGTCGCGTTACAGCCCCTACAAGTTCACCTAATCATTCTGTCCAGATTTTAATTACGCCTAAATCTTTCTTTAAACGACTCCCGTGTGCATGCAAACAATCAACAATCATCAATAACCATTACCAAACATTCCTAATACCTATTGTGATCAGATTCTATCATTATACATGCAAAGATTACAACTTTAATGATCAAAACTTCAACAACTTGCGCAACAAGTAACCTATTATATTACTAATCGCCTATCATCATGTTTAATTCGTTTAATCTTCAAAAACCTCAAGTTTTAATAATTATAAAAAGCTTTCAGACCTGGACAAACCTAGTTATAGGATTTTTATAACATAAAAATAAGATTAAAGCGTAAAGGATTAAGGATTATACCCCAAGCTCTTCGATACAATCAACCGAACGCCTTTGGAGCTTCTCAATCGATGTTTTTGCACCTTAGCAGGTGGTTTGGGGTTAATAATTCGTAGGTAGGGCAGTAGGGCGATTAGGGTTTGAGTTTAGGTGATACAAGAGGCTTAAGGTTGCTTAAATAGGTGTTTGAGGCGGGTTTAGAGACGTCAGGTACCGGCGAGCGGGCCGCTCTCTCCCTGTGAGCGGCCGCTCACAGGGCCTTGGCCCGCGTGGGTGGCCCGTTTCGTCACCCGACATGTTTTCCTTCGACGTTTTCGTTATTTCGGACTGTAATAAGTGCAACCCCATGCGTTAAGACCCCAATCAACCTAATGATCCACCTTTAATGATTTTATTAACGTATTCGGTTTAGGTTCACACAATCACATATGGTTTTCACATAATTTCACCGAATATCACAGAGACACATAATCGCAATCAATCCAAAATAGTTAACTCATTATTATTATACTTCATTATTCACCAACGTCCGAGGTTCACTAATCATGTATACAGTTATTAACTCACAACAATGCAACGTGTGTCCTATCTAGCTAACCCTAGTTAAGTATAATGCAAGGAACGTAACTAGAGTTTAGTTAAAGTGATAACCTGAATTTGCGGGGTATCACAAACTTAATCTCATGACCATCCGGATTGCCCTAAAGGCAATTTGTGCTTGGTTTGCCTAAAAGGCTTACATGACTCTCGTGAATCTTTAACCTAAACTCGAACCTAAGACCCTTTATTCTTTAATTCTAGATAACCAAGGCTAAAGCTAAACCTTCCAAGACTTACCTTTTTGGAACGCTATCAAACGCACCCAAAGGTGAGTTCATACTTGTCCCCGTTTTATTCTTTATTCTTTTGGGCTCAACATGTATCACTATCAAAACTCAAACGATTTTAAACTCTACAATCTATTATGCTTAGTCTAAAGTCTATCATATTCTAAATTCTATCATGCGCAATCTAAGGTCTATTATATGCTTGTACGCTATGCTATGTAGAATTATTTACTCTAACATACAAATGTTCATATAGTTGACAACCCACCTTGCATGTATAGCGCTATAGGATTGGCTATTCGCCCCCTACATGGGTCATGTTAAGCAAAATTCTTCGTGGCTAGTCGCCGTTTGTATGGTTCTCTTGCATATGCCTATAAGCAAAACTTTATTATACTATGTATGTATGTCAAAACTAGTATGCTCACCAATGCTTTATGTGTTGACGGATATTTTATACATGTTGCAGGAAATATTTATTGCAGGACATTCAAGAAAACTACTTAGGATTGGACATAGAAACTCACTCTAGTTCAAGTTATCATATTCTTGTTGTTGTATTTTTCGTTATTTGAACTACATGTATTTCTATTTTTAGACAATAAATGAAATTCTATCTTTAAACTATATTGTCACAAAATCTAGTGTCATGAAGTCTTTGAACAATCTACCACAAGTCTCGCCCCGATGTATTCCGCCATCGGTTGGGGTGTGCCACTACCTTAGCGACCTGAGAAAACATGCTAAGTTTGTCAACATATAATGCTAGTGAGTGCACAGAGTAAAGATTGTAAAGTAAGTTAATGTTTGTAAACCAGACCCACATTACCCTTACATCTATACTTGATGCTAGCTAGACATCGTTACAAGATACTAAAGCGATATTAACCATTGCTGAACGTTAGTAAGTTGCCTTAATTCCATGTCACCGGCCATCATTCGGTGTCGTATATTAGATAGGACAAATACCCGTCTGACCTCTAGTCCACCCGAGTGGGGTGTGCCGGGCCTAATAGATCTATTCACACTTTCCCCGCTATGTATCCACATATTCTTGTTTCAAAAGTTAAAAGGACTTTGGATGAAAGTCGCCTAGTTCTCATGTGATATAATGTAATGTTGTGGTCTAAGAAAACGTTAAAGTTTGTACAACATGTTTCTCCCCCAACAAGAAAATATGAAAGGGGTTGTGACACTCACCTTAGGTTGCGTCTTCGAAAAATAGTACTCAAGTTTGTGTGATAGTCTTCACCACAGAAAACCTATCATAAGACGCCTATAAATGCTTGGCTGATGATACGTTTGTTCAGAAACCCTTAGTTGTCCAAATCATGACTGTGTATGTTGATGGAATGGTTAACGAATGTTCAATAATGTGCCTAATTGTGTGTTTTTTGATGTGGTTTTGATGGTTATATATGATGAATAAGATAACTACACAAGTTCGAAAAGTTTCAGGTTAAATACGAATATTGGATGCATTTTTGGAGAAACAAAATGGATTTTAATTGAAGATATTAAATGATGATGTGATAGAGCTTTGAAAATCCGAATACGTGGCCGCAAGAATCGAAGAAAACGGAGTTATAACTAAAAAGTTATGTAGGAAACAAGATTTTTCCGAAAGCCCCTGGCGTAAGCTACGGATCAGAAGACTAACTTACGGTTCAGATCAGTAACAAGGGCCGAAAATCTGCACTGTAAGCTACGGTTCAGACCTGTAGCTTACGGCGTGAAAACGTGAAAAAAAGGAAACTTTGTTATTTTTCAATTATAAAAGATATTTTGCAAACCCTACTTCATGGTAAGCCACCATACACGAAAATTATCATCTCTTTGGGAGCTTTTTGGAACAGCAAACAAGGAGTATCATCATCATTCATCTCTACATTCGATTTGTATCATCATGTTCGGTTTTGCTATTAAAACTTTTGCTTTGTTTATTGTAACCATGAGCGGCTAAACACTATTGTAACCACCTCCGGGTGTATGGTTCGGTTGTGAAACCTTTAAAACTTGTTTGATTTGGTTTATGGATTGTTTTTCATTTAGTTGAGGAATATTTGTGGTTTTTTATCATTTAATCAATTCACTTGTTTTCAATTGCTTATCTTTTTATCATTCACATTCGGTTTTCTTGCATCGTGAGTAGTTTGATAATTGAGATGGTAGTTGATACTTGTGGGTGGGTTATTGAATTAAACATGTTATTATTAAATGTACGGTTATCAATTGATTTGAATCGTTCAACAAAACCATGTCTATGTGGTATCTTATCATTTAACCAGGTTTGGGTGATTCATAGAACCAGAAGCTCAGAGGGGGTTACTTCTTCTCATTACTGTTTACAACTTTTCCAATTCATATTCCACAATTCAATTAAACAACAAAGTAATTAGGTTTTAACTTACTAGTTAACTTACAAAACTACTCTTTCTACCAATTCCCTGTGGAGACAACTCACTTCCATTATACTATATTTTAACTTATTTTTGACCGACCCAACGACATCGATCATATGTTTGAAAGAGTGTTTGATGTTTGACACGACCGTGCAAGACTCAACATCCCGTTGGTAACCTGTTAGTTTAGTTCGACAAGCATATATAGTTCCCATATAAGTAATGCACGTAAAACACTTGGTTTATACCAAAGATTCACAAAAATCCACGATATGGCGAATGAGGCTAATTTCCTCTCACTCGCCCCAAACTTTATGGCGAACGAGGACCATGTTCTCTCATTTGCATTAACGACCATGCGAATGAGGGTTCATTGTCACACCCTTAAATTCCACTTGCGGGGTTTTACTGCAAGGCGCGTGACATACCAGGATCTAAGTCAGCGGTCACAATAAATGACAACTAAATGTAATGGAAATGATGAAGTAAAACCAACTACGTAGTTTTAAAAGTTTACATAACCAAAACCAAACAGCAGAAGCATAACAAGTTTACAAAACCAAAGTTTAAAAGCAAGTAGTTTAACCAACAAAGTTCAAAAACATGCAAGACCATATGAGACGCAATGAGACCCCAGTGCGCCCAAAACTCCCTGCTACCTTAGCGACCTGAGAAAACATGCAAAGTTAGTCACACATACAGTGTCGGTAAGTCACAGAGATAAAGTTTGTAAAAGTTTGTAACATTTGTAAACCAGCCCAGCAATCCTTACATCTATATCTGATGCTAGCTAGACATCGTTACATGATACTATAGTATCGTGAACCACTGTTGAATGTTAGAATGCCTCTATACCCGTCACCGGTTCATCACCCAGTGCCGTAAAGTTTGGTAGAAAAATATGCACCCGCCACCGACCTCCAGTCGGCCCGAGTGGGCTTGCCAGGCCCAATATATCTATTCACACTTTCCCCGCTATGTATCCACATAATAATGGTTCACTAAATGTTTGAGAGGTCTTGGATGATTAATAATGTCACCAAGTATCCATATGATATAATGTAATATGTTGGTCTAAAAGTTTGTAAGTTTGTACCCCATGTTTCTCCCCCCAAAAGTATAAAAATAGTAAAGAATGGGGCAGTGACACTCACCTTAGTTTGCGTTCTTCAAATAAAGTATTACCGACACAGTCCGATAGTCCCAAATACCGGCGATCGATCATAAAAGTTTGTATAAGTGTTTTGACTAATAACCCTAGGTTAACTAGTCCCCAATTATCCAGATCATGACTAAGTATGTTTGAAAATGTGTTTGAACGTTGACCCGACATCCCGTTGGTGACCCCTTACATAAATTAATCAAGTACATATAGTTTACACATAAGGTTCAAGCATAAAACACTTAGTTTGCATAAAAAAATCGCATGTATGAAGTTGTAAGGTCAAATCAACAAGTTTTATGATTGGTTTGATCCATATGGGTCCTGGTTCGACCCATTTGATGTCCATTCGACTTTTACACAAGTCCATTCGACCTAACATATGTTAATTCAACCTAACGTATGTTAACTTGGCCTCAATGAAGTTCATTCGACCCTAAATGATGTTGGTTCGACCTTTATGATGTTGGTTCAACCCATCTGTAACATCCGGCCCCTCTCACCACCAATATTGTCCACTTTGCCATGATGGTTTGCCCATCCAGAGCTCATGGATTTGTTTTGTTGCCCCGGTGGAGACTTCCCAAGAGGTCACCCATCCTGGTACCGCTCCTACATGAGCACACTTAACTGTGGAGTTCTTCTCTCATCCACTAACATTAAGCCCCAAAACGCATTGGTTATTTAAGAGGCATTGGATTACATATGAACCAATGATCTCTCCTGGCCACGACCGATGTGGGATTTTCCTGGGGTGTCACATTCACCCCCTGTTAAAGTTTCATCGTCCCTCATGAGGTTTGCACCCACCATCCCGAACGACACAGGAGTGGCTCTAATACTATCTGTAACATCCGGCCCCTCTCACCACCAATATTGTCCGCTTTGCCCCGATGGGTTGCCCATCCAGAGCTCATGGATTTGTTTTTGGTTGCCCCGGTAGAGACTTCCCAAGAGGTCACCCATCCTGGTACTACTCCCACATGAGCACGCTTAACTGTGGAGTTCTCCTCTCATCCACTAACATTAAGCCCAAAACGCGTTGGTTATCTAAGAGGCATTGGATTACATACGAACCTAGGATCTCTCCTGGCCACGGCCGATGTGGGATTTTCCTGGGGTGTCACATTCATTCGCCCTATTCAAGCTGTTAATCAATTTGACGAATAAAAATCCTTCAAATCCGATTGAAAACCCCACGAATCATAACAAAACACTGCGGTAATATTTATCCAACCTAATAGCATGTTATCACATCTGATTGAGTCGTCAATTTACTCATTTTGTACAAAAATCACATATTTCTCCAAATGGGAAATTATGAAGATGTCACATCAATTGCATGAAAAATTTACCCAAAATGGAAAGCATTGAAATCAACCTAAAAACATCATTTCCTAAATTATCCAACATAGACTCAACAATCCTAATGTGTTTCTATAATGTTATCATCATATAGCACAATAAAACTCTAGATTTACATGAAACCCCAAATGGGTCAAAACTAATAACATTCTTACACATCAAAACACCATCTAACCATGATTCTAATACTCATGTAACATCAAATCAGTAACCTAGCTTCATATAATATATAAACAACACAAAAAGCCCCAAATTCTAGATCACCAATCCAAAACCCAAGTTTATACTTTGTGAAAACCTATCTTTTATATATAGACTTAATTAGGAAATGTTTAGAAAAGGTTTTTATTTAACAAGACACATTAATATCGGATTTGGGCACTTAGGGTTTATAAAACTTTGATAAAATTAATGAAAAAGGGTTTCAGTAGGTTACACACCTTGAATCTTCACTTTATATTGTTTATAAAGGTGATTTGGCTCAAGGATCTAAGAAATGAGGTCAAAAATTGTTTCTATAGGTTGAGGTTTGTAAGAGAGCACTTGGGGGCGAGTTAGGGTTGTGAAATGGTGAAAATGAACAAAGAGATGCTTATATAGTTTGTTCTCATTCGCCCTTGCATTGTAGCGAATGAGTTCATTCGCCCTTGCATTGTCTAAAGAATTCAACAATGTGGGTGATCGGTGTTTTCCTTGAATGCTTGATAATGCGTTCATTGACTCTGCACTGTTGGATGTCATATAATGATATCGTTTACCCGGGCAATGTGCTCTTGTCCACTTACCCTGCCGATATTTAACAGAGTATTCCTTATTCGCGAGACCGCTGCACACAACGAATTGAAATTATCTTCAAAATCAGATACCTGATAAGCTTTACAAGTGCTCCACCAGAGTGTCTGTAATTCCTTCTTTTTATCTGAGGGTAAGTTTAAGTTGACCATAAGATGACGACAACACAACCCGTGAAAAGCTCGAGGAAAAAAAGTCCGTATCGCCAAGTCTATTTAATTTGCGTGATCAGAAATGATTGCCAGATCTGAATGTTCACCAATACACTCTTTAAGCCTGGACAAGAACCATATCCAACTCTCACCATCTTCAGATTTCCTGATACCATAGGCAACCGGTAAAAATTTGGTTGTTAGCATCCATTCCAACAGCCAGAAATAACGTTCCTTTAAACTCACCTCGTAAGTGCGCCGCGTCTATAATAATAACTGGTCTTAAATTATGAATAAAACTTCTAATCTATACCACATATGAAAAACAAAATCAAATGGTTAGCTTTATTGTAACACCCCAACCGATGGCGGAAACATCGCGGTGTCACGTAGTGACGATTGTTCAATAGCTCATGGACTAGAAATGTAAATATGAATACATTTAATTTAATAATTTATTACATTGAAAGAAATACAACAATTACGACTAGCAATCTAAACTAAGATACAGTAATCACAATCTAAGTCTAAGTTCCAAACGCTTGGAAGTAATCTCATAAGAACCTGAAACATGTACGAAAATGATTTGGTCAACACAAAATGTATTGGTGAGCATACCCTGTTTGAATAAATATAGTAGAAAAAGTGTTTAGCAATTCATGTGCGGTACCATTTGCAATTATGTAACGAGTAATATCCGTTCAAAATCAACCCTATGTAATGAAAGGAAATATATATATAGTATGCGCTAGTAGTAATGAAATACATAGCAATGACAAGGACTCTCAACAGAGTCACAAGAGTATATACCATAGTACTATTCATTGAAATGCCAGGCCCTCAAAGGTTAATGATTTTGACAAGTCATAGACACACAAATTAACATAACACAAACACACATGAGAATTGCATTTAGTGAAAGAATAACATTTAGTCATAGTGTACATGAATAGCCCCAAAAGAGTAAAACATGAAAAAGGGGAAAGATATACTCACATTGATTGTGATGATGAATTTGTAAGAAATCAACGAATACCAATGAATTATGCTTGCACCTTAATAAATTAAAAATGATGATTTAGTATCTATAACTTGTTTCTTTAATTCTATAGTGTTCGTCTTGTCATTTTCCATCAATGGTTGGTTTGAATAAATTGTTCGTAAATAAGACATATTCATAATGAGTTGTAACTAAAGTGTAAAAATACAATTTTGTATCATCATATATATGTGAAAATAACAATTATGGTTTGAAAGATTATACTAAATAATAACTTTAGTAAAAAAATGATAAATAAATTTGAATTCAGTAAACTCAAATGAGTGATAGAAATGCATCCTATAAATTTATAAAGTTGCTTCGTATACCCACAATGTTATGCTCTTCACATATATTTTATATTCATATTTTTTTTTGACTTGTTTTATAAAGGAAATTGTGAGCTTGAAAGGTGGCTACAAGTTTGACCAAAAGAAAAGAGCAATAATAATTACATTAAACAATTTACTGAGTTATCACCAATTTTATCATAGCCGACGCTAAAATATAAATGACAACATGCCATTTTAAGTTAGTGGTTTTACAATGAAAAGATAAGGTCATTGATTTATATTCTTACATAATGCACAGTTGGATGCAGAGGAGGCTTGGCCGGTGATATCGAGTTCTGGCGAGTCGAGTACCATAGCAAGAGAGGATAAAGCAAAAACTACAATTGCTTATGGGTAAGGGTCATGAAAGGGGTCTTGTTCTGGTTTGATGTCCAACTCATGCCAATATTTGAAGACGCGTGGATTGGATGTTGGCCGTGAATTGCGGGATGGGTTGTCAACCGACTGAGCAAAATAAGTGGGTCAAAACGTGTGGGGGAAATGGAAATGATTATCATATGGGGTTATAGGATTTTATGAAAGGTGGTGTTTAGAGTGTGGCAGATTGTGGTGGTTTGTAGAGATTTGAACCGGAAATAACAAACAGGGCATAGTTTCGTTTTGCCGGAAATTTTGGTTGGCGGTTCAAGAGTGGTCGAGATCATGAGAGTTGTTCATGGTGGTTGTTTTCCTTCGTGTATGTATATATATATTCTCCATCGGTTCGTGTCAATCAATTGAGTTTAATGGTCATCATGATTGTTATTTAAGTTGTGCAATGTATTCGCAAATATATTAAAAGCGGAAAAGGAAATGGTCGGTTAGTTGACGTAACTCTTGTAATTTCCTTAATGAAAGGGATAAATGAAATTACAAATTCTCTTTTTGTGAAATATCAAAATGACGTAGGCCTACAAATCATTTACAAAATGGTGATCACTTTAATTGTTTGATGCTATTATTATTATGATGTTAAATAATATTTAATAATCGTATTGTTTGGTATGTATCATTATTAATATATTGTTCACCCCTATAAAAACCACTAAATTAAAGGGAATTAACCATTTTTGAGTTGATCATGGTCATCCAAACTTGTAGGTTATTTATATGATTAAATCTCAGCCACAATAAATAGGTGGTTATTTCAGAAATTTGTCAGTTATATTTTTTGAATAGCAGTTTTCCTAAAACCAATTTTTTCTGAGGTAGTTACTAATGATGTCCATCATGTTCCTATAAACAGGGGATGGGTTAAGTGCAGTTGTGGATATACACACATTGTATTATTATTATTATTATTATTTATTATTATTATTATTATTATTATTATTATTATTATTATTATTATTATTATTATTATTCTATATATAACATTCAAATTGACGTGAACAGTAATAATATTATGTTGGTCTACGTAGCAATTAAGAATACAAAAACATTTTGGTTTCTTTTTTCTATTTTCATATCTTCATTTTAAGTGTTCTTTCAGTTTCACAATTAGTTATCTTTTTAGTTGCTAATTTACTCATTTAGGGGAAAGTTAAATTGAGAACACCTATATTTCGTGCGAACCGTGAGAACGACATCTAAAATCATTCAAATTCAAAATTTCTTTTTACACTTGTCTTTATTACTAAAATACAATCTCAAAAACACAATTTACGCGTAAAAATTCAAACGTATACGAAAATAAATTGTTTTTACACATGTGTAAATTTACTGTTTATGCATGTGTAAACTGTTTCATTTACACATGTGTAAAAAGTTAATTTGAAAGTGTTTTTGCAAGAAAAGATGAATTGTTTGGAATAAAAATTCATTTATTAATGTTGTATTTTGATTATAATGAGGTTTGTATTAAAAAATTTTGATTTTGATTGATTTTTTTACTTGTTCTCACGGTTCTCACAATATTTAGCGTTCTCAAGATAACCCTCCCCTACTCATTTATTTATTTAACAAATCCTATTTACAAAGTGTAGTTAATTAAAATGAAAAATGGTCTAAAATAACCATTTACAAAATAGCAACATTGATATACAACTATCACTATCGAAATAATACAATGAATGCTGGTAGCTTGATGAACTTACTCGATATCAACATCGGTATCGGTATTGGTGTTATCAAAACTGGTACTAGTATTTGTTTTTATAGATTTTTGGATCAATGTAAATCAAGTGTTAATTTCCTTTGATCGTATTAAAATTTAGTTTTATTTGTTTGTCATAACGATACGACACGAGCCCAATCAATATCAACCAAGTTCCCGCCGCGTAGCGCGGATAGTTTTGCTAGTTATATATACAAATACCAAAATTTCGTGTGATATACTGGCCCCTCCACTCTCCTCCTCATTGGATTTTTCCTTGCCCCAATCTCTGACAAAAACCATCAACCGCCCCCTTCTCCTCCGGGCATCCCTTATGATCTCCGATGAAGACGTCCCAGCAACCAAACGACAACCAGCGACAACCGCTTCTCCTCCACTGTTAAACCGTTTCTTCTGTCTCCGATTCAGGTAATTATCACCACCACCGTCGCCGGTCACCTTTCAACACCAACCAATGACACCGTTCAGCGCTTTCTCCTAATGTTTCTATCTACCTGGCTCGGGTTCGAGTCTTTTTGTGCCCTATTTTTGCATTTATTTTGGGCTGCCACGTGTTTTATGTTGGTTGTTTTTGTAGGTTATTAGCGATGATGACTGCGATTTTTTGGCGTTCAATGGTACCACACCGGTCAAGATGTGGTGGTATTTTTCTCACATGGCAACGATGGGGATGGTGGTTAGCGGCCACACCTTTCAGTGACGGCTAGGGTTCCGAATATGGCATTCGTTTCTCCTGTAACACTTCATTCAACAATTAGAGAGGTATCTGAGCCCTCACTCCATTTATCAATTAAGGTTATAATTGTATGTGTTTTAAAGTTGTATTGCTATGGTTATATGATTTGACAAAATGGTCATACTTACTGTATTCCTTGAAGATATTGATGTGAGAAATGGGTCATACTTCCACCGCATCTTACTACCAAAACGAGATGCGACTTCTCTTTGTGATGGAGGTAACCACCATACCCCCTGCTGTTAAGTTTTTCCTGATTATTGTTATATGATAATGATTATGTTATTTTTTAGGATTTTGAAAAACAAGCAAGGCCATGTAATAAATGGATTCCAACCGATGACATTTATAAATAATAAATTATTATCAGGGACCTTTATTAGCTTCAAAAATTTGGTCAATAACTGATATGTTAATGCTTTATGCTGTCTGTGATTATTTTGTCTTTATGATCGTGTGGAATTCGTCGGAAATCCAGATTTCGTTAACAAGTGGAAAAAGGAAATGGAAATGGAAACGTTGGTTGGAAGAGTTAAGTGCGTGAGGAAAAACTTGCGCCATAATTTCTCTGCAAAGGACAAGAGTGGAAAATATTGGTCTTTTATTATTAAGTAGATTGGCATGTTTTCTTTTACCCGTCTCAACATAGCTCAGGTACTAATTTTTGACCAAAATGTTGCAACATATTGATTGGAAAATGTGTTGCAGGTGGAAAGATAGGCGGGTTGGGTAACAGGTCAAAAAATGTCACTAATATTTAGATTCTTGAGTTTGAAAGATGGAGCAGGTTGAGTTAAGGCGGGTTGGGTAACAGCTCAAAAATGTCATCTATTGTAAATATTTAGACCGATTGGCACAATTGGGTTCATTGGGGTCATCTATGAGGTTTCACCGATTGTTTGATCTAATTTGTAATCATAACAGTTTTAGTTTATTCTCTGTTGTTACGATTACGAGTAATTTCCTTCAAATTTATTAACATCTTCTCGTGATAACTTATGTGCAAACGGATAGATATGTTGTTGATCCATGTTTGTTTTTTAATCATGTTTTGAGGAAGTTTTATGCCTGATCGATACGTTGTTTGATTATTTCTGTGACTCATGAGTTTTCTATTGTTTGATCCATCTCTTTTTCTTTTTCTTTCTATGCTAACATAATAAATACCTACTGCTTATGCTTAAGGTAATTGTTCTATAGTTTATACCCCGAATGATGATGTGGCATTTATTAATTTTTTGTCTTTGTTTTTGTTCATGTCTAACATCTTAATGTTATTGGAGAGGATGATGACCACAAACCAAAGCGGCCAAAGGACAATTCTGAAACAGCTATCAACTCTACACGGCCCCAAGGAAGGTTCATCTTCTGGCACAAATTCAGTTTAGTTATGTATTATCATTGTATTTAGGTACTGATTAGATGGTGTTTTATTAATTCATTACCAGATATAAGAGAAGGGAGCTAGAAAACACCCAAAAAAAGCGTGCCTTTTCGTGTATTTTCTGTAGGCGCTAAGCGAAAAAGCCCATGCCCTGCGCCTTGCGCCTAGGCGCACTTGATGCACGCTTTCTAAAACCAATTCTGCATAATTAACCGCAGCGAAATCATCACTGCAGCGTGTATGTGCAGCAGAACGGATGCGGAGTTTGTTTCTGATCCACCAAATAAGTTCGCCAAGAGTCCAACAATACTGCAACGTTTTTGTGCAACAAACTGGGCTGAAATTGTATATGAGCAGAATTAAGTCCAGTGTAGAGCAGAATTCTCTGATCAAGACCCATTTTAACTCGGAATTTATTCAAGACCCACTAATATGCTTCTGCAGACGCTGCTTAAATGGGCTGACATTGTATTTTATCTTAAATGGGTAGAACTTTAATACTTAGTTGAAACGGGAACGGGTCAAATGGGTTGTAACTTGGAAGTAGCTAAAAGAGTTTTTGTAAAGGCGTTCTTTTTATCATGTAATCTTTTTGGTGCAATGGTAATATTAATGAAAACAAATCAAGAGGTTGACACCCAACTGTAACTTTTATCCTACATATTCTTATATTAATTCTATTTTTCTATTTGAAATTTATTATACTTTTGTTACTGCGGAATGTTGACACCAACTCAACTTGCATACATTATTATGTCTTTCTATTACTCATATAAATGAAATTACAAGTTACTCCCTGTGTTTATATATTGTATTGCTATATTCCATTTTTCATTGAATTTACACCAATAGGCTTTACCTTTTTTTTTGACGCCTTTGACATAATTTATACATTTAAGTAAAACAAACTAGGTTTTATTGACCAACACTATAGCTACAAAGCAAGAATAGAAAGCTTCTCTTTTGTAGTTATACACGTACAAGGTAGATATAATCACCAATAGGATCAGGTAAATGCTTTCAAACAAAACCAGGATATTTTACAAATCTTGTTAAGGTAACACACATGGGATTACCAAAGAACTTTGTAAACGATTATATATAAATCATGACTTGAAAGGACTATTAATAGTTTCTGCCTTAATGGCTTAATGCCACTTGCTAAGCTCAAGTTGTGTTTTCCTTACTGTATTGGTTGGCATTGTATTGAAAGAGGATGTGATAGATTTTAACAGTTATAAAAAAACTCTACAAGGTACAATAGCAACAATCCCTTATAGTCCAATAACCAGATGTTTTCCGTTTGTTCCGGTTTGTATCAAAATCGGCTTTCCTCTTATTTTAATGAAATATCCTTTGGTTTGAACTGTGTTTAGGGGTGGTTATTTGTGACACAACCGTAAACACAACATGAACAAGACACGAAAACAATCATGTTTTTGGTTGTTGCGTATCTAACCTGTTTATAAATGGGTCATAGATAGGTCGACTCGCCAATGCGTTCACTGTGACACCCGGCATGTTTGGGTCAACATTTTATAAACACATAAGTCTACCTTAGCGAAAAACGTTTATTAAACATACTTGACGGGGTCAGTAGAGTCGGAACACAGTCCGTATTGTCCAGGGTTCAATGATTCGGGAGATCATTGGGTTAGTCACACACACACACACACACACGATACGAGTCCCGTTGTTGGTGAATTACATAAACTAATTAATAGTATGTGTAGACTAATTGTCGTATGGTGGATTACATGCTTAGATGTGTTTAAATGATGTGTAGATAATCATCCGTGCTTAAATATGTTAAACATTGACTAAGGTTGCATGCTCGTATGGTAGGGTGCGTTAAAATGCGTTAAACACGACAAATTGGAAAAACTAGAAAAACTTGAGTCCTGGTTCGACCAATCGAATGGGCGAACCTGGACAATACTCCTGGTTCGACCCTTGTAAAAGGGGCGAACCTGGGATATGGAATTGAAAGAATTTCATTCAACCAAGTCAGGGTGCAATCGACCCTGTGAAAGGGTCGAAGGAGGGTACATTCGCCCAGGTAAAAGGGGCGAATGTGGACATAGTATAAATACCACACTTTGTCATTTTTCACCATTTCACAAACCCTAAACGTCTCTAAACACTCTCTAGCAACTTTAAACATTGGGGAAGGAGTTTTTGCCCTTGTTTTCTATAATCTAACCTACAAACATCTTCTACACAAAGATCTAAGGTGTGTTCTTCATTCTAAATCATTTTTAAAGCATTTCAATTCGTTTTCATTAAACCCCAAGAGTCCAGATCTGATTCAAACATGTTTTCATGAATAAAAACCTTCCTAATATCTTTCTAAACAAAATCTATTCATAAACAATGAGTTTTCATACAAATTAACATGTGTTAATGGTGTTTTATGTGATGTTATGTATTGTTTGATGATTGATTGCTGCATAGATGTTATAACAATGATCTAGGACTGTTATTGATGAGGATTTATGATTGAGATAGGTTACAATTGATTATTGATGATGTTATGTTCATTTTAGGGATTTTGGGTTAGATCTAGGGCTTGTTCATAATGATAGTGATAAGGATATGATTGGGGGATTTATTGTTCATGATAATCTGAGTATATTAAGTTGATTATTGATTGATTTCATAAAGTTTCCTAATTGGGTAAAGATTGCATGCGTTTGATGTGACATCTCCTTAATTTGCTATTTCGGGTAACTTGTAAAACGGACGGATTTCGGGATAAAATTGGTAGGGTTATGTAGGAATATGTTAATGATAGTTGACTGCTGTGATTGGTAATGTTTCGTGATGTTTTCGGACCGTTTAGATGCGTTTTGGTGCGTTTTATAAAATGCTGATGAAAACGGGCGAACGTGGAATAAAATTGGTTCGAATGGGCGAACGTGGAACAAAACATGGGAAAAACGGGCGAACGTGGAAAAACGGGCGAACGTGGGAAAAACGGGCGAACGTGGCTCAAACGGGCGAACGTGGAACAAAATGTGGGAAAAACGGGCGAACGTGGCTCAAACGGGCGAACGTGGAAATGGGAAAAACCACATTCGACCATCTGATGTCCGGAATGATATTTTTGATGCAAACTAAGTGTTTTATGCTTGAAACTTATGTGTTAAACTTATGTGCATGACTAATTGATGTAATGGGTCACCAACGGGATGTCGGGTCGGTCTGGGATGTCCGGTTAACGTTTAAACACACTTTTTAACACATGTAGTCAAGATCTGGACAATCGGGGACTAGTTAGCCTTCGGGTTAATAGTCATCACACTTATGTAAACTCATTGATAGGTTGTCATTAGTTGGGATTATCATACACGTGTTGGAATTCTAGTTATCAGAAGACGCACTCTAAGGTGAGTTTCACGGCCCCTCTTTTATACTCTTTTCTCTCGGGGGAGAAGCATGCCACACGTTTTAACAACGCAACGTTTATGATTTGAAAACACAACTCTTATGAAACTTACGACTTTTGGAAACATAACACTTTTAGAAACATGAAGCCTTTTGGGAATGTAACTCTTTCAAGAGACGTGACACGTTTGGCACTTGGCATATTTAACATTGGCACCTGACACTTTTAAACATTGGCATTTGGCACTTTTAAACATTGGCACTTGACATTTTTAAACATTGACACTTGGCATTTGGCACTTGGCGCTTGGCACTTATTTACTATACGACGAAACCTAAGTCCCTATTGAAACCATGAATGTGCGGGGCACAACGGGGGAAATGTGGATAGATCTATCGGGTGTGACGAACCCCACCTGACGGCTGGGAGCCGGGCGGGTGCATATTGTCTCTACTTGACACTTGACACTTGGCACATGGGCAGCAACTCGAGCAACGTTTGTCAGTAATGGTTTTAGCAACACAGTCGTAGTAGTAAGGGAACGTTTGTTATTTACTTGGAACTTTTGTACACTTGGCACTTTATGAGGAATCGCTTTACACATGAAAACGTTTACGAACTTAAAACCTGTGAACTCACCAGCATTTTATGTTGACGTCTTTTTGGGCATGTTTTCTCAGGTCGCTAAGGTAGCATCATTGAGTATAGGCGCACGGAGTCTCACGGCGTCTAGGGATCATATGCATGTTTTGTTAAACATTTCAGACTTTGAGTTTTACTTTTAAGTTGTAATAATACATTTTGCTTCCGCTGTGTTAGTACGGTTTTGAAACTCAATGGTAGTTTACGTTGTTTTCTTATCATATAGATGTCGTTTATTGTGACCGTTGACTTGGATCCTGGTGTGTCACGCGCCTCGCGGTAAAACCCCGCATGTGGAAATTTGAGGGTGTGAGAGATTGGTATCAGAGCCAATGGTTATAGTGAACTAGGACTGCATGTAGAGTCTAGTCTATAGCCGAGTATCACACACATTAGACGGTCATACATGTTTACGAGTCGTGTCATTTGGTAAACATACTAACCTTGTCGGGGTGTCGGTGTCCTCATCACGCAGTATCATGTTATCTATCTTTTGTTATTCCTACCTTGGTTCTATCTTCTTCTTCGGGTTTGAAGATGAAGGGGCTTATCGCTTATACTTGGCAGTAGTGTGCATTGGGGTGGCTTCGGCACATTCTTGAGATCTTTCCGGGTTTTGGATATCTCCCCTCTATGCCCTAATGTACATACTTGCCTACACGCACACTATCATGCACTAGTACTTGTCATAGTACACTCCTGAGTGACTGTTCACTTTGGGATCTTCGTGCGATAACAGTTTCTTTTAGGAATGTGTGTATCGGGTGATTTGAAGTTCTAGCTAGGAGCACGCCTAGAGGACCATGTAGAGCGATTTGTTATTTCGGGTGCACACGAAATCATAAATCGAAATGCATGAAAATCTTGGTGGACTTCGTGTTCGGACTAATGGTCATGCTGGAACCACGTTCTGAATTCGTTTGGTCACTTGTAGCTCGATCTATTGGTGGTTTTGAGTATCTTGTCTCATGTTTGGCAGAACATGTCTGGTCGCGCTGGTGGACGTGCTGGGGGACGCCGTGGTGGCGGCGGGGTCGCAATGGCGGTGGACGAGGTGGTGGAAACATCACCATGACTCAGGCGGAGTTGGAAAACATGTTGCAGCAACAGTTGAACGTTGCGTTGGCTGCTTTCCAGGCTGCTCAGCAGACCCTGGGAAATACTAATCAGGTGCAGTCTGGGTGCACCTACAAGAAGTTCATGGACTGTAAGCCCCATTTCTTCAATGGGACTGAAGGGGCAGTGGGTCTGCTCCGGTGGTTAGAAAAGATCGAGTCGGTGTTTGCTATGTGTAACTGTCCTGACGCTGATCGCGTCAAGTATGCTTCTGCTACTCTAGAGGGACACGCTTTGACCTGGTGGAACTCCACCACTGCGAATCTTGGCCTGGGTGAGGCCAATGCTATGCCGTGGTCCGAGTTTGTTCAGATGTTGCGAGCGGAGTATTGCCCGAGGGACGAGATTATGAAGTTGGAGCATGAGTTCTGGAATCTGAAGATGGTTGGGTCGGAGATCGAGGAGTTTACTGTTAGGCACAACGAGTTGGCTGTGATGTGCCCCGGTTTGGCTACACCGGAGTACCGGAGGATTGAGCACTACGTTGCTGGGTTAGTGCCGGAGATTGCTGGACTTGTTGCCGCTGCTGATCACACTACTATGTTGGCCACTGTTCGGGCAGCTCACAAGCTGACCAACATGAAGGTTGTTGAGGGAGTTCTACCTCCGAGGGGTGCTGCTGTGAAAGCTCCTGCGGACAACAAGAGGAAGTGGGAGAGTATTGGGAAGAACGTTGGGTCGTCTCAACAGCAGGTTAAGAGGCAGGACGTTGTGGGAGCGTCATCTGAGCAGAAGACTGGGGGTTATGTTGGTAAGAGTCCGAAGTGTAACACGTGTGGGTATCACCATGTTGGGGGTTGCGATGCGTTTCGCTGTAATCGTTGTCAGCGAGTCGGTCACTTGGCTAAGGATTGTAGGGTCAATCTGCAGCCGAAACAGACTCAAGCGGTTGTCCCCGCTCCTGCTCCTCGGGGAAACCATGGGTGTTTTAACTGTGGGGAGACTGGGCACTTCAAGCGGGATTGTCCTAAGCTGAACCAAGGGACTGCAGGTGGTGCTGGGAACGAAGGCGGCGGTCGAACTACTCGTGGTCATGTTTACGTCATTGGCGCTAGGGAGAACCAGGAGGATCCTGATACTGTTACTGGTGAGTGTTCTTTTCTTGATTCTCGTTATGCTCGTATTCATTCTCGTTCACATTGTTTGGCGATTCGTATTCATTGTGTGCATTCAGTTTGGTATTTAGTCATCGTTTTGCATTCATGGGTCTGATGTGGGTCCTTTGGAGATGTTACTTGGACGGTACCGGTGTGTCATTTATACCAATCACAGTAGTCTCTAGTAGGCCTTCGATCAGGAGGATTCATTGTTTTGTATTCACTTTGGGGAGGGCGGTTCCCCGGCATAAAGTATCTGTTGATATCATCTCTCGTTCGTAGTTATCATTTCGTTTGTGTTCTGGGAAACGTTACTTGGGTTAGGTTGACACTCATTACTGTCGAAGAGAGAATCTCGGGGCGAGATTCCTTTCAACAGGGGGATGATGTGACGACCGGGAAAAATTTTCTTTTTATCGCTTCGTTCTCTTTGACTTCGGGAAATTTTCGGGACGAAAATTCTTTCAACAGGGGGATGATGTGACACCCGGCATGTTTGGGTCAACATTTTATAAACACATAAGTCTACCTTAGCGAAAAACGTTTATTAAACATACTTGACGGGGTCAGTAGAGTCGGAACACAGTCCGTATTGTCCAGGGTTCAATGATTCGGGAGATCATTGGGTTAGTCACACACACACACACACACGATACGAGTCCCGTTGTTGGTGAATACATAAACTAATTAAGAGTATGTGTAGACTAATTGTCGTATGGTGGATTACATGCTTAGATGTGTTTAAATGATGTGTAGATAATCATCTGTGCTTAAATATGTTAAACATAGACTAAGGTTGCATGCTCGTATGGTAGGGTGCGTTAAAATGCGTTAAACACGAAAAATTGGAAAAACTAGAAAAACTTGAGTCCTGGTTCGACCAATCGAATGGGCGAACCTGGACAATACTCCTGGTTCGACCCTTGTAAAAGGGGCGAACCTGGGATATGGAATTGAAAGAATTTCATTCAACCAAGTCAGGGTACGTTCGACCCTGTGAAAGGGTCGAAGGAGGGTACATTCGCCCAGGTAAAAGGGGCGAATGTGGACATAGTATAAATACCACACTTTGTCATTTTTCACCATTTCACAAACCCTAAACGTCTCTAAACACTCTCTAGCAACTTTAAACATTGGGGAAGGAGTTTTTGCCCTTGTTTTCTATAATCTAACCTACAAACATCTTCTACACAAAGATCTAAGGTGTGTTCTTCATTCTAAATCATTTTTAAAGCATTTCAATTCGTTTTCATTAAACCCCAAGAGTCCAGATCTGATTCAAACATGTTTTCATGAATAAAAACCTTCCTAATATCTTTCTAAACAAAATCTATTCATAAACAATGAGTTTTCATACAAATTAACATGTGTTAATGGTGTTTTATGTGATGTTATGTATTGTTTGATGATTGATTGCTGTATAGATGTTATAACAATGATCTAGGACTGTTATTGATGAGGATTTATGATTGAGATAGGTTACAATTGATTATTGATGATGTTATGTTCATTTTAGGGATTTTGGGTTAGATCTAGGGCTTGTTCATAATGATAGTGATAAGGATATGATTGGGGGATTTATTGTTCATGATAATCTGAGTATATTAAGTTGATTATTGATTGATTTCATAAAGTTTCCTAATTGGGTAAAGATTGCATGCGTTTGATGTGACATCTCCATAATTTGCTATTTCAGGTAACTGGTAAAACGGACGGATTTCGGGATAAAATTGGTAGGGTTATGTAGGAATATGTTAATGATAGTTGACTGCTGTGATTGGTAATGTTTCGTGATGTTTTCGGACCGTTTAGATGCGTTTTGGTGCGTTTTATAAAATGCTGATGAAAACGGGCGAACGTGGAATAAAATTGGTTCGAATGGGCGAACGTGGAACAAAACATGGGAAAAACGGGCGAACGTGGAAAAACGGGCGAACGTGGGAAAAACGGGCGAACGTGGCTCAAACGGGCGAACGTGGAACAAAATGTGGGAAAAACGGGCGAACGTGGCTCAAACGGGCGAACGTGGAAATGGGAAAAACCACATTCGACCATCTGATGTCCGGAATGATATTTTTGATGCAAACTAAGTGTTTTATGCTTGAAACTTATGTGTTAAACTTATGTGCATGACTAATTGATGTAATGGGTCACCAACGGGATGTCGGGTCGGTCTGGGATGTTCGGTTAACGTTTAAACACACTTTTTAACACATGTAGTCAAGATCTGGACAATCGGGGACTAGTTAGCCTTCGGGTTAATAGTCATCACACTTATGTAAACTCATTGATAGGTTGTCATTAGTTGGGATTATCATACACGTGTTGGAATTCTAGTTATCAGAAGACGCACTCTAAGGTGAGTTTCACGGCCCCTCTTTTATACTCTTTTCTCTCGGGGGAGAAGCATGCCACACGTTTTAACAACGCAACGTTTATGATTTGAAAACACAACTCTTATGAAACTTACCACTTTTGGAAACATAACACTTTTAGAAACATGAAGCCTTTTGGGAATGTAACTCTTTCAAGAGACGTGACACGTTTGGCACTTGGCATATTTAACATTGGCACCTGACACTTTTAAACATTGGCATTTGGCACTTTTAAACATTGGCACTTGACATTTTTAAACATTGACACTTGGCATTTGGCACTTGGCGCTTGGCACTTATTTACTATACGACGAAACCTAAGTCCCTATTGAAACCATGAATGTGCGGGGCACAACGGGGGAAATGTGGATAGATCTATCGGGTGTGACGAACCCCACCTGACGGCTGGGAGCCGGGCGGGTGCATATTGTCTCTACTTGACACTTGACACTTGGCACATGGGCAGCAACTCGAGCAACGTTTGTCAGTAATGGTTTTAGCAACACAGTCGTAGTTGTAAGGGAACGTTTGTTATTTACTTGGAACTTTTGTACACTTGGCACTTTATGAGGAATCGCTTTACACATGAAAACGTTTACGAACTTAAAACCTGTGAACTCACCAGCATTATATGTTGACGTCTTTTTGGGCATGTTTTCTCAGGTCGCTAAGGTAGCAGCATTGAGTATAGGCGCACGGAGTCTCACGGCGTCTAGGGATCATATGCATGTTTTGTTAAACATTTCAGACTTTGAGTTTTACTTTTAAGTTGTACTAATACATTTTGCTTCCGATGTGTTAGTACGGTTTTGAAACTCAATGGTAGTTTACGTTGTTTTCTTATCATATAGATGTCGTTTATTGTGACCGTTGACTTGGATCCTGGTGTGTCACGCGCCTCGCGGTAAAACCCCGCATGTGGAAATTTGAGGGTGTGACATTCACAACTTATTTTAACCCATTTATTGTAACCTACCAAACCAATTAACATGGTTACAAACTTGATTCATACCCGCATTCCATTAGATGTGTCTAGATAAATGGGCTATATAGGTCGAGATTTACAGGATTTTAAGTGGGTGTGTGCTAGGATTAATGTTTTTGACATGGATAAATATATGGGTCGTGTTGAGTAAAAAATATTGGTCAAAGTAATGTTTATGAATTCCAACCCTCCACCAATGTACATGTCTTAAACTTTCCGTTACTAACATATCTTGTACTCTCGTAATTGCGTTGTGATGTTACAACCATATTCTAACTCCAACACGTGAAACAGACAATTAAGCCACTAACCATCTGTTACACCCTGAAACAACATATTACACATCCTTGGTATCTCTTTCTAACATAACACAACACCAAATTAAAACACCCGCAACCTTGCTAACACCGCCGCAATGCGCGGGTTCCTACTAGTAGTAAAATAAAGAGTGTTTGCTAATATGAATAGTGGATGATGATATTGCTTTATTCATTTTAAGAAATTAGTACTTGCAAAAGACAGGGGGTTACATGCACCAATCAGGCTTGTCCCGATTGTTAAGTGTTATGTGCCTTATGTCCAAGGCTAAATACAAAACCACTATCGAGCCGAGGGTCTCACTGGAAGCAACATCTTTATTCCCACGAGGTATAAGATAAGGCTGTCTACATCTTACCCTCCTCAGACTCTAGTTTAGATTTGCTATTGGCGGGATTAACTGAGTATGATGATGATGAGTACTTGCAAGTTACCTCCCATGTTCCGTTAGATGTTTATTCCAGAAGGATAGATAAATTTAGTATTGTGACTTGTGAGTTTACTTTAAACAACTATATCAAAATATAACAAGTGAAATTACAAAATGCTACAGTTTTCTTAAGTTGGGGAACTATATTCTCACATATTCGTTAATATAACTTTGGTCCCATTATATCTTAAATACAACTGAATACATGCCTTTTTTTTATTTTCTTCTCAACCCAAAGTTATAAAAATATTATATTACAAAAACCTTCACTTTCCTTCTATGTGAACTTATAATTTTCATATAAAAATGATGAGATGGATAGGAAAGAGCTAAATTTTCATATTAATAATATATATATACATATATATATATATATTATTCTTATCGGGTATGTGCTATAATACTATTGTACAACCTTATAATTTTTTTTGTTTTTATTTTTTTCTTTTCTTATTATTATTATTGATTTATTTTGTTTTTTTTTCCCGATTTTTAGCCTCTCCTCACCCAAATTCCTTATGACCCTTTTTCGAATCCGCACGTCTTGACACAAACTCATCCTGACTTGACAACCAATCTAGTATCACATATAAACCCCAATGAACCCAATTGTGTCTGTATCACATATAACATTTTCTCAACCTTATGTATGCGCCAGTTACATAACTAGAAATCAAAAGAAAACCTCCAAAATTGAACCCAAATCTTTAAGAAGATACCAAAAAAACAAACAATAACATGTTTCTGCAAAAGGGTCAAAGGTCATGGTACCTGAAGAAGATGAATTCAATATAGCTTAAGTTGTGCTAATTCATGCCATGAGATCTTTCTACTGTAACACCCCAACCGATGGCGGAAACATCGGGATGTCACGTATTGATGATTGTTTCAGTAGCACATGGTATAAATTGAATTTTAAATAATTTATTCAAAACATAAATATCCCAAAGTAAAGTGATGTCTAGAAATTCAAATACATGATATCAAATAAGCAACAACTTCAAATAACTTCATGATAAATCCTCATGCAAACTCAAGCCTCAGCTTCATTATTACCCGAAACATGTTAATTTTGAAAAAAAATTTGGGTCAACAAAAGTTGGTGAGAATTACATAGGTTTTGATAATCGAATAAAAATGTTGTACAATTCAAGTGTCATGGCAAGTCTAGTCCATATGTGAAAACATACTAGAAGTAAATCGAGTGCATAATCAACCCTTGTGACTGTTATAATGTGGTACATCCCATACGCTCATGGTTCACTCGAATATGTTATGCGATAACAAACACCCACGCTACCTTTGTAGGAGGCACGTATCCGGGTGGGATTGTCAGTCCAATAGATCTATCAATGTATACCGTCGGCTGATCAACGTTAATGATTATGCTAGAATTGTGCTTACCCTAGTCATGTTCAAGACATAATGCAACATAGAAAACACATAGACACTTTAATGATTGAATTGCATATAGAATGTTGTAACATGTTTCACCCCAAAAATGGTGATAAATAGAAAAGGGGCTATGTAAAACTCACCTTAGCAAAATGTTATATCTCTTGAAAAATTGAATAGTGTGTTGCCCAAACAATGCCAAGTATTACCCTATAATCAAGGTAATAAATATGTCTAAGTCTATCTAGTCTACAATTATATTCTAGGGCTTCGAATTGGGGATAAGTGCTCGTTTGATTAATAATTAAAATGTTCTATAATTGAGAGAAATTTAATAAATAAATAAACAAAAATCTTATTATAAAATTTGAATCAAAGATGGTCACAATAATGAGTTTAAAGTATAAAAATAATTTTTATAAAATTATTTTCTTTAAAATAGAATATTAAATCTATTTATTTCAAATTGTCAAAATTTAACTTTAATATTTAAAAATACTAAAATTAAAGAATTATTAGATTAAAAATTATATTTCTGTTCCAAATAATCAGAAATAATTTATATAAAATTTTGGTGCAAAAATATTAAAAAATAAATTTATTATGATTTATTTATGATTAAAACTAACAAAAATTGATTAAAAATATTAAATAAATGATTTTTCAGAAATAAAAATCATTTCAGAAAAGTTTATTGTTATACAAACTCAGAATAATTTTTGTGGAAATTTATAAAATTGTTTTGATATTTTTATAGAATTTTATAAATAAAATAGAATAAACTTGAATTATTTATTATATATATTAAATAAATATATTTTTGAAAACTAAAAATTGTATGTTAAACTTTTTCACTAGATTAACATAATATAATTTTTGTAGAATTTTTAAAAGAGTTTAAGTATTTTAAAATGAATTTTTAAAAATATAAAGGAATATATATATATATATATATATATGTTTGCTTGTTTTTAAAGAAAAAGAAAAGGTTTGGGGTTGCTGAGGGTCGAACCCGCGTGGGCCGGTTCAAAGACAGCAGGCACAACCACTTGGTCTAGACCAGTGGTTGTGTTTGGTTTCAGTTCGTTATAAATATAAGTATATGTACAGAAGTGATCTTCCCCAATTAATAATAATCGAGCCCTAGAATTATCAATCACAAGAATTACACAACAATAACCCGATTAATCATGGGGTTATTGTTGTGTGATTGCCAAAGGATAAAACCCATCAAAAAGAAGATACTTACAAACACGATTGATTATGAATTGGTCAGTCAAAGCTCGAAGTCAAACACGAACCAAAAATCCAGAATTGTGGAATTGATTTTAGAAATTGGGGGTTGAGAAAGAGTGTTCGGCGAGTTGTGAATGCTCGGTGATGTCCAATTTATAGTGTGGTGGTCTGGATCGTTGAATTGGAAAGTTTTGACTTCGAATTGAATGGTTGACGCGTCCACGAGTATAATTGGTATGAATTGAATGATAATTGAACGTGTGTTGACTCGTAATGGACCGGTAATCACGAATTCATTCCAATTCTGGATCAATTACGCGTTCACGATGTTTAATTATGGAAATTTGCTGTCACAGTTGACTTCTCTAGTCAACTGTGAAGAAACCAATGTCGTGTTAAATAAATTTTAAGCTGGAAATGAAACAATAGGTTCGTGTAGATCAGATGGTTATGTCTGTGTTGTGTACATGGTCCGGCTTGGGGCGCGGGTTCGAGTCCCGGCCCAAGCAATATTTTTTTTACATTTAATCTAAATATATATATATATATATATATATATATTATGTATAATTATAATAGTATAAGGGTTCCAAAAATGCCACAATAATAATTAAATGCGAACAATAATCATGAAACTTGACGTTTTTATTCACGGTAATAGTAACGTACAAGTTATAAATGCATAATGTTACAGTCTCCCCTACTTTTAGGAACTTCGTCCCGAAGTTGGAGTTGGAGAGTCTGGTGGAAAAAGATGTGGGTACTTAGACTTCATCTGATCTTTACGTTCCCAAGTGAACTCTGGACCTCGTTTAGATTCCCAACGGACCTTAACGATCGGAATGCGACTGCGCTTGAGTTTCTTGACTCCAGTATCAACAATCTCGACTGGTTTCTTGATAATGTGCATGGTTTCATCAATCTGCACATCTTCAAGAGGAACATGGAGGTTCTCATCTGCTAAGCATTTCTTGAGATTCGAAACATGAAAGGTCGGGTGAACATTGCTTAGCTCAGGTGGAAGATCAAGTTTGTAAGCCACTTTTCCAACCCTGTGAAGAATTTTGAATGGGCCTACGTATCGAGGAGCTAGTTTTCCCTTTCTACCGAAACGAATCACTCATTTCCAAGGGGATACCTTAAGAAGTACAAGGTCCCCAACTTGAAATTCCAAGGGTTTACGACGTTTATCAGCATAGCTCTTCTGACGACTTCTAGCCTTGAGAAGATTATCCTGAATGAGTTGGATTTTGTCTGTGGTTTCCTGGATTAGTTCGGGTCCAGTGATACGGGCTTCACCAACCTCAGTCCAACAGACAGGTGAACGACATTTACGACCATAGAGTGCCTCGAAAGGAGCCATATTAATGCTGGCATGATAACTGTTGTTTTATGAAAACTCGACCAAAGGGAGATGAGAATCCCATGCGCCACCAAAATCGATGACACATGCCCTGAGCATATCCTCAAGTGTCTGGATGGTCCGTTCAGTCTGACCATCTGTTTGAGGGTGATAAGCAGTACTCAGGTTCAACTTGGTACCCAAAGCATCTTGTAAAGAATCCCAAAAGTGATAGGTGAAACGACCATCACGATCAGAGATAATGTCCAAAGGTATACCATGACGACATACGATTTCACTTACGTACATCCTTGCCAACCTTTCCACAGAATACTTCTCACGAATAGGTAAGAAGTGGGCTGACTTGGTCAAACGATCGACGATTACCCAAATGCTGTCAAAACCTTTGGGTGTACGAGGGAGTTTGGTGATGAAGTCCATAGCTATGCTCTCCCATTTCCATACAGGAATTTCTGGTTGTTCGAGCATACCAGATGGTCGTTGATGTTCAGCCTTGACCTTTGAACAAGTGAGGCATTTTGCAATGAAAAGAGCAATATCATTCTTCATACCAGGCCACCAATATGAATAACGAAGATCTTGGTACATCTTGTCAGCTCCAGGATGAACAGAATAACGAGACTTATGAGCCTCGTTCATGAGAAAGGTACGAAGATCATCACGGTCAGGAATCCAAAGTCGATTAAGAAAATAGAGTAGACCATTAGGTTTGGTTTCAAGTTGAGTCTCAGCACCACAAGACATTTCGTTGTACATGTTACCTTGGATGACTGAAGTATGTTGAGCCTGGAGGATGCGATCCTGAAAATCAATACGAACTCTCGCACAATGAAGTTTGATACGCTCTTTGCGACTGAGTGCGTCAGCCACAACATTCGCTTTGCTAGGATGGTAGCGAATTTCGCAATCATAGTCGTTAAGTAGCTCAACCCAACGTCGTTGCCTCATGTTAAGATTTTTCTGGTCGAAGACATGTTGGAGACTTTTGTGGTCTGTGAAAACCACACATTTGGTCCCATAAATATAGTGTCTCCAAATCTTAAGAGCAAAGACGACAGCGCCCAATTCAAGATCATGGGTGGTATAATTCTTTTCGTGAATCTTGAGTTGTCTAGACGCATAAGCAATAACCTTTCCTCGTTGCATGAGAACACAACCAAGACCTTGGTTTGATGCATCACAATAGAGCACGAAGTCATCATTACCATCAGGTAGAGACAGGATAGGAGCTTCACAGAGTTTCAGCTTGAGAGTCTCAAATGCTTCCTCTTGTTTTGGTCCCCACTCATAGGGTTTACCCTTGTGAGTTAAGGTAGTGAGAGGAACAGCGATCTTAGAGAAGTTGGCGATGAATCGACGATAATAACCAGCCAAACCAAGGAAAGAACGGACTTCTGTTGGAGTTTTAGGAACACTCCAAGTCTTCACAGCTTCGATCTTTGCAGGATCAACATGAATTCCGTTCATATCAATGACATGTCCCAAAAATTGAACTTCCTTAAGCCAAAATTCACATTTCGAGAACTTGGCATACAGTTGTTCTTTCTTTAGGAGACCCAAGATGGAGTGAAGATGTTGTTCGTGATCGGACTTTGATTTCGAGTAAATCAAAATATCATCGATGAAGACAATCACGAATTTGTCAAGGTACTAGATCGTCCTGAAGACGGATGCGACGGGAAGAAGTGGCATTTGGAAGTGTTGCTGACTTAACATTTAGGTTTCGCTGGCTTTGATGGTAACAGTGTCAATTAACATTGCCTTGCAACACAAGGTACGAGAATCACTGTGATCAAGTGCAGGGCAGCAGAGTAAATACTAGTTTCTTTTTTCTTCCAAAGCTTCCTCGCCTTCACCCTATGAGTTCAGGGTGCTTTCCTGGCCCGCCTTCACTCATATCATAGGGTTGCGCATTTGACTAAAAACATGGAAAGTCAAGGCTCTGGGCAACGAGTGTAGGGTCTACAAACTCGATTCATTAGATCCATAAACACTGCGGGAGCGTTGCTCAATCCAAAAGGCATGACCATGAATTCATAGTGACCATAACGTGTACGAAAGGCTGTCTTGGGAATATCTTCATCGTGGACTCTAAGTTGATGATAACCAGAATGAAGATCAATCTTTGAGAAGTGGGTTGCTCCTTGAAGTTGATCGAAGAGATCGTCAATCCTAGGCAATGGATAACGATTCTTGATGGTGAGTTTGTTGAGTTCGCGATAGTCGATACACATTCTAAGAGTTCCATCTTTCTTCTTAACAAACAAGACAGGGGCTCCCCATGGAGAAGAACTGGGGCGAATGAAACCTTTATCAGAAAGTTCCTGTAGTTGACTGGCAAGTTCTTGCATCTCAGAGGGTGCAAGACGATAAGGAGCTTTGGCGACAGGATTAGCACCAGGAACAAGATCAATTCTAAATTCCACTTGTCGAGCAGGAGGCAAACTAGGTAAATCCTCTGGAAAGACTTCAGGATAGTCCCGAATGATTGGGATGTCTTGGATACTTTTGCCCTTGTCCTTCTTTTCTATCACGTTAGCTAAGAAAGCTGTATACCCCTTTCGTAAGTATTTTTGGGCAGTAGTACAAGACATGAGCTTAAGCTCGCCACAAGGCTTCTCACCATAGATCTTCAAAATCTCACCAGATTCGAGAGGAATGCGAATGACTTTCTTAAAACACAGAATTTCAGCACGATGGGTTGACAACCAGTCCATGCCTACTATGACATCAAAACTTCCAAGATGCATAGGGATGAGATCGATAAAGAATGTATGTTCGTCGAGATTCAGCACACAGTTACGAATGATAGAGTCGATCGAGATAAACTTCCCATTAGCTACCTCTACCACTAAAGGTTCCTCTAGGTTAGTTTGGGGTAAGTTAAGTAAAGGTTCAAACTTCAGTGATACAAATGACTTATCAGCTCCCGAATCAAATAATATGGATGCATAGTGGTTATTGATGAGAAACATACCATTTACCACCTCGTTGTTGTCACGGGCCTGGTTAGCATTGAGATTGTAGGCGCGTCCTCGAGCACCTTGGTTCTGGTTACGGTTCTGGTTACGGTTTTGGTTCTGGTTCTGGTTACGATTTTGGTTCTGGTTCTGGTTCTGGTTACGATTGGGGCAATTGTTGATATAGTGGTCAGGGCTGCCACACTCGTAGCATTGACCACGAGCAGGCCTGTTGTTTTGTTGGTTGGGAGCTGGGGCATTGTTGTTTTGGGCAGCACGAGGAGTTCGGCAGATGTTCACAAGGTGACCATACCTTTGACACTTAGTACAAAAGCGACATGGCACCTGTGCTGGATGATGGTACTTGCAAGTGTTGCACAAGGGGTGAGGTCCGGTGTATGGCTTCTTGGCTGGGTTTTGTGCTGTAGGTGGGGTGGTAGCAACCATATAGTTCCTAGCCTTGCGCTTCTTGTTGCTTGAGGTCTCGGGCTTAACCTGAATAGCGGGCTGAGGAGTGTCTTTTGCAGCTGTCTTCTTAGTGCCCTTGCGGAAGAGAGTACCGTTCTTCACATGATTATCAGTAAGAGTAGCCGCCAGACGTTTGGCTTCCTCTAAGGTGGCAGGATTCCTTCCCCACACTGTGTCCTGGATTTGCATGGGCAGACCACCGATATACTTCTCGATGGCTACAGGCAGGGGAGTGACTTTGTGGGGCAACAATAAGCCAAGCTCGTGAAAGCGGGTATTGTAGGCAAGGTTTTCCCCACTATCTTGAGCAAGGGTGTGGAACTCATCTTCTAGCTTCTTAACCTCGTTGCGAGGACAGAACTCCTCTTTCATAACCTCATTGACTTGTTCCCATGTCATAGCAAGAGCAACTTCGGCCCCACGGGTGCGTTTTTCCTCATTCCACCAAGTGAGTGCTCGTTTGTGAAGAACACTCATGGCGTAACGAACCTTAAAGTTGTCGGGGCACTCACTGTTGATGAAGGTATTCTCAATACCCTCAAACCATTGTAGGAGTCCTGTAGCTCCTTCTTCTCCACTGAACTTTGGGGGATTACAGGAATTAAAGTGCTTAAGAGTACAGGCTGGAAGACCATTCCCGTTCCCGTTGTGGTTTCCATTTCCATTACCGTTGTCGTTACCGTTCCCATTGCCGTTACCGTTCCCGTTGCCGTTCATCTGGATGACTTGAGCTAGTAAGTTAGGAACCAGAGTCGCGATTTGCTGCGCCATTTGTTGAGAAATGATCGCAGCCAGTTGGGCATCGACACCATTGTTGTTGTTGTTATTGTTGTTGTTGTGGTTAGCGTCATGGTTGTTGCTATTCACTTCGTCTTGATTGTCACCATTGTTAAGGCGAGTGCTGCGACGTGGAGGCATGATCTGTAAGAGACACAATGAAATGAATGAGGTTATATAAGGAATGTAATCATTTATTCATTAATTAAAACGAATAAACGAAAACGTTGACTTATCAAAGATTCTAGATTCTAATAACATATGAAGACATGCTTTAGCCTATAAGTGAACACTCATCCCGAGAATTCCCAGGTAGGCATCCGGGTCCCTCGTCTGATTGGGATATATGCGCAATGCCAGCCTAGACAGAAAACTCAGAATACAGGCGTTCACCTTCCAGATTGCACGTGTTCATTATTAAAATCTAGAACTTCGACGGGATCTCAAGGAGGTTCAGGTTAAACCTGAGGATTTTGTCCTATTAATCTAATGGTGGATCAGGATTGCAGCAGACGAATAAGAGTAGTCACTTGTAGGCTTAGGGTTGTATAGGATAGGGATAAGATTAAGGAAGCAATTAGGATTTCAAGTAAGAGAAGCAAGTACTGTTTAAGTCCCTAAGGTTATAGTCTAGATTATTTTCTAATAACCTAATTCCCTATAACCAAGGCTCTGATACCAATCTGTAACACCCCAACCGATGGCGGAAACATCGGGATGTCACGTATTGATGATTGTTTCAGTAGCACATGGTATAAATTGAATTTTAAATAATTTATTCAAAACATAAATATCCCAAAGTAAAGTGATGTCTAGAAATTCAAATACATGATATCAAATAAGCAACAACTTCAAATAACTTCATGATAAATCCTCATGCAAACTCAAGCCTCTGCTTCATTGTTACCCGAAACATGTTAATTTTGAAAATATTTTTGGGTCAACAAAAGTTGGTGAGAATTACATAGGTTTTGATAATCGAATAAAAATGTTGTACAATTCAAGTGTCATGGCAAGTCTAGTCCATATGTGAAAACATACTAGAAGTAAATCGAGTGCATAATCAACCCTTGTGACTGTTATAATGTGGTACATCCCATACGCTCATGGTTCACTCGAATATGTTATGCGATAACAAACACCCACGCTACCTTTGTAGGAGGCACGTATCCGGGTGGGATTGTCAGTCCAATAGATCTATCAATGTATACCGTCGGCTGATCAATGTTAATGATTATGCTAGAATTGTGCTTACCCTAGTCATGTTCAAGACATAATGCAACATAGAAAACACATAGACACTTTGATGATTGAATTGCATATAGAATGTTGTAACATGTTTTACCCCAAAAATGGTGATAAATAGAAAAGGGGCTATGTAAAACTCACCTTAGCAAAATGTTATATCTCTTGAAAAATTGAATAGTGTGTTGCCCAAACAATGCCAAGTATTACCCTATAATCAAGGTAATAAATATGTCTAAGTCTATCTAGTCTACAATTATATTCTAGGGCTTCGAATTGGGGGTAAGTGCTCGTTTGATTAATAATTAAAATGTTCGATAATTGAGAGAAATTTAATAAATAATAAACAAAAATCTTTTTATAAAATTTGAATCAAAGATGGTCACAATAATGAGTTTAAAGTATAAAAATAATTTTTATAAATTTATTTTCTTTAAAATAGAATATTAAATCTATTTATTTCAAATTGTCAAAATTTAACTTTAATATTTAAAAATACTAAAATTTAAGAATTATTAGATTAAAAATTATATTTCTGTTCCAAATAATCAAAAATAATTTATATAAAATTTTGGTGCAAAAATATTAAAAAATGAATTTATTATGATTTATTTATGATTAAAACTAACAAAAATTGATTAAAAATATTAAATAAATGATTTTTCAGAAATAAAAATCATTTCAGAAAATTTTATTGTTATACAAACTCAGAATAATTTTTGTGGAAATTTATAAAATTGTTTTGATATTTTTATAGAATTTTATAAATAAAATAGAATAAACTTGAATTATTTATTATATATATTAAATAAATATATTTTTGAAAACTAAAAATTGTATGTTAAACTTTTTCACTAGATTAAGATAATATAATTTTTGTAGAATTTTTAAAAGAGTTTAAGTATTTTAAAATGAATTTTTAAAAATATAAAGGAATATATATATATATATATATATATAAATGTTTGCTTTTTTTTAAAGAAAAAGAAAAGGTTTGGGGTTGCTGAGGGTCGAACCCGCGTGGGCCGGTTCAAAGACACCAGGCACAACCACTTGGTCTAGACCAGTGGTTGTGTTTGGTTTCAGTTCGTTATAAATATAAGTATATGTACAGAAGTGATCTTCCCCAATTAATAATAATCGAGCCCTAGAATTATCAATCACAAGAATTACACAACAATAACCCGATTAATCATGGGGTTATTGTTGTGTGTATGCCGAAGGATAAAAGCCATCAAAAACAAGATACTTACAAACACGATTGATTATGAATTGGTCAGTCAAAGCTCGAAGTCAAACACGAACCAAAAATCCAGAATTGTGGAATTGATTTTAGAAATTGGGGGTTGAGAAAGAGTGTTCGGCGAGTTGTGAATGTTCGGTGATGTCCAATTTATAGTGTGGTGGTCTGGATCGTTGAATTGGAAAGGTTTGACTTCGAATTGAATGGTTGACGCGTCCACGAGTATAATTGGTATGAATTGAATGATAATTGAACGTGTGTTGACTCGTAATGGACCGGTAATCACGAATTCATTCCAATTCTGGATCAATTACGCGTTCACGATGTTTAATTATGGAAATTTGCTGTCACAGTTGACTTCTCTAGTCAACTGTGAAGAAACCAATGTCATGTTAAATAAATTTTAAGCTGGAAATGAACAATAGGTTCGTGTAGATCAGATGGTTATGTGTGTGTTGTGTACATGGTCCGGCTTGGGGCGCGGGTTCGAGTTCCGGCCCAAGCAATATTTTTTTTACATTTAATCTAAATATATATATATATATATTATGTATAATTATAATAGTATAAGGGTTCCAAAAATGCCACAATAATAATTAAATGCGAACAATAATCATGAAACTTGACGTTTTTATTCACGGTAATAGTAACGTATAAGTTATAAATGCGTAATGTTACATCTACCTTCCCAATCGTCATCTGGTCACGTATATTTTGGAAAAATTTGGTAACGAAGTTAAATAACTTTTAAATAGGTAGCAATTTGCACTTGCAAATTAAAACTGCAACATTCATATTTAACACTTAAAGTCCATAAAAATTATAACTAATAGAACAATATATAACAAAAAGGGGAATTGGTAATGAATCATGTATGCGTCAACTACATAACTAAATTTGAGATATCATATACATGAATTAATAAACTTTCACGCTTTCTAATCCCCGTTCGAAAACCCGTCCCAACGGACGAGTATCTCACTAGTTAATAACTGATCGGGTATACGACAAATTTGAATCATTTAATAAAATCTGATACGTTTTTTTAGAGTTTCGAATGCGATAATGGTTCGAGTAAATAATAGATAGTCGTAAGAGTAAATTCGCAACTTTTATTATTGAGTAGTAGCTTCAAAATACAAGGGCTATGAACGTAAATACAAGAAACAATATGGACTGGAGTTGTACAAGGGCAAAAGTAAAAGGTGACGGATGTCACAGTCTCCCCTACTTTAGAAAATTTCGTCTTGAAATTCCTTTCAAGTGGAGGTTACTATGAAACAAAAGGCGTTGAAAAAAGTCAAGTAGGTAAAAATTTTTTTGCATCAATTATGATTTGACAAAAATTAAAGTAATTGTCTAATATTCAAAGTAAAAGTTTCAAAATCTTTGACAGTTGACCCAATGTTAGAAAGTTGATAGTTTAAATGAGAAAGGTTTTGGGAATGTGTAACTAGTGAGGGCAGAGGTACTTATGATCTCCCTTACTTTAGAATGGTTTCTGACTAAACGTTGTTAAGACATGCAACAGGATTTCGACTAATAGATAGTGCAAGAGTATACAAAGTTTAAGGTTTTCTGTAGATGTGGTAAAGAGAAATACTCTAGGAAGACGAACTAAAGCTCGGGTAAGAACTTTCTTATCAAAAATGCTAGCTATTAGTCAACGATCTAATGAAGAGGTAATAATGGTAGGTTCTTGGTCAGACTCCTAGTCCGCTCCCGCAGTATCGTTTATGCTTATATATAGGGTGTACCGCAGCTGACCCACCACACTCCCGATACTTTGGATCCGTACTGATTGTCTACCAACAGCCTAAATAGAATTACACACTACCCTCATGTACCTGTAAATCCATGATTGCGTTCCGGACCGTAATCATCGATTTACCTTACACTAGGGTGTTATGTTTTTCCATAACCCTATCCTAAGTAATACTAGAAACAAATGCGTGCAATCAGGATATGCTAAGTAATTGATACTGCAATGAAACAATGACATGGTTAAAGGTCCTTCCCTTTCGGGTTTACTCTTTAACCGTAATGAGAGTAACAGTTAAGTAATAGACATCGTTAAAGGTTCTTCCCTTTCGGGTTCACCCTTAACCGGTAACTTCTGTTCACATCGTTGGGCTATAAACACCTATCTATAATCTATAATCTATAATACATTATAAAGGAGGAGTAATGTACAAGATTGTCATTTTATTATGGGTACAAGTTTTATTGCTACATATACAAGTTAATAAAACATATTTTATAGGGGTAAATTAGTCACTTAATGGCACATTAAGACACTTAGAAGGTTATTATTGTCATTCTATCTAAAGCCTTTAGTTCAAACCTAAAAGTTCATCCCCTTTCTACCCCTCCCATCCTTTACCCCCTTAGCATCATTCAATGGCTAATCAAAGTCGCTAATGTGAGTAGTCGAACAGGTTGCATTCATTGTTATCGACTAAGCAGTTACCTTTTGAACAATTGAATTCATACATATGGCCAACTTTTAAGGATATTAAATTCTCTCTCATAAATTCAAACGTTTTTGCCTCTTTGCAATTCATCCAAATTACCAATTGCAAAACATAACTCACAATCACTTTAACTAATTAACTAATTGTTCATGCTTCCTTTTCATTTTCATCTATTTTTTTTATTTTTTTTTTTGTGTTTGTGTTATTTTAGGCAAGCGTGAGGCAGTAATGGCTGCAAAGTGGGACACGATGTTGGTAGAACGGGATCCGGATGTATCAATTGTAAAAGTTTTTTTTTCAATCGCTTATGGGAGAGGATCGATGATGAAAATGTGTTGTTTCCCATGGTAGAGACTAATTGAGAAATTGTGGTAGGAGGAATCCATAGAAATTAATGTAAATTGCGGTGTCTTTCTTTGCCGCATGTTCATCATGGATCAGATCGACCATTCAGGCGATTTAGACCAACTTCTTGACAGTAAGTCCACGAATCTCTTAGATGTTTTGTGTGTATTTGAGATTTTTTAGTTATTTTTTTATGGATATTAATATATTATAATTGTTTAATCTATATGGATAAACAATATTTTTAATCACAATTAGGTGCTTTGGATGATTTCCTAACTCTTAATCTTCATGCGTCCTCTGCTCAAAGGTATTGTATTTTAACGGAATATCGGATTTACACACACACGGGGACATAAGCTGAATTTGATATAGGGCAATCGTGCAAAATGAACATTGACATTACAGTTTTGAATGATTTGCCGTTTGGATTATTTATAAAGTTTTGCGTTTGAATTTTATTTTTACTTTAGGAGAGATAACATCCTCTTTTTCAATTTTGGTTTCACAAGGTAACCAGTAGGGGCCGACTTGGTAGTGTCATTGGTTATTATGATGAATTTCAATAGTTATATGTTGATAATTTTGCCAGACACGTTTAACCTTAGAGGGTTTTATATTGTAATTTTGAAAATTACGACGAAATGTGTTTTTTTTAATGTTTTAATTTTGCTGAACCAAGCCGTTTATCTTTTTGGTTTTCATTTTCACGTGCCTTTCATTTGTTATAGCGTGTTTTGTTATCGCAACAAACCAAAATTCTAATATAGCTAGACTTGGATCCATGTAATAGTGCGGCAATAAAACATGCGTACCCGCAGTAACGCGCGGGCATTTCCACTAGATTACAAAAATGAAGGGAGTAGAAGCAAAGACTTGTGATTAGGGCATGTGTAGTGGGGGGTTATGTGGCGTTATAACCTTCTATAGCGCCCCCAACACCGCCCCGAGGGGCACTATAGGGCGTTTTTGGCTTGCAGCGTTTTACACATAACAAGCGTTTTGCATTGAAAATCGTTGAGAATCTTGTATTTTTGACCGTTGAACGGTCATAATTTTTAAAAAATAGTGGCCTTCTATATATATACTCTACATACATACATCACACAAACACAACCAAACACACACACACACACACTTTCTAATTTTTACTACAAGAGAAGAGACGAATCCATTCAGTAGAGGTAGTTTTGGGTTTGGTTCCCAAACTACTGACGCGCGTTTCGTAGACCTAAACGCCGAAGAAAATGAGTCAGGGGAGGAGGGGGCGGAGGAGATACTCGTCCAACTGGTCGACGGGCTGCTCGAGCCGCACGGGCAGACTCTTCGGCGTCGGGGGTGAACGAGTTAATCCCGGCGTTTGCTGAGATGAACCAGCGGCTCCAAGACATACACGACATCGGGGCACAACGTATCCAAGAAAACCGAGAGGTGGTTGATATTATGAGGGATCGACAATTTGAGTGCGACTTTGCATTTTACACGTAGCCGCACGACCACCTAGAAGGCAAGGCCTTGGAAATGTGTTTGAATCAAAAGGCCAAAATCGAGAAAAAATATAACGTATGAGTATTTGTATTTTTTTTTTAGTATTTGTAATTTTTTAAGTATTTGTATTTTTTTAGTATTTGTAATTTTTTAAGTATTTGTATTTTTTTAGTATTTGTAATTTTTTTTAGTATTTGTAATTTTTTTTATTATTTGTATTTTTTTAGTATTTGTAATTTTTTTTAGTATTTGTAATTTTTTTTAGTATTTGTAATTTTTATATATTTAATGAAATATTTAAACTATTTAATATTATTATTTAAATATTTAAATAAGAAAATAATAATTTAACAAATGATTACCCAATCATTTATAAAGCCCCATAACCCCCCTTCCCACTACACCCTTTTTTTTTTTTCATAAAGCCCCATAACCCCTCTTTCTATTACTTTTTAATATTTTAATACCCATAACCCCCCATAACCCCCACCACTACACATACACTTAGGTTCTACAACAAACTACAATTGGTTGGTAGTGTTTTTCATTTCAAAGATTCTGATCATGTTTATCAGGACATAATGGTTGTGGGTAGTAGCGAAAGTGATGTTTCTTGAATTGAAATTATCAAATGTGTCTTGCTTTGGTTGTGGGTGTGCTTAACAATCTTAGTCTTGACTGTAAAACATATTCTCATACGCAATCTAGGACTGATGAAGAATTTAAGAAATGTCATTTTGATTTTGATGATGTTCTAAATATTCCTAACATGATTAATACACAATGTAATTTATTAAAATTTTGATATTAATTAATTAATTGTGTGGTTTCAGGTAGGGTAAAAATGCTAACTTCATGCAACAACTAGAGTAAGTGTGTACCAAGGATGATCATCTTATTTTGGTAATTAAATTTAATAAATATAAATTATTTAACAGTAAATCAGTTTATCATTTTAATAGAAGGTCAACTCGTAAGTACGTCAGGTTCATATTGATTCAATGGTTTACGAATTTACCTGCTTATTTCTATATAAGTAATTTGTTTGTATTTTATTTTTTATATGTGAAGAGTTGTCGATCAGGGGTCCGTTCGGTATATGCAACAATTGATCTGTTTCATGATGTAAGTTATCTTTTACAATCGATCAATACAACGAATATTTAACTGATATAGCATTTTATTTTGATAATTTTAAATTTAAGAATTGATATAAAAAAGTATGTTTATGGATTTTATTTTGCATATTCTAACAGGTTTTGCTGCAAAATTATTGTGCTTTTTTCGACTATTTATGCTTGACAAGTGTTATATACTTCTAAGTCTGAAGTGTTGATTACCATGGTTGAGGTTGAGATTCAAAAGGATTAGAAGTTGTTACTGTTGCTTGATTGCAACCATGATTGATGGGTTGGGAGTAGATGGAATGTTCTATCACCTCTACAACCAGGTATTACAATTTAATAATTTATATATCACAAAGTAGCATATTTTTCTGTTTTATGTTACATAGTTTAGGTCAAAAGTTCAAAGTTAGGCTTGAATTATTGAAATTCTCTACCTGTTATAATATAATATCACTGAAAATACTAAATAATGAACTTTTTTTTCTTTTTTCCTTTTCGGCTCGTTAGCTTGCAACCAACACACTTGAAAGGGTGGCACCTCTTACGAACGCGCAGTGGGCAACATGTTAAAACGAGTGTTTGTGATTGGTTTCTCAATCATTATATTCGGTAATCTTTCTTTTCGAGTTTTCATCGATTTATGCGTTAAAACGAGTGTTTGGCCTGTTTACCAACAAAGCAAAATTATATTATTTGTGCAGGTAACAAACTTTCCATGCAAACAGCCATTGGTACATCCATTGCGATTGCTGGAGTTGCAATCTACTCCCTCATCAAGGCCAAGATAGAAGAAGAGAAGCGGGTTAGTTGAAATTTAATCTATATTTCTTAGATGCATGTTCACTTGTTACTTTATGCCAATGAGTTGTGTATGGGACGAGTTTTAGTATTTACACTCATATGCGATTGTAAAATAGTGTTTCATGCCTGTCTAACCCATGAAATTTTTAAAACTAATATCATACCCTGTCCCATACCCGCAAACACATCCTATTATCAGCCTCTCATGTTTCGGGTTTAGATTCTTGTTGCCATCCTTGCTTAACTGTTGGTTTTGTTGCTTTAGATAAAGCCTGAGCTTCGTGCAAATCATGTGGTTAGTTTTATGTTGATATCAACATGTCATGATCTGTGTTATGTTACAACTATTTTTTAGTAGTAATACTTATAATGGTTTTATCTATAGGTTGTTCTTCTTGACTTTAATCATGGTTTAGAGTTGACTTTGTATGGAAAAACACATGTTTTGACCAACTGCAGGGACTATGATAAATTTTGTTGTTGATGCGGTAAGTGTCAGCGGGTAGGTTATACATCACTGGCTTGCATATGCATTTTTTACATGCGTTTATTGATGCATTTTTGAGTACTCATTTTTTAAATTTGGATAATATATACTTTACGCTAATATATATGTACCATCATCTGTTAGGCCATGAGGTTGAGATGCAAATACTTTGTAATGCGTTGCCACGCCATTTGGGCACACCTGGTCTTCCAGAGCTTAATGTATCTCAAGTATGGTTTCTTTATTGCATGCGCACACACATATATAGTGTTATGTGTATATAATTGTTGACTTGCTTCATTATTTGTAGTTTTTGGCTAACAAAAGTGTTCTTTAGAGGCCAATAAGTTTTATTCAAGGCCAAATATGGAAAGTCGCTAAATTCGACTTTGTGGCGCTAAGTGCCTTTTTTGATGATTTCAAAGACAACATCCTCCGGCTTGTTTTCCATACATAAAATAGAAAGAAGATACAAAGTGGCATGGCATGTGATAGGATCATACCGGCAAACTCAAGTATTGAACATAAGGTTTTTCCGTTGGAACACAATATTAGTTTTGTATATAGGTTCATTTAGTATTTATTTGTAGGTCACATGACTATAATAGAAAACAAAATAATCAAAACAACAGTCTTATCTTTCAGTTTTTCTTATTATTAGTTACTGTATCAAAATTGTCCTTGGTTTCATCAAGAAGGTATCAACTCTAAGTATGTTCTCTTGCTTGTTCTAACCTTGACAGTCTATTATTAATATATTATTATTTCATTATATTTTACATTAGTTTTGTTGCTTACAACATTTTTAAAAATAAACGTCATACCCACACCACAAACATCAAAAACAACTACGATGCAATAAAACAAACGAACCCGCAGCAACACGCGGGCATTACCACTAGTATTGATAAACTCCGAGATTTACACCGTTCCCCTCGGATTAAATAAATACTCTAATCCGAGTCGTACGTGGGCACTGGCTTAGATCCCATACGAGTTATCAACTAGTATGTTTGTTGGCCATGATGATGTACAAAATAATGTAAAGTATAACAGGGTTTTGCTCAAAACAAAAAAAAATATGCATACCAAATATGCGTTCATGTAAGTATATACGTATAGCATAAAATTTCGATTGAAAGAATAGTATAACATAAATCGAGTAAATCGCACAATTTGCACAAAATGAAAGTAAACGATAGTGTTGTAAGAATAACTACTAATAACTAGTGCGAGAATAGTTGCGAATAACGCGTAAAAATAACTACCAACAAAAGAATAATACAAAAATAATAAGATAATGTGCGAACGTAACTATAAATAGAATGGTGTAAAAAAAATAATGAAATTTACTGTAAATGAAAGTGCGCAGAACAGACGTATAGTCTACTGGTATGAGGATAACTTTTTGGAAACCGAAGAATGTTTTAAGTTCAAAACAAGTTCACTTGAAAAGATTTTGTTGGGACACATTTTCATGTGTTTACGAGAATTCGAGTTTGAAAAGTGTTATAAGGTATATTATTAGTTGCAAATTTCTCCTGAAAACATATATTGGATACATTATATGAAAACATGCAAATTTACATTTGATTTGTAAAATATGCAATGCGAGTTTATAAAATGCAAGATGAAACCATTTCATGAAGTAGATGTAAATCTAATGTGTTTCAAAAAACCAAGATTTAAGATAGCGTGGAGGTTGTGAATGATCCCAGATTCCTTGACGAATTTTGAAAAATAAAATTTTCTGTATTTAGACATTTATTTAACTTGTAGGTTGAAATCTCATTAAAGTCAAAAAAATTTCTAATTGTTATGAAATGTTGAGAAAATCCAAGTGTTACTCATTAGGACTGGGTAAACTTGAAACCTTTTAATTTTCAACTTTTGCGAAGTTTATACATCGAAAGATCTTTTGTTTGTAAGGATCGTTAAGGCATCTCTTTGGGCTCATAGCGGCTACTTGTTTCAAGACACAAGGTGTATATAAAGTGGGTATCAATCTGGTGAATAGGCTTTGTGAAAAGACATACAGGATAAGTTACCAAGTTAATCGTTTTATAGTGTAGTGTACTAATGCGTATCGTGTAGATAGGCATTTATGTATGAGTTTAGTCTGACTAAGAAGTGCTAACTGATGGTAGTTGACTATGGCTTAAACGACTGGGTGTAGCTATAGTAGTATTAGGTATATAAGGATATATAGTTGAATAATAAGTTTTGGAAACCATGTTTGTTTTTAACTGTATGATGACGCAACATTCCTAAAATCAGGATGTGGTCGAAGTTAAACACAGAGTTTAAAACTTAAGTCGTGGCTAAAAATGTTTTAACGCAAAAAGAGTAATACCATATAGTGTAAAAGTCTCAAAGCATAAGTGAAATAGTGTAAGCTTTAATGTGATAATATAACGAACAAAAAGTTTTAATAATGTCGATAAGGAATCCAAAAGCGAATGAATGATAGCATATGAAACATCAAGTGATTAAATTGGATCTTCAAATGATAAACAAATGTAAATATCAATGATATAAAACATTGGAATTGTTTTCATAAGAAACTTTGTCTAACTCAAGTATTTGAAATTTCCTAGTGACTTGTAGGGGCGTACTTTAGCCTATAAGTGAATGCTCATCCCAAGAGTTCCCAGGTAGGTATACGGGTCCCCCTCGTCTGATTGGGATTTATACGAAATACCAGGCCTAGGCAGAAAACTCAGGATATAGGTGCTCACCCTTCCAGATTGCACGTGCCCCGTCACTAGTGAATTCCAAAACTTTAGCGAGATTAAAAACGAGATGCAGAAATAGATTCTTGAGATGTGGATTTCACTCCCAACTCAAAGACGTATTTCAAAATTGGAAACTACAGTAGAATGAAACCAGTCATTAAGTTAAGGATATCACTCCTAGCTTAGTGGTTATGTTTCTTTTTTGGAGGAAGTACTCTTTGAGGTGTGGATGTCACTCCTATCTCAAAGATATATTCCAAAGATGTATAACATATAGAGGAATGAAACTAATCACCAAGGTATGGATGCCACTCCTAACTTGGTGATATCGTTTCGTTTGTGAAATAAGAATGTCTTCTACTCCAAGCAAAATACCAAAAGAATAACGATAAGAAATCATAGCGAAAATTTCTTGAAAGAAAATATAAGGATAAAGAGAAATATACACGAGAGGACTCGTGAATGTAAGCTTAGTTATAGACTAGGCTAAAAGGCATTCTAATAATCTAATTCCCTATAACCATGGCTCTGATACCAATCTGTAACACCCCAACCGATGGCGGAAACATCGAGGTGTCACGTAGTGACGATTGTTCAATAGCTCATGGACTAGAAATGTAAATTTGAATACATTTAATTTAATAATTTATTACATTGAAAGAAATACAAAAATTACGACTAGCAATCTAAACTAAGATACAGTAATCACAATCTAAGTCTAAGTTCCAAACGCTTGGAAGTAATCTCATAAGAACCTGAAACATGTACGAAAATGATTTGGTCAATACAAAATGTATTGGTGAGCATACCCTGTTTGAATAAATATAGTAGGAAAAGTGTTTAGCAATTCATGTGCGGTACCATTTGCAATTATGTAACGAGTAATATCCGTTCAAAATCAACCCTATGTAATGAAAGGAAATATATATAGTATGCTCTAGTAGTAATTAAATACATAGCAATGACAAGGACTCTCAACAGAGCCATAAGGGTATATACCATAGTACTATTCATTGAAATGCCAGGCCCTCAAAGGTTAATGATTTTGACAAGTCATAGACACACAAATTAACATAACGCAAACACACATGAGAATTGCATTTAGTGAAAGAATAACATTTAGTCATAGTGTACATGAATCGCCCCAAAAGAGTAAAACATGAAAAAGGGGAAAGATATACTCACATTGATTGTGATGATGAATTTGTAAGAAATCAACGAATACCAATGAATTATGCTTGCACCTTAATAAATTAAAAATGATGATTTAGTATCTATAACTTGTTTCTTTTATTCTATTGTGTTCGTCTTGTCATTTTCCATCAATGGTTGGTTTGAATAAATTGTTCGTAAATAAGACATATCTATATCTATATCTATACTATCTTATAAAGCATTTGACAAGGACTTCTTAAAACTTAAGATGTACAAGTTTAATTGCTTATGATACAACACACAATGCATAAAATAACTACTTTTTGGGGGCAAAGTTGTCTTTATAACACCATATTTAATCAAAAGGAAATCAAGAGTCAAGAGAGTTTATGAGAGATCATGACATTCAATTTTATAATGACTTTAAACACATTAAATATAAAACCTATAAAAACAATTCATAATACTATGTTTTATTATAATCTTTTATATAAAATTAGGAAATTTAGAAACTTAAATTTTTATAAACTTGATAATACTTTATAGAAATCGAGAAATCAATGACGAAAGTTGTGTTTTTCGTAATTAGGTAACTGTTTGAATTATGAAATTATTACGTTATACTCATACACAGAGTCGGTCTTCGGGATTTGTGTGTCGCATTTCTCAAGGATTTCTTAAAATTTAAGAGGTACAAATTTGATTCCTTATGGTACAACACACAATGCATATAATAACTACCTTTTGAGGGTAAAATTGTCTTTAATACACTATATTTAATCAAAAGGTAATCAAGAGTCATGAGATGTCTATGATCTCATGACATTCAATTCTACAATTGTTTCAAACACATTAACTAGAACACATAAAAATAATTCATAATACTAAATATTATGTTATAATCTTTTACATACAATTAAGTACTTTATAAAAGTTAAAGTTTTTATAAACCTGATAATCTATATTATCTTATTAAGGAGGAGTGACGGCTAGGATTGTAATTTTCAATTTCGTACAACTTAAGCAACATGCACAAGTGATTTATGCTTACATAATGAGGGTATAATTGGAACTTTGTGGAACATTAAGACACTTACAAGGGTATAATAGTAAATCTATTGTGACATTTTAGTTAAAACTAATAATTGTTTCCATACTTGCCCTCAACCCATACAAATCGACTCCATTCAATTCCCTACACTGTTAACTCATCTTCGGACTCCCTTCCGTTCTTCATTCAATGGGGAATTCCAAACATCTTCCCTTTTATTTTCCTCTTCAATGTTTATAATTCCTGATCATAACAACATCGGCGATAGAGGTCGTTGCTTTGTTTTGGGGATGAAAGAGGTGGAGAGATGCTGCTCTGACTGTAGATCGCTGACAAATTGTGGCAATATTGGTGCTGGAGTTTTTACCATATTTAGATGAAGAAAGCTTCATTGGCTGCTCATGAAGAAAGAATTAGTAAAATTAAACCTGCTGCTCATGAAGGGACATCTGTTTCATCATCACAAAGCTATGTAGGTGACACACCACATATTATTAAAGCTGTTCATTTTGAGCAAGAATTTGGAAACGTCCTACCTTCCGTCTCAGAAGAGGTATAATAAACAACTGTTAAGCAATAAGCATTGTGTATTATGTTATTAAAAAACTTCAAAACACAAGTACTAGGAACTGTACACCATATCTTGTGAAGTTGTTGTATTGTGGGAGAAATGGTGCAAATAGTCTTTACACAAATGGTTTAAAGGGGTGAAATACGAATATTTAGTTAATACATATTATTTGGATTTGCATGCGTTTGAATTTTGTTGGGGGTGATTACTGTTGTTTAATGTGGTTTTCCTTCTATGTTACAGAATCAGGGGAAGAAAATAATCGGTGACGGTGTTACTTTGTGGTACCAGTGGATGTGGCAAATCTACGTTGTCCGCTTTGCTGGTAACTTCAGCTCTTCGTAATCCTTTCTTTGTTTTGTGCCTTTGCGGCCTTGCGTGTATCTTACCGTTTGTTCTTCTATGTTAAATAATGTTTACAAGATAACTGGTAGCACTCTTGATCTTAATTCTTTGTTTTGTGCCTTTGCGGCTTTGCGTGTATCTAACCGTTTGTTCTTCTATCTTAAACAATGTCTACAAGATAACTGAATGCACTCTTGATCTTATTCAAAAAAGATTACCAAATTATCGTATTGGGAAAAATGCGCTGAATAATTTGGTAGTATCAAGCATTGCTAATTAAGAAATGCGGGTCTTGATACAAAATGGTTGTGACTTTTTCTTTAGTTACATGTTTAGCTTTTCAATTATATTTCTAAGCTTTATACCTAGAATATGTTACATACACTGACTTAGCATCTTTCACAAGCTATGCATTCTTAGTTATTTTTGTTATAGGCAGATTCAGTTAAATGATGACCAAAATTTAGGTATTTTTGGAAGATTACAAATTAAGTATATTCGTTTTATGCTTGCTGGTATGCCCTGAGCAATTTGAAACCGAACTTATACTATGATGAGTATTTTAATTACCAAGGTGGCCACACATCAACAACAGAGATGCTTAAGAGGTATCTTATCATGTGAGTTAATCAACGACTTGATTTTCCATTTGAATACGAATCACTTTCTTGAAAACGAGTCAATGCAGTCGGGTTAGGTTGCGCATCGTCACTTTCTTTTGTTCGTATTTTACTTCTATAATCTATAGGTCTTTTTGAACATGACGGTTGTTCTTTGTTGCAGGAAAAATATATATTTACTGTAGGAGCTTCTAGAACTAAGGCTGTTGTAATTAGAGGTGCACTTAGAGTTGCGTGCCCAGAACTGCTTAGTGTTATATTACCTCCATGTTTGGAGAAACAACCTCCTGAGAGCCAAGAGGTGTACTTTCAAATTTAGTTATTTTTTCATTTGTTGCATTACAAAATGTTTGCGATGAATTTAATTTTGAATTCCAACTCATTTTTATATATCAATATAGCATTAATAGGCGTATTTTGGCTGGTAGGTATAAAGTTGCAATAGCTCAGGTAGGGTAATGGGCTGTCAAATAGATAACTTTTGTTTTGGGTCAAAATGGGTAAGCTTTAAATCTCCGCATTAGCATTTTAGCCTTCATTTTTGTTCATTTTTAAACACATTATTATGTAGCGTGCATATATCGTTTACCTTCCTCGTGCCAGCACCATCTTAAAAAAAGTTACAAGTATCAAAATTTCAAACTGCACTGACACGGACCTACTCATCTGCCATGTTAGATCTTTGACTATGCGGTCCTAACATGCATTTCTAACCCATATACAACCATTCCATTATCAATATGAGTGAGTAGCTTTTTTCCAAGTAAAGTATTTATCTTAAATCTCATTATTAAGGTATCATTTTTTGTTCGTAGAGGCATCATCAACACTTTGGATTAATGCACAGGTTATGTGGTGAGATAGCTGAATCCGCAGACCATCTTTTTGTGTCTTGTTTTGTAGCTGCAAACTTATGGAATAAAATTAGCGACTGGTGCAAAATTCCGCCTATTTTCGCCTTCTCCTTCAGAGACTTACTACAGTTGCACAACAAAACTCACATGGGCCACTTGAAAAAAAAAATTGTTCACGCTGTTATACTTATCGCCGTTTGGGTCATTTGGAAAGGAAGAAATGATCGTATTTTCTCCGGAAAAAGAGCAATTTTGGACCAATTATTATGTGAAGTCAAAACCTTATCATTCATGTGGGTTAAAAACAGAGCAAAAAAGGAGACGTTCGAGTGGGACAAATGGCGTAGATTTGATTTTTGAATGGAAGTGTAATCTCATCAATGTAATAGTGGGTGATGTAGTGTGACTTGTTCTTCTATCTAGCGTCTTGCTAAGAGAGACATTGTACATATTTGGTGATGAATGAGAAGCAATTTGCCGTCAAAAAAAGGTATCATTTTTGTTACTGTTGCTGCATAAATTTTATATTTATCCTCATGTATGAGGTGTGCATTGAATGTTTCTGCAGCTGTACTCAAACCCATACCGGGTCGAAGCAAATTCCCACAAAGTGATATATGTATCCCTTGAATTATTTATTTGATCAAACAAATTATGTTAATTTCACTAAAATAGAAATATTTTATGTTGTGACCATATTTGGCACGTCATCTATTTTTAAACAAATCAACATATTTGGAAAAAAAAAATTGCTTGGGTTAACCCGACCCATTCAGAATAATTACCCACCCAAAATGCATTTTTTTTAAATTTATACAACTTTATAAATCACTTTATTAAAAATAAACTAGATTGCTATAGTGATAATATAGTTTCTATAACCATTTTAAACATACAAGTTTATGAAAATTCGACAAAAAAAAGATATGTTAGGCGAACAACTGCCACAAGACATTTTGACTAGCATAATTTGTTTCGACATTTGGGTTAGGCGAACAACTGCCACAAGACATTTTGACTAGCATAATTTGTTTCGACATTTTGACCCAAACCGTATTGTCTATTATGTCTCCAATTGTAGTTGTAAGTTGGCTTCAAGCCTAACATGTCTCAGCAGATTGAATTATAATGTATGATTAGTTTATATTTGACCCTAATATGTTGTGTTAACCGCATTGGTTTTTGAAGTGAAGATAGTATTCTTCAAGTTGAGGCACCTGCACTTGCTCTTGGTGAGCCAAAGGACATCATGACTGCCTTGTAGCTTGTGCTTAGAGAATCACCGGCTCATGGTGGTCTTGTGGTGTTTGAACAATGTTGGTGAAGTAAATTAGGTGTGTAAACAAGAATTGATTTTGTTACGATACAAGTGGTTGACACCTGGTTTTTAATGTTAAATTAAAATATTTGTTCAGTGTTGTGTTTATCACATTGCAACAATGGTTCTAGAAGTAGTAGGTAATTTTAATGTTAATTTATCACCTGTTTAACATGTATAAAGCTTATTACATAGATAGACTACAAGAATGCTATCGACTCAACTCGAAACCTTTAATAAGAGTAATAACAATGAACATAATAAACTTCTATGAGATTATATGAATAAGGAAACTAACAAATATATGTACAATATACAATGAGAGGATTACTACACTAACATAAAGGAGTATAGTGTTGTCACCCCTCAAAATCGTGTTGGCACCCTACTAGAGTTGCCTTTGTAAATTGATATATTAATTGACTTAGCATGTTGTAACGTGCACAAAAAAACCTAAGTACCCGCAGCAACGCGCGGGCAATCCCACTAGTACTATATAGAAATCGAGAAATCAATAATGAAAGTCGTGTTTTTAATCATGAGGTAACGATTTGAAATCTAAAATTACTATGTATGGCTAATATATATCTATATCTATACTATATTATAAAACATTTCTCAAGGATTTCTTAAAATTTAAGAGGTACAAATTTGATTCCTTATGGTACAACACACAATGCATATAATAACTACCTTTTGAGGGTAAAATTGTCTTTAATACACCATATTTAATCAAAAGGTAATCAAGAGTCATGAGATGTTTATGAGACCTCATGACATTCGATTCTACAATTGTTTCAAACACTTTAACTAGAACACATAAAAATAATTCATAATACTAAATGTTTTGTTATAATCTTTTACATACAATTAAGTACTTTATAAAAGTTAAAGTTTTTATAAACTTGATAATACCATATAGAAATCGAGAAATCAATAATGAAAGCCGTGTTTTTAATCATGAGGTAACGATTTGACATCTAAAATTACTACGTATGGATAATCTGATATAAACTATACGCTCACCGAATTCTATGATCGGCGAATAAATATTATTTCTATAATGAATTTCCCACAAAGATATTAAGAAATATTCATATATAGAAGTGGACAATAACAAAAAAAATAAATTAATTAATAAGGGTTCTTTTGTCCACATTTCTAGCTCAAGTAAAATTTTCGGTTATTTATTGAAAACCAGTTGGACCGATGTTCATAACCGATTAATCAAATGGGAATAAATGAATAATTGAAACCAATCGGTTTTTGAAATATCTTAATAGAAAGTTTTGGTTTTGGTTATAGCTCGAAACCGAAGTAAACCGAATAACAGCTTGTATACACCCTTAAAATCACCGATTGGAGTGTTGTGGTCTCCGCCGCAACGCGCGGGCACCCCACTAGTTCATAATGAGTTGTAACTAAAGTGTAAAAATACAATTTTGTATCATCATATATATATGTGAAAATAACAATTATGGTTTGAAAGATTATACTAAATAATAACTTTAGTAAAAAAATGATAAATAAATTTGAATTCAGTAAACTCAAATGAGTGATAGAAATGCATCCTATAAATTTATAAGTTGCTTCGTGTACCCACAATGTTATGCTCTTCACATATATTTTATATATATATATATATATTTTACTTGTTTTATAAAGGAAATTGTGAGCTTGAAAGGTGGCTACAAGTTTGACCAAAAGAAAAGAGCAATAATAATTACATTAAACAATTTACTGAGTTATCACCAATTTTATCATAGCCGACGCTAAAATATAAATGACAACATGCCATTTTAAGTTAGTGGTTTTACAATGAAAAAATAAGGTCATGGATTTATATTCTTACATGATGTACAGTTGGATGCAGAGGAGGCTTGGCCGGTGATATCGAGTTCTGGCGAGTCGAGTACCATAGCAAGAGAGGATAAAGCAAAAACTACAATTGCTTATGGGTAAGGGTCATGAAAGGGTTCTTGTTCTGGTTTGATGTCCAACTCATGCCAATATTTGAAGACGCGTGGATTGGATGTTTGCCGTGAATTGCAGGATGGGTTGTCAACCGACTGAGCAAAATAAGTGGGTAAAAACGTGTGGGGGAAATGGAAATGATTATCATATGGGGTTATAGGATTTATGAAAGGTGGTGTTAGAGTGTGGCGGATTGTGGTGGTTTGCGGAGATTTGAACTGGAAATAACAAATAGGGCATAGTTTCGTTTTGCCGGAAATTTTGGTTGGCGGTTCAAGAGTGGTCAAGATCATGAGAGTTGTTCGTGGTGGTTGTTTTCCTTCGTGTATGTATATATATATTCTCCATCGGTTCGTTTCAATCAATTGAGTTTAATGGTCATCATGATTTTTATTTAAGTTGTGCAATATATTCGCAAAGATATTAAAAGCGGAAAAGTAAATGGTCGGTTAGTTGACGTAACTCTTGTAATTTGCTTAATGAAAGGGATAAATGAAATTACAAATTCTCTTTTTGTGAAATATCAAAATAACGTAGGCCTACAAATCATTTACAAAATGGTGATCACTTTAAATGTTTGATGCTATTATTATTATGATGTTAAACAATAGTTAATAATCGTATTGTTTGGTATGTATCATTAATAACTGATCGGGTATACGACAAATTTGAATCATTTAATAAAATCTGATACGTTTTTTTAGAGTTTCGAATGCGATAATGGTTCGAGTAAATAATAGATAGTCGTAAGAATAAATTCGCAACTTTTATTATTGAGTAGTAGCTTCAAAATACAAGGGCTATGAACGTAAATACAAGAAACAATATGGACTGGAGTTGTACAAGGGCAAAAGTAAAAGGTGACGGATGTCACATTTATAAAAAGAAAACTTATAACGAAAATTGAAATAATAAATAATACTGACCGCAACACCAATGGAAACAAAAAGAATTTCAAAGCGACTTTCCTCATAAGTCTTGATGCGAGTAATTGTCCCCGGATTCGTCCTTTCCAAATTGTAGCAATAAAGCGAGAGCTCAGCAAACGAACCTTTGTTATTTCCTTGCAAAAGTTCGAGTGCATGACACTTCCCACGCAATGCTTGAGAGTAAGTTATGTCCACATGAAATCTTTGTCGAAAATCTTAAACTATTTCATTACCACGGTATACACGACCACTATCTCTCAATTGGTCTTTTACAGCCAACAACTTTTCGGTTAGCTTGACGAAGATGAGGGTGAGTTTGAGTCTTGAAACATGTGTGATTATCATTAAACTATTTAACATAAAACGTATTACAACCTGGGTAGGCATATGCCCTAAAACGCCAATCACAATCCTCAACTATACATGATGCTTCATAATGTGTTTTAGAGGATCTTTCTACTTTATAAGAGAAACATTATGAAAAACACAGTTTCCCCAACTCCAGTTTCATTTCTTCTTTGTCGCAAAATAGATAACCTTCAGGAAAACGACATGACGAACAATTTTCTGTTTTTCCTAGAGAAATGTCTGGGGTTGCGTTTTCAAAAATGACATTTAAATCAGGAAGAAACTTTTATTTTTCCTCAAATTTCTCGTACTTTGGATCATAATCATTAAAATTTTCAAAATGTGCATTTTAATCAAGAATTTTATAATCATTTGAAGGAACGCAATTTGATGAATCGACACCACACTCAGAAACAATATATAACTTGAATATTTCACCAGGTCTTTGCTCAACCATTTTAAAAAGAAACGATACATCACGATCATTAAATATATCGATTGTATAATCAAACATATACATTTTATATGATAAACATGTAATTGGCGGAATCTGAGACATATCCGAAAGATAACCTAATAGACTAAGATAAGAAATGTTTGATTCGATTTTCAGAACACACCTTCTACCTTTTGAATCAACGACATATTCGAGCCTCCCGTTTATAACATCCCACTTCCCACCAAGGTATAAGACAAATCGAACCATTTCATTTATATTTTTTAAATTTAGACAACAAACATACAACAAAATACTTAAAACAAAAATAGAAAAAACACCACAAACAAACATACTAGCTCCCCTTAAAATACAAAATGTCGGATATGTACAGACCGAACATGTCACATCGGAGATGTCATATCTCCAGCGACGTTTCCGAAATGGCTTGAGCCATGAGCCGAGAACATTTGATGCCGTCTTCGACCTCTCTGGAGCCGTCTTGGCGTCGGTCAGACAACTCGAAGACGGTTGGCAGGAACTCGGACACGTGGCGCATTTCGATTGGACATCAGGTGTTCCGTCTCCGAAGTCGGCTCCAAGGCCTCGGGATCTAAGAAAGATCTCTCCAAAGACGGTTGGGGTGGCTATTTCGGTGAAAACCTACAATCAATGGCTATATCAGTGATTTTCAACATTCCTTTCATGTCTCGGTTGAGTAGTATATAGCTTCCTTTACTTGTATTCCTTGGCATCCTCGTCATTTTTTATAAAACAACAATTATTTGTTTATCCTCAAAACCAAGCGATACCACTCCATGATATCCAAATATTTCACATAGAGAAGTCTCAACCTTGTTGATGCTTTCCAATATATCATAATCCATATAATTCCTAGACAATAATTCCTAGACAAATTACATCCCAAATCTTGTTCTAGGTTCCCAAATTTGTTTAGGTCGGGTTGTCCGTTTCGGTTTGCAAACATAACAAAGAAACAACCTTAAACTCTTAAAAGGGTTTGTTGGGTTTATGAAGGCTTTGGGCTTTGGCTCAAGGTGTCCACAAGGAGAAATAAGGAGGGGCCAACCTAATTAGCTCATTTGGGCCGGCCTATGTTTATGTTTTTTGGTTATCAAGGTGTTAACCCTGATTAGTCTCTAAATTAGCCATGTATGTACTTGTAATCTTTGAGCAATTTGAATCAAAACAAAGATACCCTAGTTATGCTACACATGTGGACGTAGATTTCTCATCGAAACCGAAGCACATTAAATCTCGTGTTCGCTATCTCCGTTTCCACATCTAAATGTTGATCGTTTCCACTTTCCGCGCATCACTTCCTTAAGAGTGTCTACCTTATGTTTTCTAAACCATTATTTCTTTAGCTTCATATGTGGTCTAAGAAACAAGTGTCACAAGAAACTTTAACTATTGTTCAATTTTTATTCAAAAGGGCGTATCGACGCAACTTGTAGCCCGTTTACCTTCCGCCACTTGTAAAACTTGTTGGTTTATATAGAAAATGCTATGAAAAAAAAAAGCTGAAATTGTAGCCCCTGGCTTTTGATACCTTCGGGTCTCTGGCTCCGAAAGCTATTCGTTTTTTGACCAGGGTTCAGCGGGTTATACATAGTAATGTCTCGACTCTGGTGTGACGGCGTAGCTTGTTGTCCGTCTACCCGCTATTTTGATGTAATTAATGTTCGTTGTTATGGAATGAAAAATTCAGCATTTTGTTTCATTGGAAGTGTGAGACCTAAGAATTCGTACCATCTCTCCATCTTACATTAACCAAATGTTGGAATTTAAATCATGTAGCAAGAATTAATGTATTTATCCTTATAAATCTAGGAATTATTGTTTAAAAAAATCAATAATAACATCAAAAAGGAAAATATTTCGGGAGCAGAATAACATTTCACATGAGTTTTAATTTTATCCGAAACATCATCAAATAAACAAGCAAAAACATAATAATTTTACATACGATCAATGCACAAATCATAACAACCATGCATAGAGCCGATGCACCTAGTTACGGCAAATGCGAGCGGTCGGCATGGTGATGCAGACCGAGGCATACTTCTTCTTAGCAGCGTCGGTCCCACGTTTCGGCTCCTCATCATCAGCCAATGCAACTTTAGCTACAGATAAAGCAGCTGCAGCAGCAACAGCAAACATCATGTCCCTCCTTGCAGTGTTGTGTCTTCCTTTGTTTTCATCAACCACCACTTTCTCAGCTCCCGCCACCTTTGGTGCATTGGCCATCACCACCAATGCACGACGGTTTGTGGTGGTGGTTGGTTGCTTGGTGGCTGCAATGGCAGCCGAGCTGCCTAGGAAGGTGGATGCCATTGTCATTGAAGCCATTTGTGTTGTGGGTTGGAGTGTTGAATTGGGAATGTGTGATTTGATTAGAAACAAGTCTAGAAGTGTTGGATAATGTTGGTTTTTTAGTTGGAAATGGTTCTGGTGAAAGGTGATCGATTTCTTATCCTGATTGTGAGGACTATGTCAAATGGGTTGCTGCCACGTGTGATGTGTTATCTTGCCAAAAAGTGTTATCAGTTGTGTGGTGTTGTGTGAGTGACTTGAATTAGTCTTCAAACAGTTTTATGATAACATATATATTTTTAAGGGGGAAAGAGCGCTTCACTGAAAAAGTTTTCACTTCATTGATTTCTACCAATTCTGCACTGTCACATCACTTCACTTATTTCCTTCACTGAAACATTTTTTTTGAAGACAACACTCCACTGATTATTTACCCAAAAATCAATTATTTTCACAAAATAATAATAATAAGAGTTAATAGCCAATTTCGTCCCTGAGGTTTAGTCCAGTTTGTCACTTCAGTACAAAAGTTTTTTTTTTTTTTTTTTTTTTGCAAATCAACACCCGTGGTTTGGATTTTTTTTGCCAAATTCGTCCTTTTCACTAACTGGGTTTATTTTTTCTGTTAACTCTGGGGTATTATAGTCATTTACCTATTTTTTTTTTTTAAATTTTTAACTCTCTTTTTATATGTACAACCCAATCAAATCCATCCCTTACTCATCATCATCATCTACAACAGATCTATCCCTTACTCATCATCGTCATCATCTACAACAAATCCATAACCCAACATACAACTACAACTATCTCCAACCATCTCAACTATCTACAACATATCTAGCAATCAACCCAACCAAACAATACCCCCAAACCACCATCTCATCTCTCATTATACATACACACAGCTGCACACTTAGAGAGCGAAAGAGAGAGACAGGAGCTGGCAGCCACCATCCATCTCATCTCTCTCTCTCTCTATCCCTTGTCTCCCTCTTTCCTCCTTCTCGTTAGAACAACCGGCCGACAGGTAGGGTGGTCTCGGGTGGAGGTGGTTCAAGGAAGCAGGTGGTGGCTCGAGTGATTCATTATTGTTGGGTTTTGCTCAGGTGAAAGAGGGTGGTAGTCGTGGTTGTTGATGGTGGTGGCCGACGGTGGTTTCTGGTTCAGGTTAACGTCTACAGTATCGAATGGAGGTGCATGGTGGATGTGGGTGGCCAATTGATGTGGTCGATGTGGTCTCGTTCAGAACTGATTGTGGCTTGACTAATGGGTTTTTGTATATGCAGGTAGGATATTTTATTAAGAGAGAGAGAGAGAGAGAGAGAGAGAGAGAGAGAGAGAGAGGGGGGGGGGGGGGATAGAGTTGTGTGTGTGTGAGAGGGAGGGGGTGGGGGGGGGGGGTAAGGGAAGACTGATGGGTTTTTTTTAATTAAAATAATTATATGGTATCAAATGAAAAAATTGTCCTTTATTAAAGTGGCAAAAAGACAACCCTACCCCTGACCTTAACGAGATTTTTTAACTGGGTTAGTGAAAATGACGAATTTGACAAAAAAATCCAAACCACATGTGTTGATTTGCAAAAAAAAAAAAAAAAAAAAAAAAAAAAAAAAAAACTTTTGTACTGAAGTGGCAAACTGGACCAAAAACATCAGGGACGAAATTGGCTATTAACTCTAATAATAATAATAATAATAATAATAATAATAATAATAATAATATAGGAATGCTTAAAATAATAAGATACTGATATGTACTTTAATAATATAATAATATAAACTTTAAAATAATAATATATAATAATATAAAACATAACACTAATAATATAATAATAATACAAAAAGTACTCTCATCTTCTTCTTCCTTCCCTTTCCAAAAAACAAGAACTTGAGAACCTGCAACTCCCTTCGGTCGCCACAGATCCGTCTCGTCTCTTGTATTTTCGTTCCTGAGTGATGGTGATGATAATAGTTGGGAAAAAAGTGGCAGAAAGAAATAATATTTTATTTAGGTTCACGGGTTCATATCCGTTAACTATAACCAGAATTTGTTCACGGATCTACTACCAGCACAGGTAGCGGCGGTGTTACCATACTGATAGTGAGGTACATGTGACCAAATCTGGTAGCACCCCGTCCCCCCTAACATTTGAAGCATAATGGGTTAAACTGGGATAATGGCATTAAAGGAAAACTTATATTTATTAATTTTCTCTTTTCGTATAACTTTTACGTACGATATTTTTTTTTTAAAATTTCATCATATTAACCAACGTTTTTCTATCTTTAATATGAATACTACATTGCTATACTAATATTGAAAAAAAAATATATGTTAGTTAGGTTTTCTTACTTCGTTGTAAAGATGATTGCATATTCCTTTGACAAAATTACCCTTCCCACTTGTTTATTCCTTGAACACATGTCATTTTTAATGACTTCTAAACCTTCTCATTTTTTATAGTCTTTGTAAAATAACTCAACCCTAATAATTTTAAAAGTGAATTACTTAGGTTATGTAAGGTCATATATGGAATTATTTCCATTTATCCTTTAATAGAAATATGCATATATATTAAAAGTCTTGATATGGTTTTTTCCTCATTAATATAATTTTTTTTTGCGTATTTCGTCTGAAGATTATATGCGTATTGAGACAACCCATCGCATTGAGTTCCGTGACCTTCGGTATATTGGGTTACGGATTTGATAAATTATATGTGCAAGCTTCGCCATTGTAGGTATCTTCAATAAATTCACGGGACACGCTAATCCACAGTAATGATATCGGGTTACAGATTTGTGACCTACCTATATTAGAAGAAAATATATATTTACAAATGAATTGGAGTTGGAATTAGACTCTGAATTTCATTCTTGACATGTTCAGTTGACAAATAAATTGGAATCTATCACCCCCTACCATCACCTCGAACCCGCACTAACAACCTAAACAAACCTCAGTCTATGGAACCTGACCTGGTCCAACCCACATCTTCGTCCCAAACCAACTTCTTCCATGAAACCGACAAGACCCAGCACGCAATGCTAGCCCACCGAACCGCCAACCCGACCCGCAATGGTGGCCTGCGGAACCATCGACCATTGCCGGTCTAAACTGACATGGCCTACGGAACCGACCCGACCTGCAGTCCCTATGCCGAGCCACCTCAGCCTGCAAAGCTCACCTGACCTAGTAAGTCCCTGACCCCGTAGCATCTAGACTCGACCGGGATAGAAATGGTGTGGGTCTTCGACGGGCTGAGTCGGCTCAAAACGGTTAAGGTGAATAGCTGGTGAGGTGGGGTCAAAACGTTATGCGTCATTGACGTCCTGGTCGGGTCGATACAATGTGAATTGTCAGCGAGCCTAGACGGGTTTATATGTTGTCATTCATCGACATGTCGGGTTTAGTCGAAACACTTTCAGTTGTTGTCAAGCCTAGTCAAGTGGAGATACTGTTAATCGGCATGGTTCTGTGAGATCAAGATGGTCAGCCTTGGCTAGGTTGGATTGAGTCAAGACACTATCAGGTTGAGTCGAAACACTGTCAATCGTTGTTAAATCCTGGTCAGGCCAAGATACTGTCAGTCGGCATGCTTTTGTCAGGTCAAGATGTGGGCCGGCATTAGGCTAGGACGGGTTGAGACGTTGTGCGTCTACATCGGGTTAGGTTGGGGTGACATGGTACAGGTCGGGTTGGGACACTACGAGTTAGTTGCAGGCCGGGTTGATTGGAAACATTTTAGGTCGAGTCGACATGGTACTCATTAGGGCAAGTCTACACGTTGTGGGTTAGCGTCGAATTGGGTCAAGACGAGTCAGCATGGTGCAGTCTGAGATCGGTTTGAGTCAACATGGTGTGGATCGGTGTTGGGTTGGATAAGGTCTAGACGGTACGGGTCAGCTCGGCGATGATGGCGGGTCTGGTGGTCGTCGAGGTGGGGAGAGCTCGATCACGATGGGTGGTGGTGGATTTGTGGACGCGACAACGTCAACCAATCAAAGATCCTGATAAATTTATCGAATTCCATCACAATTTGGTAGGATTTTGAATTACTTTAAAGGAAATTGAAGGAAACAATCCGATCTCAATACCAATTACTTTGACAAGCAAACATGTTAAGGGACTTAGACTCAATTCCAACTACTTTTGTTGTAACAAACAACACAAGGAATGGAATCCACATTCCACTTCCACTCAGATTACATTCTATTATGTGAAATAAACACACCTTGAAATTATAAACATATTAATAATTTAATTTTCGTCATCCAAGTTATCTCCATGAAAACAACAAAATCCAACAAGAATCAATTAGAAAAGCGAAAATTTGACTTGGCCTAGTTGTCTAAGTTGACCGACTAGCTCCAAGTTAGACCGATCGGTTTTGAGTTTGGCTGGTTCTGTGTAACTTGATCGAGTTATAGAAAATCGCCTCCACACCTTACCGAATACTCGTGGAGTACTCGGCCGCCTAAACCGGATTTTACCACACTAGTTAGGAGTTTTTTATATCCACGATGTAAATATATATTCATAATATTCGAACATCAAAAATAGCAGCCGGATATATTCTATAGTAACTGGTGCAAACTTGGTCCGGTTTGGCTGTTCGATTTCGAGGATATTATAAAGCTTCATCATTCTGTTGGAGGGACCAAATGGAGTAAAAGGGTTGCCAAAGGTATTATCATGGTAACATGTTGGGAGATATGGAACGCTAGGAACGACAAGGTTTTTAATGGGATCAATCCGAAGGTAATTGAGGTGGTGGCGAGAATCAAAGCTTGTTTGTTTTTGTGGTTGAAGAATATATCTAGATTTAAAGATATAGTGGTTGTTAATCCATTTTACATGTTGTAACTGTTGGTTGACGGTCTTCGCTTTGAGGACCGGCCTTGTTTTTTTAATGAAGTTTACTATTAAAAAAAATATTCTATAGCATCATTTATTTCCATCCTGCGCAGCTAGTTGCCAGCCCAAGCCCAGCTACTGGTTTCCTTAATTCCTTTTGCTTATTTTGGTTCTTCTCTTGGGAGTTGGGCTGCAAGGCTTCTGGACTGCAACTAATCTTACTAAAGTCCATAAATTGCAACTCATCTTGATTATCCCCATACTAAGTGAAGCCATTTACTTGTGTTTTTCGTTGTTTGATTGTTTCATCATTTCATCAAATTTGAGCCCAAGCTCAAGCCGAGCTTCACTCATCAACCTTGAAAGTATAATAAGTCTATTGACTATTTTTATCTAACACGTTAAATATATAAACTTACAATATGAATTTATTATAAAATTATTAAATAACATATATATATATATATATATATATATATATATATATATATATATATATAAGGTTAGGATCAAATACACAGCGAACGAAAAATAGAAAGTCGTAGGAAGGGTATCAAACGGACTCCGATTGAACTCATTCAAGCGGCATTGGAACCGTCTTATCGAACCCTACAATGTTAGTTTTTAGGTCTTCGTTTTTTGGGGTTTTACCTTGTAATAACTACATAAATGGTAATTCGAGGAATTACCGGATCGTATACATGAGTATCGAACCCTGAACGTTGGTGAATCAAGAAAATAGACAATTGTGAGATAATTGTGTGATATTATTTGCAATTACATGTTTTTGTGAAACTATGTATAAACTGCTATGTGATTATGTGATTTAAACCAAATGTGTTATTAAACTCGTAACCGATGAACCGTTAGGATGGTTGGGGTATAAATACATGGGGTTACGCTTGGTATGGTCCAAAATAACAATTACATTGAAGAAAACATGCAATACGCTGAACTGGACCGCCCGAAACGAATCTTGTCAATCTGAACAGCCGTTCAGATTGACCGAATGGGGGTTCAGATTGACAGACGCGTGGAACCGACTTAAAACGCCTATTTAAGCAACCTTAAGCCCCATGCACCTCATAACCTCAACCCTAATCGTCCATAATAGCCCCCATACGAAAAATAAGCCTTCTAACACCTGCTAAAGCTTAAGAACATCATCCGGGAGGATTGGAAGGTGTTCGGTTCTTGATTTTGAAGTGCTTTAGGTATATTATCTTAAACATTTGTGTTTTAATCTTTTGATCATGTTTTAAACACGAAAATAAGGTTTGTCCAGATCTGATATGGTTTCATAAAGATTAAAACTTGGATTAACATGATAAACATAAGGATTTATGAATGGTTATGTACTATGATTTCATGTTATCGAATATCTATGATGTTTGAGCATCTAGGGTTTATAAATCATATTATATACGATGAATCTTGCATGTTCTGATCATATTAAGGTGTTAGGGTTATTGTATGATGATTTCTTGGTGTTCTTGATCGATGATATATACCTAGGGTTTGATATAGTTGATAATATTGCATGTTTAAAATATGGACAGAATGTGAATGTCGACTTGTAGGCTCTATATCATGATTCTAATTTATTTGTTTTGATCGATTCTTGTTATGTGCATGTCTTACATGGTCTTAGCTTTCTGGAATGGGCAAGATCATGCGATTTGGTGTTCGTTTGATATGTTTTTGGAATTTTATTTGATTAAGGGTCTAAACTAATTTTCGGATTAAAAACCTAGGTCAACTTTAATCGGTTGTAACTCGAGTTTTGTAAAGTTAGGTCATGAAATTTAGACAGCAGGTCAATATTGGAAAAAATGGGCTTTTTCAACTGGATTCATCCCATTTGGATGAATACACGATTTTTGGGAATTTTTATAGTAAACTGACCTGATGTGAAAGTTTTCAGAACCTAGCTGTGGTAATTTATTTTTCATAATTTTTCAACGTGTTTTGTTGTGAAATAAAAATATTGGAACGATAAATGAACTCATGGAAATATTCTGTAAAAGTTTGGTTGTCTAATTTTTTGTGTAAGTATTTATAAAAAAATTGTTTTGTCGGTATATACTCTGTCCTTAAAACACATATTATAACATAGACGCATATGTGCTTATTTGGAGTCTTATATGACTTGATTATGACTTGAACTTGCGTGTACACTTGTATGAGATGTATTTGAAGTGTATAACTAATATAAATCATAACGTTCACCAACGGGTTCGTAGGGTTTACTTGTGCATGTAGTTACACTAGTTGTCACTTAAATGTTTTCACAAAATTAAACGTTTTGGACAAACGAGTTATGTGGTGAATGGTATGTACACACATACTCACATGATGACACATATAATAGGGAGTTGGTAGCACGTCCTTATTACTTTTGGATTGGATTTTAGCTTTGCAACCTAAGGTGAGTTTCACTACTCTTTTCTTAAAAGCTTGTGTCTCGGGGAGACAACTTACTTAATCTTTCTAGTCCAGGTTTGGGAATACTGTTTTTATCCCGGATTTAGGGATGGGTTGATTCCTGGGAGGAATCGGGTTTTGTTAGTTTCACACTTTGTGTCCTTGATGAACTAAACTGCATTATATCACGGAAGTCCTTCACTATACTGAATGAGTTGCCGGGTGGCAAGCGGGTTACTAGTTAATATCGCTATTAGGTTTGACACACCTCACACCGTGCTGGGAGCCAGGCGTAAACTACGACCTTAGATTTTATCATTTTTTATAGGCAATGATGGGAGGCAAAAACCAGCTCGCGGGGCGAGTGCATCGTTTAAATAGCAGTTCGGTACTTTCATTGTTTAGTTTTCATGAATGGATTAGCTACCCTTGGCATACGCTGAACTAGTGGTTATTGATTTCTGTTTTTGGGTTTGGGAAACCTAACTGTTGTTCTTGGTTTGGGAAACCTACACTTTTACTTACATTACTTTGTGAACTCACCAACTTTATGTTCACACACGATAGCATGCTTTTGCAGGTCTCTAGGTTCGGAGCACGATAGGACATGCATCACTGTGTCATGGGTTATGAACATTATTTAATTATACTTTGCTTTACATTCAATGGTTTTATTTTGGGCGCGTTGTCTTGCGCATGAACTTAAACGATTATGTAAAATTTACGCTTCCGCAACTTATCTAAACCTTGTGGTTAAACGCTAAACTTGATTTTTGAAAACGAACTAAATGGTTTGGGCATTTAGAATCGTTCATATGACTTATGGCTATAGGATCCTGGTATGTCACGTGCCTCGCTGTATAAACCTCGCAGTGGAAATTTGAGGGCGTGACATGGTCTTAAAAACAATTTTTTTAACGAAAGGGCCCCAATCTTATTATGCGCTTTAGGCCTCCAATAATATTGAGACGGCCCTATATGGTACCCCCAGTAGGACCCAATTTTTACTTATTATTACACATAGTGGCGACGCTTGAACTTTTAGATGGTGGAGGCCGAAAGTCACGAGACCCATTTTTTTTTTTCAAATCGATGGTGACCGGACTCAATATATACAAAATTTTCAAATGAAAACAGGAAAATTTACATTACTGGACCAAAAATCGGTGAGGGTCAGGACACTCCGGACCTTACATAAGCTTCGCCTCTAATTACACCCCTTTTACAAAAAAAAAAAAAAAAAAAAAAAAAAAAATCACTTCCAATAACCTATAAGATTTTAACCAAAAGAAACATCTCAATTAAAACATGTGCTCTTATTCCCCCGGACTTTGATCGTACTCACCCTCCTAATCATAGCTAGTGTTACACCTTTTGTGCTTGATTCATCATTGATTTTTTTTTATCACATGAATGAGTTATGACATAACACTAATGTGGAAATGTAGGTAGAATGTCACGTATGAAGTGACTTGCTAATCGTAAACTCATTTTATCTTTTGGGTAATGCTTCGCTAAATATTAATTTGTCTTTTAAGAGGAGAAAAAACAGTTAATACATCACATTATCTAAGTTGATATTTTAGGTTATTTGTTTTTTTGGTAATCATTCATAACAACAATATACTAATAAGGTTTAGAAATGATGTATAATTGCTATAAAATTAAGTTGAATATATAAGTATTAACTTTATAAAATGTAAGAAGTGTACTGTATGTATAATTCATCCAAAAAAAATTAGTTATTATAAAATTACTTTATTAAATATAGCCGTAAACAAAAACCGACACTTCAAAAGGAGAACTGTTGACTTTAGAAGAAAATGCCGACATTGGCGTTTGTGGTGTTTTACATGCTAAAAATGACCACTTGTCTTTAGCTTTTATTTATTTATATTTAATTTAAACATAATTCTAATATTACTAGTTGGAATCATTTACATAAATAGCGGGTTTATTATTTTACAAATTACATTTGGGGGGTATTGGGGGAAAAAACTGAAAATGGTGATGTATGGAAGTGGATTGGCGGCATCTAAGAAATTAAAGTAGATACCGCCAAATGGTTCAACCACATTGATGCCGCCAAACCAAACATCCACATTGATGCCGCCAATTCAAAGTGAGGCATCATTTCTTATATAAGGACTCGACCAGCTTCCAATTCTCTCCATCCCATTTACAACACAAATATATTCTATCATTCCCACATATCTCAATCCCATTTACAACACCACATATCTCAATTGTTCTGGAGGGTACGGTTTTTTATTGATATTGGGTCGATGTTACATTCACATGGAGTTTTAACTGTTTTCGGCGGGGATGAGTCATGCTTAACAGCATCGTCTGCCGTTTCATCCCCCGCTTGGCATCGCTTTTCTGGGGTCCAAAAAAGCGGTGTCTTTGGATCGGTGTTACATCCACATTAAACTACACCTCTCAATACATCTACACGTGGTATAACACTTGTAGAATGCAACATTGAGGGTTTAGTTTAAAATATTAGAGAGTTATGGATCGTTGGGCGGGTCTACTTTCCAGGAAAACCCACGCCATCCGGTGTTGATGAATCACATCACGTCATTAGCGACTTGTCCGGCAACGGATGATGCGATTCTTCACCGTACTACTTTCGTATGGCAGGCTGGTTTGAACATTGGGTACCTGTAGATTTGGTACACATATTCAACGGGTAGAACCATGTTCTCCTGGATCAAATTCAGATAAGTTTGAATCTGAATGCGGTCCTGAGTTCCCGCTGACTGGAAAAGACAAGTTTCTGGGTGCGAAACAGAAACTTAATGAACTATGCAACAAAAACGGTGGTAGAATATTGGAATAGGTGATCTCGGAAAATATATTGTCTTGTAAATCCGTAGATTGTATAGTTTGAGTGACTAGTTTTGAAAAACAGTTGTTAAATAAATTTGTAATATTTGTTTTAAATAAATCTATCATATTTGTATTATTTGTTTGAGACATTCCAAAAATGGAAAGTCTGTGTGTTATTTGAAATAAATAAATCTATCCCTCCGAGCCGTTTTCGGGCCACCGGGATCAGGCCCCGGAGACCCGAAAACCGCCCGGACTTCGTGCGACGCCCGTGTGTTACCCAAGGGCAACGCGTCCGTCAGTCAGGTTACCTGTTCGGCAGGCCCACCCAGGCTGCACAGAGGCCCAAAGAGGGCAGCCTGGCCCGTTTTCAACATAGTGTGGGTTTATAAGGCAAAACAATAATTAATGTTCATATATTTATAAGGCAAAACAATAATTAATGTTATAAAAAATGTTACAACAGGTAATTATGAACAGACTTGAATTCGACAATGTTACTGGTTAAACCAGTACAGATCGTTCGAGGGTCCCTGATTCTGAAGACGTTCAGATTGCCTCCTGGGTGGTTGGTTGGCGGGTGGGGCTCCTTCATTACCGTACTCGTTATCAGGAAAGAGGTTTAAATTCAGCGTGGTAGATGGTCCTGGCCGGCTTGAAGGTCCTTCATCACACGAATTATGCGGGGCATGGTAATGAAAATCACTAAAAAGGTCGTGATCAAACCGTGGCAACCCCTGTCCAATAGGCGTCACGTAAGCCGGTGATGAAGGAAACCCCCAACTATCTCCGATGGGAATTCCGCCTGCACGAAAGTTAGCTAGCGGACCCATCTCCCCCGGTTGACTGCCACCGGACCCACCAACATGACCAGTTCCCTGCACGATTGATCCACCCAATCCAAATGGAGTTCCCATCTGGTCCAATCCACTGTCCATGAATTGCGGGACATATCCCCCGATCTGGTTCTGATTGTTGCTGGCCGCAACAGATGCACGAAACCCAACGTCAGAGTGACTTCCACCAGCTTGGTCTTCATTTTCCGGAACGTTTTCCGGCACCTGACGGGGAGCGCGTCGCCGGCGCACCCTTTGAGGCCGTGCAGGTGCCGACAAGTCAACGGCGTCCATGGTAAGATGCGTCGGATTTTGTAAGTGTCCGGCGTTTTGTGACATCATCATACTGTGAAACGCCGTGTTTTGTATGCGCTCAAGCTGTGTGGCGAATGCCTGAGGATTATTAAAGGCCTCCTGAGATGACCGGTAAATATCACCCATGGCATCCCTCTGCAGCAAACAAAATTTTTAGTTAGAAACACCAAATTGCGAAAATAATTAATGTATGAATTAGGAACGTAAAAATGGTTTACCATCAACTGGATTCTAGCACCGTCGTCTTGGAAACCGCCAGCTGGGGACGGTGCTGCACCCGGATTTCCAATAAATGCAACGGTACGCCCCATATACCATTGCATATAACCGGGCTCGGTTGAAGCTGTCCTTATGAGTTCAGAGCGGATAACCGTGTTACGACGGTTATTCCATGCATTGACGTAGGCTTAATGCCTAGTCATCCAGTCCGCCCCGTTGAGTCCTTGCCGCCCCAAGGCATGCAGTGTTGCAAGCCGGGCCGTGGGTACGGCTAAGGTTATCTGGGGAGGTATGTACTGGACCATGCCGAATTGCCTCAAAACCCGTTGAGGGTAATGATGCTCAACGATCTCGAAGCTTATAAGGGGACAGCAACTCCTCCAGCTTTCCATCCCGTTTGTGCACATTGCCGGTAGTCGGTCCAAAACCGAGTTGTAGGGGGTCCAGTTGAACTAAAAACAAACACTTAAGTCAGTAACAAAACACAATAAATGCATGATTAATACATACAAAAAACTAAAAATAATTACTAACATACCATCTCCTCGTTCAACGATTGTAGCTGTGAACGGTATGCCTTGAGGCAGTGTTGGGCCACCTCCGTGAACTTTAACCGCCGGTCTCGCCACCTACAAAATTAACATGTTAAAAAACGTGTTCAGAAAAAAAAAATACAAAGGGATGCCATGCAGGCAAGTATATACAAACTGGGATTTGCGATATATACCGAGCGGCTATCGGGCAAGTATAATCAAACCGGTTTGAGGGTGGTCGTGGCGCGAGACACCGGATCCTCTCCCATGCCCATACTTGAAGGAGCATCATGGGTCCGGTCATGGCTTTCCTATCCGGCTGGGTGGCATCACAAAGCCGCCTGTATAAACAAGCCAGAACCGCACTGCCCCAGCTATAAGATGCTGTACGGTTCAGGTCTCGTAAAAATCTCAAGTAAAAAACATTTATTCTATTATTATTATTATCAGGGAGTAAGGTGGAACCGATCAAAAAGAAAAGGATTAAACGAGCACGAAAAATGCACTCTTCATCCGTAGCCTCTGCTTCAACAAAGTCCTGGTTTAGTTTATCAAGAATAACAGTACCAAAAACGGACTTGCCGGACATTTGGGCCTGTGTAGGCGTAACACCTAAGAATCGTCGGCACAAGGCTATTGCGTCGGCAGTAGACAAATTATCATCTACCCCAGACACAACAGCTCCCTCAATAGGCAACCCCCACAAGACGTTAACATCTTGTAAGGTCACAGTAGCTTCACCAAATGGAAGGTGGAACGTGTGAGTTTCGGGCCTCCATCGTTCCATCAAAGCTGTTGTCAAGGAGTGGTCAACGTATCGGTAACCACAATCTATGAGGCCACCAAACCCTGCAGCATCGATAAGGTGACGAACCCGTCCTACAACAGGGTGGTCACGAAATAACTTCCATATTCCTCTATCGCTGCGCTTCACCATCATGGCGGCATTGAAGTTTTCCTCGTCTGTGAAAACGTGAAAGGCACGATGTCGATCACGAAGATACAACACATCGTCGTTTAGGGGACCAGGGTGTAAGTTCATGTTTTGATTCATGGTGGGAGGAATTTGGTGGGTATGATTTTTTATGAATTTCAAAGGTTTCAGATGGAGATTGTTGTGTTGATGGTGTGTTCTTGGATGTGGGTGGTGCTCCTTCTTCACCTCAACCTCCATTTTATAACCTTCAAAGCCTGAATTCTTACACTCCCAAGAATACTATTTGCCTATCAAATCATCTGCAACTTACAAGACCATTGCATGCAATGCTAGAGACCTTGTGAGTGTGTCTTATAGGCTGCATGCTTTGCAGGTGAAGACTGATTTTCATTTGCTGGTTTTAATGCATGAAAATGGATTGGCGGGATCATGACGGCAACATTGAAGAACACACCAACTCAATTGGCGGTATCAATGACACCTTCAAATGGATTGGCGGCATCTAGAGGTGAACCCTCTATATCAATTGGCGGCATCTACACATTTAAAAAACACTGACAAAAGCTTATGTGATACCGCCAACCCATTTGGCGGCATCTACTTTAATTTTTTTGATACCGCTAAACCACTTCCATACATCACCATTTTCAGTTTTTTCCCCCAATACCCCCCAAATGTAATTTGTAAAATGATAAGTCTACTATTTATGTAAATGATTCTACTAGTTGGTTACTACCATGCTCCGCGATGAGATGGAAACGTAGATAAAAATAAGTAAATCACGACGAGACATTTTACATGATGATAATAAACCATGTCAGAGAGGTATATTTGAAAGTCAGAGAAAACTTATTTGCTCAGTCTGTTACGGCATTTACACGTGTTATAACAAATAGAAACGAATACTTGTGGCTGGTTCAAAACAAAACATGAATAAATAACCTACTTACCACTCTATATACGGAATTTAGAGAAACATTATGTTGAGAAAAAAATTAAAAGAAACGACAAAAAATAAGTAAATAGAAAAAAAAAAAAAAAACTAAAACTTCAAGCTGTAAATAGTAATTTCTATAAAATGTAAAGGAAAACTAAAAGTTGAGAGTCAAAGTAAATTTAGCTAAGCATTACCCAAACTAATAAGGTAATTGGGATCGACTATTTACTCTTATCTTTGACAGAGCCTTCCACCTTTGTCAATGTAATTAACCACTATTAATAGTATAATTAAGTAATGTAAATCCAAATATAAAATCAAAACTTAAGACTACAATTTTATTCTTTAGTTGTCGTCATGTCGAATGTAATAATTATATCACTATGAAACTATAACATTGTCATCAGATTTTTTCAAGAATAAACTATAAATTGGGATAAGGAGCTTTAGACATGTTTTTATCTTCTTTCTTGATGTATCTGATTTTAGAACAGGAGCACAAATCCGTTTGGAAACTTTTTGACTTGAAATAATCGAAAACTGTGTATAGATCGTGTATGACCATAGTTGCGAAAATTTTCAGTGATCAATACATGTCCGAATACCTAATGTTTTTAGCACTAATAGTTCTATAAGATATTAAATGGTCTTTATAAAAATTGTAAGAAATTTGTAAATTTTAAAGTATATAACTATTAGAAGTGTAATCGGGCTTATGATATTTTATATCGGTTTTTAATGTGATTTTAATATCGGGTAATGGTAATTCTATTTACTCAACTCAACTCATTATAAAGATCAAGTCAACTCATTATAAAGAGGGGCGAAGCGTACAAAAATCCTTATTGATTCACACATAAATTATAAACTCGGTAAAAATAATTAACGGGTTCAATACTAAATACGAGTATACGACTATACATCACCTTTATAGTATCAAAATTTCGCATTTGTTCTTTTGTTAGAAACAATATATTATTCTTTATTTCTTTAATAATTGACTGCGTTTCTTGTGTCTTTATCTACCAAATATGACTTGATCGAAATAAACAAGCAGTTTACATGTACAATATTGTCGCTTGTGGTGTTTTCTTGCTTTTGACAGCATTTTATGCTATTGTTTAAAATTCAATTCTAACGGTCCAATTATCTATCAACTATTTTTTGTTTTCAACATTCATTGTTTACACGAATATAAATCATGCAACACATTTAATGGTGTATTTTAGTAATCAATATATAAAAATAAAACTTAAAAATACTTTAAAGTTTTATATTGTATATGCTTTTTAAGGAAAAAAAGACATAACAAAACCTAGGATAGAAAAAAAGATCATAATCTGACCGGAAAAAGTAACACTACATAGTATTCGGGTGCTAGCACTCTTCATGTGTTAGCTTTAAGTTTCTTTTTCGGTCAGACATATGTAATATCTGACCGAAAAAGGAAAGTTCAAGTTGAATTAAAATCATATTCAAAACATCATGCGGGCCAAATCAAAATGAGAGCTCTATTTTTATATTCAAGGACCCAAACTATACCAGTAACCTAACTTTTATTTTTTGAAAAATAACTTTCATTACTAAAAAAACAGACCAGACTACTTCCAAGTCGGAAATAGAAAGGCCGAACACCACCAATTACACGAATTCGAAATTACATCATTTTATCCAATCTACCGTATCATGTTTATATCTATTCCTATACCATAAAAAAACCCATATATAACTTTAACGTCTGAGACCACGTCCACCGCGTTATGCATTTTGTTTGCAAAAATCCGCTCGTTCCGAGCCTTTCATATCCGCCAACATGTAATTGAAACGATAACTTGAAAGATCTTTCTTTTGGTAATCGAACCCGGAATATGTTTATGCATCTTTAACAAGTCTTGAAAGTTGAAAGCAAAAATGTCCAGAACCTTACACCAGTTCGCCACTCCTTGCCGTACCGCTGTCGAAAACACACAAGCTATTAATAAATGTTATGTTGTCTTCATAAAACCATTCGTAAAAACTATTCGATGACAAACCATACCTGCTTTTAGAAATACGAAGATAGAAAAATTATGACCTAATTAAAATAATCCATGAGCTGACACTGTTCCATGGATATGAAAACAATTGTTAAATACGATATCATATCAGAATCGAACATGAGACTAAAGGACTGGTTGGTTGATTAACTACTGAATCATTAAGAGATCTAAATGGTTAAGAGGTCTGAATGGTTAAGTGTTGAATCATTAAGTTGGACCTATTTTAATGGTTAGTTTTCTTGTCCCACATTGATAGGAGAGCCTCATTAAGGTTCCAGCCTAGTTCAGTGCTTAATTGTTCAGCAACATCTCAAGTCTTAATGGTTCAGCCTTAACCATTTCATTCAGAAGCTGAAACAAACGCGCTGAATACTGAATCATTCAGCGCCGAATAGTTCAGAGCCTCATTAAGACTATGGGGTGTGATAGACGACTAGACGTCCATCTTAGAAAGCCCTGCCACCACGTTAGCAAAAAGTGGGCTCCCCTTGTATTTAGACAATATGAGGACTATCCAAGGGTGTGAGAGTAGTCTTCCTTGAGTAGTCCTCCACTTCTATTGGTCCAACTTTTCATTTTTTAAATTCTAAATAATAATAATAATAATAATAATAATAATAATAATAATAATAATAATAATAATAATAAGTGGAAATAAGAATTAGACCCACCGTAGTGGGGCGTGACTTGCCTTTTTTTGAAAAATAGCGCCCCCCACACCATAACATAGGAGTGCTATTTTTGCCAAAACACCGGAAGCGTTATAAAAATAACGCCAAAACAAACTTAAACCATCCAATAAAAACTTGACACGTGGCGAGGGGCAAAAAAACGGTCAAAAAAATTTTGACCGTTGGAGACTTCTAATTTTGAACGGTAACTTTGTTTTATTTTTAAGATTTTATATATATATATACACACACACACAATATACACATACAACACAACCACAAACTAAAAACCACACTACACAAACACACAATAATTTTATAAAAACTACACTACAAACCGGCTATGGGTGGAGGATTTCCAAATGATCTTGTCGAGCCGTCAAATCTCCTGCGATACGCTCGCCGGAGACGTCGTGCACCTGTGTTTTCTTCTCCTCATCCTCCTCCTCAACAAGTGTTTTTTTCTCCACCTCCTCCTCCTCAACAACAGTTTTTTTCTCCTCCTCCTCAACAGCAGTTTTTTTCTCCTCCTCATCCACGTGTCTCCAACCTCGTCCCCTCTATTCCTCCACTCCCTGGATACACTCCCACACACCCTGATGCTGATTTCACTGCAGAGGAGATTGTGTGGGCCGTAGATTACGTTATGGCTGAGAGAGGATTGGGGCGTCTACAGTTTGTGGAGACCCAACCGAACCCCACCCCCACCCCAACCCCTCCTGACCGGGAGCCAACCGAGGAGGACCTGAAAGCTTTAAGGGATGCGATAGAAGAAGATCGAAACAATTTTTCCCCTCCTCATGAGTGCTGCTGCATCCCCTCGGATGCGAGGTCCGACGGTCGTGATAGCGATCGTTCCGTGTCCCCGCCGTACACACTCATGGACTGGGACAATTACTCTCCATAGGGGAGAAAATTAGGATTAATTATTTAATGTTTAAATAAGTAATTTAGAATTATCTAGTGTTTAAATTAATACTAGTTGTAATTTTTTTTAATATTAGTTGTAACTTTTTTTTAATATTAGTTGTAACTTTTTTATTTAATATTAATTGTAATTTTTTTTAATATTAGTTGTGTGTTTTTAATATTATTTGTAATTTTTTTTATATTTATTTGTCTTTTATTTTAATTATTTTGAGTTAAAAGGTTAAAAAATAATAAAATAAACAACCAATCAGAAACATGGGCTTTATAAATAAAGCCGCTACCACTACACCCCCTTTTCACTTTCTCTCTCTATACTGACTCAGCTGTCACGTGGACCAATCAGAAAGAGGAGCTTTATAAATAAAGCCCCCACTACACATGGTCTTAAGAGAGAGGAGTGGGGATGGATACTTCATCAGCAGCATAACACCATCTTCATCATAGCAGTCACCATCACAACACCTAACCATCGTCTTCATCAGCAGCCACCATCTCCGGTGACCATTGTCTTTGTCGTCTTCATCAACAGTCACCATCTCCGGTGACCATTGTCTTCGTCGTCTTCATCAGCAGTCACCACAGTCACCTGTCGTTGGAATTTTTTTTAGTTAAAACGGTATTATTACCGTTGAGATGGACCCACAAACAAACTCACCAATCACAATAACCGGCTTACCCGTCCAAAATTGGACGTTCTCGATGCAAATAAGGCGGTCGGGGCGGTGTTGGCCGGCCAAGACGGCTTCGCCGAGCTCAAGCCGCCCCCACACCGTTTAGTCTAAGAGGCTTACCAAACGGCCCCTAAAACAGGAATAACAAATTTTAAACAAATGTTTTATAGTATCAAAATATTTGTCTTTCTATTAGACACAATATTTTATTGTAAAAATTGACCGCGATTTTGGTTTCCTTAGGTACCAACATGTAATATAATATAGTTATTATTTTATTTTCAAATTTTGGAATTAGAATCTGACTTGAGCGAATTAAACAAGTAGTTTACTTGTAAACTATTGGCGTTTGTGGTGTTCTCTAGCTTTTAACAACATTTTATGTTGTTATTCGAAATTCAATTTTAAAAATGACACATGATTTCCAACGGTCCAATTTTGTTATGCTACTCGTTTTCTTAAGAAGAAGAAAAAAAGACATAAAAGCAAACGAAACCTGAATCTCGAAACAGCTTAGACGTGTAATGTGCTAAGTGTACGATTACATTACATATGTATTAGTTTTAAAGAATTATGTGAGTTTTTGAGAAGGGTAATCAGGTATGGTACTAAGTGATATCAGTTCTATTACCTTAATTCATTTGCTTGTATTAAACACGCGTATATTTATGATATATATAACGTTTAAATATTGTCTTAGGAGTTAGAAACTTGAAATTATAAACTGTTAGAAGTGCAATTGAGTATTTGATAAGAAGCCGATTTTGAGGTGAATTTTAAGATTGAGTTTCATGTAATTGACATCACGGCATGTAACTTTAATTAACCATATGTCATAGACAAGTATATTAGTTTGATGTCTATGTTTATAGTCAACCATATGTGCAATAAGTAACGTGCCCTGAGATGTATGAGACTAAGGGGCTGTTTGGTTGATTAAGTGCTTAATCATTAAGATGGTCTGAATTGTTAAGAGGCTCTGAATGGTTAAGAGCTTAATCATTCAGCATCTCTTATTAGCTTAATGGTTCAGCACTTAATCATTCCATTCAGATGCTGAAACAAACAGTCTGAATGCTGAATGATTCAGACCTGAATGATTAAGAGGCTGATTAAGAGGCTACCAAACAGCCCCTAAGATTAGAAAAACCCGTCTCATGTAAGACCTATTGCCATCCCTAAGTTTAACTAACATTTTTGTTTTTAAATTTATGATCTTAAAACAAAATAATATAGCACTGATATTTTATTTATTCACTAACCATAAAAAACGCACTCTAAAATCTATTGAATTTAATAAAGACCTAGAAGCAATACAATTCTATTGAACTAGAATGTTAAGGCATAATGAATAATTCGGTTGTACAAAGAATTATTGATACATTCAAATGGGAAAAACAAGATGCAAAACGACACGTTTATACTTGCAATACGACAAGCCAATATTTTCGAGTGTCCAATTATAATTGCCCTCGATCGAATACCGGTAGGTAGTGTCCCCCTTTTAATAAAATGTACAAATTCTGTACCGATCGTTTCTATTTTTTGTTCTAAATTAATGATTTAACCAATATGTTTAACCTTTTTTTTTGTATTACATGAATGTGTATAATTTAGTTTTATTTTTCTGATTTTGAATATGTGGTTTTATTTGTAAAGTTTACGTCTCTGAATCAACATATTGGTCTTTTTCTTTTCACAAAACTCGAAGAATGAAGCTTGCATAAGTAAATTATAAGAAGATGCAAGTATGCAACTTCAACTTCAACGTTTACATTGTAACTAAACTTAATTAAGTAAAACAAAAACTAGGTTATTTTGAGTAATTCGTCTCAAACGGCGGGTACCCCACTACCACCACAACAACACTGTCGCAAGCAGCAAGGGTAGTGACTGTCGCAAGCAGCAAGGGTAGTGGGTTCCGAATACCTTTTAAGGTTTGTAGCCAACAATACCTTTCACTGGAATGTGGGATTTTGGATTTTTATTTATTTATTAATGTGGAGCTATGGTTTAGAGGGATTTTAGGGTAAGAAAATGGGATCATTTGGAGGGGGTTTATTCTAGGGTTTGGAGGTGGATGGTTGAAGAAGATGGGAAGATATGGTTTTTTTTTTTTAATTTTATTTTTAATTAAATTTGGGGTTTTAATTCTTTATTAATTTAATTTTGTTTTTTTTAAAGAAAATTAGAAGATGAAATAAAATTGGGTTTTGATTTGTGTTTTTTGTTTTTATTTTTAAGTTTTCATGTATAATTAAAATTTTTATTCTATTTAAAACAATAATTAAAAAAATACATTTCAGTGTAGTGGTTCAGGGTAGTGCTGCCTCCAAAACTGTATTTCAGTGAAGTAAATCAGTAAAGTGATGTGATAGTGCATGATTAGTGAAAACCAGTGAAGTTAAAGTGGAGCACCCCTCCCACCCTAAGAGCATTCACATCACGTTTTTCATCCTCATTTATTAAATTACATTAAAAATTATTACATTTTCTCTTTACTTCACTAACCACTTTAAAAGATTATTAAAATACAGACAAACATTATTATTATCTCTCTTACCTACTCCCAATCGCCCCAAATCACTTTTTATAATATGGAGAATGCCATACATGGGCTCCCCTTCCCCCTTCCCAAAACCCATAGCCCAAGAGATTTCGGTTGGAATTATTGCAGTTCTCGAGTCCCCATTAAATTTCTTTGGATATAAGGTGTTTCTAAATAGAAACTCGGTGAACGCAACTCTCAGTAAGCGCGAGATATACACTCAAAACTTGCTATGCGGTAAATGTGGCACGACCAAGAATCCGTAGATCATTTGATGGCCTCTTTTATGCTCTATTGATTTGCGTGGCATAATATTTTCATGGTTAAAACTTTCTTTCCCGGATAAGGAGTTTGTCGTGTCTTTATTTGGGGGACACCTTGCAATCGGCCAAGGGCTTGGAGGAGACTAATTGGGGTGATTTTTTTTGCTGAAGTCATGGCAGGTTTGAATGTTTCGTAACGAAAAGGCGTTCAACGGGAAAAATTTTCAATTAAAAAACAATAAAAGCGATAAAAGAAAGTTATTTTCTAGGGGGCAAAGAAAAACAAAATGACGTATAAAAGTTTTGCGGTTGAAAATAAAACCTATAATATTTCACTGATTTATACAAATCCTATACTGCCACATCACTTCACTGATTCAATTCACTGAAATCTTTATTATTATTTTTTTTTGATTTTTTAAGAAACATTAATTAAACATATTATTAAACTAATAAAATAAACTTACAATATTAAAAGTAAATAAAACATAGAAATGCAAACATACATAAATTAAAAATAAACTAAATAAAAGAAAAAACTATTTGTTATCCACTTCGAGGTACTGTAGATCATGTGCGGTTAGATGTTCCACGAGATCAAAGTCGGAAATGCATATCAGAGTCTGTCAACTCTGCAAGGGCATTGTCATCGAACACCGGTTGGACTAGGGGACCGCGTATGTGGACCGATGATATCGCACGCTCCTCATCTTTAATGATCATGTAGTGCAATATCATGCACGTATAGATGATAACGCTACACCTATCAACGATCGTCGGCCTCAAGGGTTGATTTGTAATTCCCCATTTCCTCTTTAATACTCCGAACGCTCGCTCCACATCCTTCCTTGTTGCCTTTTGCGCCCTAACGTATTTCTTTTCCTTTGGATAGGTCGGATATCGAAACGCTTTCACAAATGTTGACCAGGTTGGGTAGATGCCATCGGTAAGATAATATCCATGTTTATATAAGTGGTCATTTAAAGTAAATGGACACTTCGGAGCCATTCTGTTTCGTTGGGTAAGAAAAACTAAAGATTGTTGAAGAACATTTATGTCGTTGAGTGAACCGGGGAGACAAAAAAGCCATGCCAACACCACATATATTGCGAAGCAACCGCTTCTAGCATAATCTTAGGGTATTTGTGAGACCCAGAAAATTTTTCGAAATTTTCTCTCACTTGACGCCAACTTTACTGTTTACTTACTGAATTTCGGGACGAAATTCTTTTCAACTTGGGGATGATGTGATACCCCGAAATTTCATGTTCTCACTTTAACTGAACTCTAGTTACATTGTATGCATTCTACTTAACTAGGGTTAGCTAGTTAAGTCACACGTCGCACAGTTATAGGATAATAACTGCATGAAGTGGTAATTCGGGGAATTACCAGACTGTATACATGAGTAGTGAACCTCGGACGTTGGTGAACAATGAAATTAAATGATTGTGAATTAATTGATTGATGTTGATTGCAATTATGTGCTTCTATGAAACTCTGCGAAACTATGTGCAAACTGTATGTGATTACGTGAACTTAAACCGAATACGTTAATAAAAATCATATTAGGTGGACCATTAGGATGGTTGGGGTCTTAACACGTGGGGTTACACTTATTATGGTCCAAAATAGCGAAAACATCGAAGAAAACAGGCTGTACAACGAAGCAGGCCACCCGGAGCGGGCCGGGAGGAGTGAGCGGCCGTGCGCTCTCTCTGAGTGGCCGCGCGCAGCATCTTGACGCAACTAAACCGACTTAAAACCCTATTTAGGAAACCTTAAGCCTCTTGTACCTCCTAAAATCAAACCCCAATCGCCCCTACTTCCCTATTACGAAATATTAACCCCTAAACACCTGCTAAGGCGCAAGAACATCGATCGGGAAGCTTCAAGAGCATTCGGTTGATTGTTTCGAAGAGCTTGCAGTATAATCTTTAATCTATTGTGTTTTAATCTTCTTTAATATGTTATAAAACCATATAACTAAGTTTGTCCAGGTTTGAAACCTTTTTAAAAAGATTAAAACTTGAGGTTTATGAAGATTGAATGGGTTAAACATGATCCTATGCGATTAGTAATATGATAGGTTGCTTGTTGCGTAAGTTTGTGATGTTTTGATCTTTAGGGTTTATAATTTTGCATGTGTTATGATAGGTTCTGATCATGCTAGGTCTTATGAATGTTTTGTGATGATTATTGATTGTTGTTGATCGATTATACGCACACGTGAGTCGTTTAAATAAGAGTTTATGCATGATTAAAATCTGGACAGAATGTTTAGGTCAACTTGTAGGGTCTGTTACGTGACTTAAACATAATGGTTTTGATGATTTCTTTGCATGGTTGTATCATACCTGGTCTTAGCTTTTCATAATGGGTAAAATCGAGTGATTTGGACGTCGTTTGAATAGTTTTTGGAATTTTCTTTGAATAAAGGTTATATCAGATTTTCGGATTAACAAACTGAGTCAACTTTAAACAATCATAACTCGAGTTTTACAAGGAATTAAGTTATGAAATTTGAACGGTAGGTTAACATTGGAAGAACTTGGCTTTTCCAAGTGGATTCATCCCGTTTGGATGAATACACGATTTTTGGGAATTTGTATACTAAACTGATCTGTTGTGTGTATTTTCTGGACATAGCTGTGTTGCGTGATTTTTCATAATTTTTGTGCAAGGTTTTATCACAAACTAAAAATATGTATTTGTCCAGTAGACTCCCTAGAATATTTTGTAAAATTTTGGGAGTCTAACTCACTGGATAAGTATTTTTAACAAATTAGTTTTCATGGCGCATAATCTGTCATAAAAACGCAGATTGTGTATTTCGTGTTTATGTGACTATTTGGAGTCTTATGTGGTATGTAATTGACATGAACTTGAATGGAAACTTATATGAGATGCATATGAAGTCTAAAACTGATGATAACCAACATATTCACCAACGGGTCCGTAGGGTCTACTTATGCATGTAGAATCACTAGGTGTCACTTACACGGTTTTGAACAATTAAACGTCTTGGACAAACGGGTTATATGGTGTAATGGTATTACACATATACTCACTTAGTGATACATGTATTAGGGAGTCGGTAGCACACCCTACTTGGGAATTTGGATTTACTTGCTTGCATACTAAGGTGAGTTTCACTACTCTTTTTCTCAAAAGCATGCGTCTCGGGGAGACAACTTACTTACTGTACTAGTCCAGGTTTGGGACTACTGTTTTTATCCCGGGTTTTGGGATGGGTTGATTCTTGGGAGGAATCAGGTTTTGCTAGTTTCACACTCTGTGTCCTTGATGAACTAAACTGCACTCTATCACGAAAGTCCTTCACTATTTACCGAATGAGTTGACGGTTTATGGCAAGCAGGTTACTAGTTGATAGCGCTATTAGGTTTGACAAACCTCACACCGTGCTGGGAGCCGGGCGTGAACTACGACCTTAGATTTTATCATTGTTGATAGGCAATGATGGGAGGTAAAAACCAGCTCGCGGGGAGAGTGCAACGTTTGAGTAACAATTCGGTATATCACTGTTTAGTTATCATGAATGGGTTAGCTACCATTGGCATGTGAATTAGCGGTTACGAGGTCTTGGAGGCCTACACTTATACTTGTTGTTATGTGGTCTTGGAGACCTACGCTCTTACTTTCGGGTTTAGGAAACCTACACTCTTACTTACCTTACTTTGTGAACTCACAAACTTTATGTTGACACACGCTAGCATGCTTTTGTAGGTCTCTAGGTTCGGAGCACGATAGGACATGCATCATTGTGTCATGGGTTGTGAACATTACTTAACTTATACTTTGCTTTACATTTAACGGTTTTATTTTGGGCGCGTTGTTTTGCGCATGAACTTAAACGGTTATGTTTGATTTACGCTTCCGCAATTTAACTAAACTTTTTGGTAAACGCTAAACTTGATTTTCATTAACGAACTAAATGGTTTGGGCATTTAGAGTCGTTCTTATGACTTATGGCTATGGGATCCTGATATGTCACGCGCCTCGTGGTATAAACCCCGCAATGGAAATTTGAGGGTGTGACAGTATTGGTGATCGCCTCTCATATATTGTCCTCGTAATTCCCTAGGACATGCTCACCAAACGAAATGAGTGCAATCAATGCTACCGATCATGCCGGGAAGGTGATGTCTTTCTTCATGTGCTTCGTATAAACATGTAATGTTATGACTTGTTTTTCTTCGTAAAAACTCAACCCCGTATAACTTAATGACAGGATGGCAAAAAATTGTAAACATTCGCGCGACGTCCTTTCAGACATACATAAATACTCATCGTATTTGTGACACCCGGCAAACCCAGGTTAATACTTTTACAAACATATAAGTCTACCTTAGCGAAAAACATTTACTTAACGTACTTAACTGGGTTAGTTAAGTCGGGTCCATGATTCGGGGAATCATTGGGAGTCGGTTTACACTTACGTATTGTCCATTTTAACAAATAATAATAATAATAATAATAATAATAAATAATAATAATAATAATAATAATAATAATAATAATAAATAATAATAATAATAATAATAATAATAATGATGATAAAACATACCATTTGGAGGAGAAACCGTTACACCATAGGAATCCGCTTAACATATTGTCACAGATTTGCTTAAAAGATCAAACGCTTTGAACTTAGATTGATTTCGTTATCAATAACCCACGACGCCGATGGTTGCTGGAGTCGGTGACAGAGGAGCCCGACGGCGGACGGTGGTAGTATTAGAAGAGAGAGAGAGAGAGAGAGAGAGAGAGAGAGGGAGAGAGAGAGAGAGGAGAACGTGTGTGTGTGTGAGATCGTGTGTGTGTGTATATGATCAGATTGATAGTTGTGTGTGAAATCGCACGTATGTGTATATGATCAAATTGATTGTTGTGAGAACTGAGAATACGTAAGGTTGTATGTATGAGGAAGTGTAGGGAAAAGACACGTGTACAATAAGGGCCAGCTGGAACGTTTTTTTTTTAAAGGAAAAACACACAGCTCGCCTGACTCGAACCCGGGTATCACACAAACAACACTCGCACCAACTGATGTGCAACATCATTTGTTTACATATACCTAATCTTGTATATAAATAAGCTTATAACTCATAATGATAATAAAAAAAATAATAAAATCACTGTTCAATTTCACTTGTTTTATTAATATATATTGTAATAAGATGAAGTTAATGTTAAATGTATTAAATGATCATCATTTCAATTTTGTCTTTTTTTTTCTCCTTTATATGATTTTTTTTTTCAGTAAATACTTTTCATTAAAACAAAATACGAAAGTTACATCATGATAGCAGGTAGACGGGCAACAAGCTGCGCCGCCACCCCTTTTTGAATTGCAAACCCTAGTCTACTAAAGACAAAACCATGCCCCCCTGGGGATGAAACATTGCCGTGGACGACCCGTTGGACCCTGGTCAAGAAACGAATAGCTTCTGGCGCCAGGGAGCCAAAGGTGTCGAAGGCCAGAGGGATAAAGACATGTTGGTTATCTGCACAAGCTTTAGCGTGTTTATCTACTTTCTTTGATTCCGCCTTTCTTGATGCTTGCCCAACTATGAACCCTGTTTCCCTTAACCCAACCAGCGGAGATACCCCGGTGAGGTCCACACAGGCATGTTTCCCCCTCTCCCAACCAAATACAAGCAGATCTGCGGGTCGTAGGGTGGATCTCCCTTCCGTGGGGTCTGTGAGGAAGTTTACAGGTGCCTCCTTTTTGGCAGAGATCCCAGCTCTTCTCAAGATATCCCACAAAACATTCCTCACCCATTCATGCCGATATTTGAAACCAGGGAGCTCCTTGCAATGAATTGCATGCTCCCCGTATTTATCCATGCAAGTTTTACGGCAAATAGGGCATGTTTCATCTTCCGGGTACATAGGGATCAGCAATCGGTACTTGAGTATAGCCATGTACTCTACTGCAGACATGCATTGACCCAAACCCTCAATCGGGATAACGGTCAAAAAATCCTGAGCATGAGGGCCCTTTAGGCATTCAATCACTGCCTTCTGGCGAGTGGACAACTCAAAAACTTCTCCCAGGCTCTGAGCAGTTTTGCTAAAAAGAGCATTCGCCAAAGTTGTTTGTGGCTTTGGGGGGGGGGTGTCCTTGTTAGAAAAACCGCAAATATCAAAGTCCGGGAGATAGACATTTAAACGTTCGAGCGCCTGTTGATAAAATAAATGTTTTATTTTGTTAATATTTAATCATTTGCGTAATTTATTTGTTATTTAATAAACATGAATATTTGAAAGAGTCAAATACATGATATAAGAGTATGTAAAAAAAAGTAATAATGTACCTTGTATAGTGTGATTTACTGTTAGTTTGTTGACTTTATTTGCATGACGTATTTTGCTTCACGTGCTTTTTGGTCGTGGTTGAAATATTCTCAATTGTTTTAGGGATGTTTGGTAAGCCTCTTAATGAGGCTCTGAATCAATCGACGTTGATTGATTCAGTATTTAACGCGTTTGTTTAGGCTTCTGAATCGAATAATTAAGGCCGGACTATTAAGATTTGAGATGATGTTGAACTATTAACCACTGAATTATGCTGATCTTTAATGAGGCTCTCCTACCAATGTGAAACAAAAATACTAATCATTAAGAAGTCCAACTTAGTGATTCAGCACTTAATCAACCAAACAACCTCTTAGTTTGAGTTCTTTTAAGAGCACCCATAAGATGACATGGTGTGGAGTCAGGAAAGCATTGGTAGGTGAGGTGGCACCTCCCCCTTTCGGCAACACCGCTGTAACATCATGTATTTTTCCCTAATTTTTCTTTTTGGGCTAATAAAAAAAACGCCACTTTATCTATCCTATTTTCTTTCACAAATATAACCATGTCTAAATACTATTTCAAAACGTTCTCGTATATTTCGTATATTTTAAAAAGTGGTAAATATCCAAGCAAATACAAAATTTCCTTAATAAACAATCTATTTTCACCATTTTAGTTATAATAATAATAATAATAATAATAATAATAATAATAATAATAATAATAATAATAATGTTAATAATAAATTTTCTGTTAAAAAAAAATATATGAAAAGTTATTTTGTAAGACAAGAACCAACATCTACCATAACCATTCCCTAGCCAAAACATTAACCCAAACCAAACCCACCTTTAATAGCCCAACTGCAGCCCAAATACTCAACCCAAACCCCTCTACCTGGCCCATGACCCGGCCCATACTCACTATTACTTGCAGACCCGACTTCTAAGAGACCCGACCCGCCGACAAACTGTTTCAAAAATCACGCGTTTGATCCCTATTATGGTAACAAAATTAATCTACAAATCAATACGCGTATTGTACACGCTTAATCATCATCAAAGCTTACCAAATATATGAAATTTTCGCGTCCCGGGTCAAAACTTTCAAATTCGTGCATTCCATTTGTGTTAATATAAATTAAACCATCCTAGAGGACCTAAAACAGCCGATAAACTTATCCCCACATTCAACTTATCCTATTCTTCGCTATAAAGCCATGAATCAAGATTCTTTGACTTTTCCGTAGACTTATCGTTGTGCATCAAAGAGGCATTGTATGTATCAATTAACTACATGGTTTGTTTCCGCATACTAGTCGATCAATAACCCCAACGTTTCTGGGGTTATTGTTTCCTGATTTGTTAGATTTGAAAAGCTAGGGTTCGTGGGTCTAATTGGGGAAGATGATACGAGGTCACTTAGGTTTAAATTATTTTTTGTAACAAATTAGAACACCCATCCGAGGTAGATCAGATGGTTGTGATGTTTGCAGTCCAACCGCGTGGCCATGGGTTCGAGCCTGGCACGCGTTATTTTCCTTTTTAATTTATGTCTAAACTAACCCAGTTAACCTATACCTACAATTGAATCCAAATAGAACTCGTTCTCAGTGTCAGACCAGTTGGTCTGGCTTGTGATTTTAAAACCTATGAAATGGCCAGAGACTCGGGTTTGAGTCCTGGCACAAACAACATTTTTTTTCTTCTCTTTTATATTCTTTTTACCATTTATTCTTTTTAAATAGTTTTAAAATACCAAAAGAGATTTATAAATTCTATAAAAATTATTTTATGTTATTCTAATGTTTAAGTTTATCATACATATTTTAGTTTTTCAAAAATCATTTATTTAATATATATATATTATAAATATTACAAATTTATTCAATTAAAATTTTGAAATTCTATAAAAATATCTAAACAACTTTATAAAATCCCACAAAAATTATTTTAAACTTGTAGATAAATAAGTATTTCCGAAATAAATTTTATTCCAGAAAAACCGTTTATTTAATATTTTTAATTATTTTTTGTTATTTTAATCATAAATAAATCATAATAAATTCATTTTTCACTATTTTTACACCAAAATTTTACATAAATTATTTTTGCTCATTTAAAACAGAAATATAAATTTTAATTGGAAACTTCATTAATTTTAATATTTTTAGATATTAAAACTATAATTTGACAAATAGATATAAGTATATTAAATATTAAATTTTTCAGAAAATAATTTTATAAAAATTATTTTCACACTATAATATTATAGTACAACTATCCTTGAACATGAACTTACTAAAATTCTTTTTATTTATTTATTTTCTTAATTTCTTCACTTATTATTTAATTAACTATTTTTTTAAAATTAACTATTAAATGATCGTCGATCCCCTTTTAGGAGCCCTAGAATACCAATAGATTAGAAAATTTACACTTTTAAGTCTGCTCAAACACTTATTTTATTGCCTTAAACATAGGGTGATACTTGGAATCGTTGTGCCACATTTATTATATATCAAGGGATTCAATACTATCATTAAGGTGAGTTTACATAGCTCCTTTTTCTGTTTTACATTTTGGGGTGAAACATGTTTAAACATTTTATAGACTATCATTTACTCATTCTTACATTGTTGAAACTTGTGATTCAATTACACTATCATTTACTCATTCTATCATTTGACTGTAACAAAAAGACACAGTACAATCATTAACATTGATCAAGCCACCTGTTTAGATTATAGCGCTATAGGTCTGACAAACCCATCCCCCCGCATAAATTCAGGGATGACCGATAACAGTTACACTTTTACTAACTTGCGAATTAGGTCTCAGTCGACACAAGGTTTGATTGTACAAAAGACGCATTGTTACATGTCGGACTCATATTCTATCATTACTCATTATTATAAATATATATAACCAATATATATATAACCAAAATAAAAAACCTGGATAGTCGAAGGCACTTCGTCAAAAGCGCAGGAACATGGATGGTCAGCAAGGTTGGTGGCTGTGTGTGTGGGTGTGTGGAAGAAGAAGAAAGTTTAGTGTGCAGTGTGTGTGTGTGAGTATTTAATAATAATAATAATAATAATAATAATAATAATAATAATAATAATAATAATAATAAAAGAAAGAGGGAAGAGGGGGAAACCATTTCCTTGGTTTGGGGGGGGGGGAGAGAAAATGATGTGGCGTTGATGTGACATTTGAGGGAGTTAGGGAAAAATGACACCACACTATATAGCCTAATGGGTCTATGACAACCTCAAAACCTGGTCGCATGGGGAGAGCTTTCTATTTGACTTTCGGAAAAGAAAGGGTGTTTAACGACTCGAAAAACGAATTTTTGAATTATTTGAATCGAATTTCTTGAATTTTTATTATTTTTACCTGAATTCGTATTCGATTAAAATTTAATTTATTCGATTCGTATTCAATTCAAATTAGAAACTCGAATTCGAATCGAATTCAAATAAATTTGATTTAGTTCAAATTCACCATAAATAATAAATTGTTTTACTTTTAGTTTTAAAACTAATACAAACTCATTGTTTTAACTTATAAAATACAAATCTACAAAATTGATAAACAACAATATGTCAAATACGGAAATAGTAAAAATAGTACAAAGTATAGTTTGTTAGAGTTTTGTGATGTATAAAGTAAATATGTAAAATATGATTATGGTAAAAGTTGTAGACACCATTTGTTCTTAGAGTTTGACCAAATATTAATGTGTATATATATTTAAAAATATACATTTATATTTTTTGTCGAATTTCCAATCAAATCGAATTTAAAATCTTAAATTCGTATTCGATTTACTAGACTTGAATTCGAATTGAATCAAATTTGAATTCTTAATAATCGAATCGAATTCTTGGTAATCGAATCGAACTAAGTCGAATTTCGAATTTTTCGAATCCGAATCGAATTCTGAACACCCCTAAATGGGTGGCCGGACGGCCCACTCCCACCGGATGGAACCCTCCAAATATTAGCATTGTAGGACTTTGACTTGGTGTGGTTTGTTTACTCTAGCGGACTGTCTGTTAAGATATTGGTGCCCCTATTTTAATTAGGTATTAGGTTGAATATTGTGGGGGGGGGGGTTTATATTTAATTGATATTTGTTTATATTTTGGGTTTTATATTTAAACTAAAATTTGTAATTTTAAAATATAACTTAAAAATTAATTATATAAATTAAAAACAACCTAACATTACTAAAAGTACACAATTTAACGAACTAGATACTTAAAGTTAAACAAACTTCATAATTAAACTAATCGCCATCCCCTGGATTGTCTGCATGCGCCACTCTTGCTCTTATTATTTGTCGGGCGGTGATGTGAGTGAGTGTGCTACAGTGTTGCAACTAGTATAGCCGATAGGCCTCGGTAATTGCTTCATCTCCGTTCCGCCGGCACCACGATCCAAATGACCTTTGTTTGAATTGCGAATGGTTTCACCAACATGTTGTTGGAATTGTTCAAATAGTATTTCTTTAAATGGTACATCTCGTGATAACTCGTTCACGCAGAGGTGAACCCAAGAGTTAATCAAAGCCACATCTTCATCCTCAGTCGAGCTCTTCTTGCTTTTTTTTATGTGAGTGCTTGTCTTGAATATTTGTGTGTTGAAAAGCGCAAAGGTGGGTTTAACTTATAGGAAATAAAACTAGCCGTTAAAAATATAGCCGTTTGAAAAATAAATATTATACAAATATAAATTAAAAACTAAATACATTTACGTTTAATTTTATACTTGTAATGTGTTTTTAATTTTAATTTATTAAGTTTTTTTAAAATTTAATAAAAATAATACACTATATAAATTAGATAAAGGTTAAATAAAAGGGGTATTGGATTTAAATAATCCAAAGTTTGGGCCATTGGCCAATAATAATCTGAACTTTAACGTTGGACCAGAATAATCCCAAGTGAACATGTAGGTGTCAAAAATTAACCTCCGTTAACTCTGAACTAACCGAGTTAGTTCAAGATGACATGGCTGCTGAGGTGGCATGCTAACGTGGACCAAATGTTGACGTGGCATGCCACCTTAGTTGCCACGTCAGCATCTGGTCCACATCAGCATGACATCTCAGCTGTCACGTCAGGATCTGATCCATGTCAGCACGCCACGTCAGCAGCCACGTCATCTTGAACTAACTCAGTTAGTTCAGAGTTAACGGATGTTCATTTTTGACACCCATATCTTCACCTGGTATTATCCTGGTTCAACGTTAAAGTTTGGATTATTATTGGCCAATGGCCCAAACTTCGGATTATTTAAACCCGTGACCTCAGGCAGGGATAAGATAGGAGCAGAACTGAGTTTACGCTTCAATAACTGAAACGCCGACTCTTGAGAATCACCCCAGTCGAACTTTCGGTCCTTCTGGGGTAAGAGATATAAGGGGTTGAGCAATCTTCGAAAATCCATCAATAAAACGTCGATAATAACCCTGAAGACCTAGGAACTGCCGCACCTCAGATGTCATCTTTGGTGCTTCCCAGCTCTTGATGGCTTCTATCTTAGCTGGATCAACATGTATTCCTTGTTCATCAACCACATGACCAAGGAACTCGACTCCACGCAACCAAAAGTCACACTTCGAGAGCTTAGCGTAAAGTTGTTCTCTCCGCAAAATTTCCAAGACAAGCCGCATGTGTTCCTCATGGTCCACCCTGCTCTTGGAATAGATCAGAATGTTGTCAATGAAGACAACGACGAACTTATCAAGATAAGGTTTGCAAACGCGGTTCATCAAGTCCATGAACACTGCTGGTGCGTTGGTAAGACCAAAAGGCATGACCAAGAAATCAATATGGCCATAACGAGTACGAAAAGCAGTCTTCAGTACATCGTCTTCATGCACTCTCAACTGGTGGTATCCGGACCTCAGATCAATCTTTGAGTAGAAACTAGAACCCTGAAGCTGGTCGAACAAATCATCAATGCGTGGAAGAGGATAGCGGTTCTTGATCGTCACCTTGTTCATCTCACGGTAGTCAATACACATCCGAAGGCTTCCGTCTTTCTTTTTAACAAACATAATAGGGGCTCCCCACGGAGATGAACTAGGCCGAATGAAACCCTTCTCTACAACTCCTTCAACTGGTTGTATAACTCCTACATCTCGGGGGGTGCAAGACGGTAAGGGTCTCGAGCGATAGGGGCTACACCAGGTGCAAGATCAATACAAAACTCAACCTAACATTGAGGCGGAAGACAGGTAAATCATCGGGAAACACATCAGGAAAATCACGCACGACAGGAATGTCTTCAATCTTCTTCTCTTCAGTTGACGAAACAGAAACAAGTGTCAGAATAGTGGTATAACCCTTCTGAAGATACTTGTAGGCCTTCATGCAAGTAATGATACTCAAAGGAACACCGCTCTTCTCGCCGAAAACCGATAAAATCTCACCATCAGGGAGAGGAAGTCGAACAATCTTGTCAAAATAGATAATCTCCGCACGATACAAGGATAACAATCCATACCCATAACAACATCAAAACTACCCAAATCAACCGGTATGAGATCAATGGGGAAAGACAAACCCGACAACTCAAGGTGATACTCCCTAAGAAGGTGTGTAGCCTCATTCGTTTACCATTAGCCAATTCTATCAAGTACTTAGCCACTAAAGGTGTAGGTACTATGTCTAGCAACTGGCTAAATGAGACAGATATGAAACTTTTATCAGCACCAGTATCAAATAAAACCAAAGCATAGCGATCATTAAGATGGAACGTACCGGTAACAGTGTCAAGATCCTGTCGAGCCTCGCCCGAACCAATCACGATGCCGCCACCCTCGTTGCCTTTACCAGTTCCATTCTTCCCAACATCACTTTGCTTCAACTTTGGGCAATCACGCCTGAAATGCCCTGTTTCCCCACAATTATAACAACCCTGCTTTCCTTGATTCCCCTGAGGAGCGGGAGTAGGAACAACAGTCTGATTCGGCTGAAGATTAACCCTACAATCTTTAGCCTCATGACCAACCCGATGGCATCGATGACAACGGTTCTTGTCACAAGCACCCCCATGATGATACCCACACCGATTACACTTTGGCAGTTTTCTAGCGTAACCCACCTGCCTCTACTCAGATGACGAACCCACTGCATCAATCTTCTTCACCTGTTGTTGTGGCTGAGATGACCCAGAACTCTTCCCCACACTCTCCCACTTCCTCTTGTTATCCACAGGGGCTTTCACACCAGCGCCCCTAGGAGGTAAAGCACCCTTAGCAACCTTCATGTTAGTCAGCTTGTGAGCCAACCGAACAGTAGGTAACAATATAGTATGATCAGCCGCAGCTACATGCCAACAATCTATGGAACCAACCCAACGATATAATGCTCGATCCTCCGATACTCTGGCGTAGCTATACCAGGACACTTCACAGGCAACTCATTATGCTTCGTGGTATACTTTTCAATCTCCGAACCCACCATCTTGTGATTCCAGAACTCATGCTCCAACCTCTTAGTTTCATCCCTAGGGCTTGCAACCTCTGAACAAACTCTGTCCACGGAATAGCATTGGCTTCTCATAAGCCAAGAGTCTGTGTAGTGGAGTTCCACCAAGTCAAAGCAGGACCTTCAAAAGTTCCTGTCACATACTTCACGCGATCAGGATCCGGACAGTTGCACATGGCAAAAAACAGACTCAATCTTTTCAAGCCACCTGAGCAGTCCCGCTGCTCCCTCAGTCCTACTGAAGTTGTGGGGCTTGCAGTCCATGAACATCTTAAAAGTACACGCAGGCGTCACCAGATAAGGCCGATTAACAGTATTACCTGAACCAATGACATCTGATTAGTCAACAGAAATGCAACACTCAAGATATGGATTAGAGTGGTAGCAATCAAATTACCGCCAAGAGCCTGCTGAGCGGCCTAAAAAGCAGGTAGTGCAACATTAACTTGCTGCTGAAGCAGGTTGTTCAGCTTATCCTGAGTCATGTTCACGTTACCACGACCCCCGCCGCGACCACCGCCACCACGACCACCAGTACGACCACCCCTATGACAATATGCACCCGCCCGGCTCCAAGCCATCGAGTGGGGTTTGTTAGGCCCAGTGGATCTATCCACATTTCCCCGTTATGTATACCCACATACTCATGGTTTCCCCTGGGACTTCAGATGAAACACCCATATAGTAAACAACAATAACCATAGTAAAACATAATCTTTATAAATCCAAGTACGTAGCATGTTTCTCCCCCGAAAGTAAAATCAGTAAAAGTGGGGTTGTGACACTCACCTTAGATTGTGTTCTTCTAATAATAGAAGTACCGACACAGCTGATAGCCCCAACTATTGGTGACCTGTCATAAAGTTTGTATAAGTGTTTTGACTAATAACCCGTAGGTTAACTAGTCTCCGATTGTCCAGTTCATGACTTTGTTTAAAAATGTGTTTAAACGTTGACCCGACACACCAGACAGACCCGACATCCCGTTGGTGACCCATTACATAAATTAATCAAGTACATATAGTGTGTTGGTTCGACCTCATGGATGGTCGAATGAGTCAGAGAGTAGTTCATTCGACCTCCAGTCAACTGGTTCGACCTCTCGAAGGTGCGAACCAGTTTCTCGTTCGACCCAACTGCTGCAAAACTTATAAAACGCACCAAATCGCACCAAAACGGTCCGAAAACATCACGAAACATCACTAATCATAGCAGTTTACTATATCTAATCTATCCCCACAAAACCCTACCAATTATATCTCAAAATCAGTCCGTTTCACTACTTACCCAAAATAGCAAATTATGGAAATGTCACATCAATGCATGTAATCTTTACCCAAAATGGAATAATTCATGTTTGTTACTTAATTCAATTTATTTAATTCACCAACAACGGAACTCAAGACTCGTGTGTGCGTATGTTACCCCCAATGATCCTCCGAATCATTGAACTCTGGACAATTCGTATGCGTAAATCAACTCTCGATGATTCCCCGTATCATCAACCCGACTCAACTTACCTAGTTAAGTGTAACGTATGCATGACTCGCTAAGGTAGACTGGCTAGTTGATAAAAGTTACTAACCTGAGTTTGTCGGGTGTCACATTTACTAGTTCAACCTATGAGAATTTTGAATTAATCGCGTTTAACCGATAATAGCGGTACTAATTTTTAGTTTGGTTTCAAGAGCGTTTTCTCTACCTTTTTGAATTGGGGGTTCTTACCTTTGAAGCAAACTAAAAGTTGTTTGGTTTATGGATTGATTTAGTAACAGTTTAATGTGGAATTGTCATGGACTAAATATCTTACATGGTTCTTCAGGTTTAATTTGAACCCTTTGTAGTATTATCCCAACCCCACCTAAGCCTATAACACCCCTTAACAACAACTCATCAAAGAGATATGTAAACAATTGGTTTCATTGTTAAATCTAAAGGATGACCTAAATCATAGTTTTAAAAATCATATAAGCTGATCAAAGGTTTGCTGGTTCAACCTATAAGAATTTTGGATTAATCGCGTTTAACCAATAATAGCGGTTTCGATTTTTATTTTGGTTTCAAGGGCGTTTTCTCTACTTTTTTTAATTGGGGTTTCTTACCTTTGAAACGGACTAAAAGGTGTCTGGCTTATGGATTGATTTAGTAAAAGTTTAGTATGGAATTGTCATGGATTAGATATCTTAAATGGTTCTTCAGGTTTTTAACCTTTTGTAGTATTATCCCAACCCCACCTAAGCCTATAACACCCCTTAACAACAACTCATCAAAGCGATATGTAAAACAATTGGTTTCATTGTTAAATCTAAAGAATGACCTAAATCATAGTTTGAAAATTTATATAAGTTAATTGAAGGTTTACTACTTCAACCTTAAGAGTTTTTGATTAATCGCGTTTAACTGATAATAGCAGTACTGATTTTTAGTTTGGTTTCAAGGCTGTTTTCTCTACGTTTTTGAATTGGGGTTTCTTACCTTTGAAACAGACTAAAAGGCGTCTAGCTTATGGATTGATTTAGCTAAAGTTTAGTGTGGAGTTGTCATGAACCAAATATCTTACATTATTCTTCATTTTTAAACCTTTTGTAGTATTATCCCAACCCCACCTAAGCCTATAACACCCCTTAACAACACCTCATCAAGGCGAAAGGGGTGCCAAAGAAGGCTCCTTCACGTACTAGCTGGCGTGAAAGAAAGGCAAAGAGGGGCATATCACTATATTCCTTTTTTTTAAATCTTTTTCATATTTTTTATTAATAGTTAAAGGGGTTTGAATCCACACCCTGCTATTGTGTGTCGCATGAAGGCTTGATTCCACACCATCCCGTCTTAGGCTTACACATAGATCTTAAAACCTTTGTGTGGCGTAATTGGATTGATTTCGATGTTCTGTTATGATACAAGTGCAGTTGCTTGACATGTTTTTCAGCTTCTTGTTGAGTGCTATAAATAGTTGTTACTAAAAAACCAAAATTTAACTTGTTAGGTAGCAATTTTTTTTAACAACAAACAAATATATATATATATATATATATATATATATATATATATATATAGGATTAGGTTCAATAGAAAACCAACCCTTCATGAAAGAACTAGAAAACTAAATTAAGCCAATAATAACATGACATGTGTCCTTGATTTGTTTTTATTATAAAAGGGTAATTATGGTAATTCATCAATAACCCACCCCACCCCATACCCACCCTTACTCTCTCTCTCTCTCTCTTATTTCCCTGAACATATTCTTCTCTCTCTTTTTCAAACTCACTTTCTCTCTCTCTCTCTCTCTCTCTCTCTCTCTCTCTTCTCTCTCTCTTTCTCATTCATATCATCAGATTTATAATAATAATAATAATAATAAACAACTAATAATAATGAACATGGGGATGAAGTTGGTGATCGAACTAGGGGGACGAAGATGTTGGTAGGTGACTGTAGGAAGGGGGACGAAGATGGTGGTGGTGGTAGGTGACGGTGGCGATGGTGGTAGGGGGAACGAAGATGGTGATGGTGGTAGGTGACGAAGATGGGGATGGCGATGGGTTTGGATCCAGATCTGTGACCATGCCTTCAACACCGGGATTTGTGGCTCAGGCACCATCGACAACCTTAACCACCACCTCTGAAACAACCATAGATCTGCCAGATCAAACGTTCTCGTCAGTGGTGGGTGTGGATCCAGTCCAGTACGTTTTTTCTTTTATTATTATTATTATTATTATTATTATTATTATTATTATTATTATTATTATTATTATTATTATTATTATTATTAGTTATAAATCTAACAAAACCATTGTAAAAAAATTGTGATTTTGGAAAAAAAAAAAAAAAGAGTAATTTATGTTGGTGAAGCTGGATTTGTTTCTTTTTTGTTCAAGGTGTTTTGGGGGTTATTATTTCACTAAAAGTGTATATTCGACAAATGCAGACCTTATTTAACTTTTGAATTTTTTCAACAGTAGGTCATAATTCCATGTTTCAATGTTTTGTGGGGGGGGGGGGGGGGTTACACTGATGTAAACTTTTTTTTTTTGGGTGTTTACACTGAATGTAAAAGTGTTTGAATATTTTCAACAGTACTGTTTCAATTTTTTCAACAGTAGTGTTTCAACGTTTTTTGGGGGTTTTTTCAACAGTGGTGGATATGGGTCATGAATAGGACTTGATTTCAATGTTTTTTTGTGGGGTGTTTACACTGATGTAAACCGTTTTTTTTTTTTTTTTTTTTTTTTTGTGTTTACACTGAATGTAAAAGTGTATTGACCATTTCCCTTTTTTTTTGAGGTAATTTGTAATATTCATTACATTGGTGTAAAATAATAATTTCTTTTATTAATGTCAATGGGGGTTTTACACTGATGTAAACTGTGTGTCTACACTGATGTAAACTAGAAAATGGTGTAGAAATGGTTTGTTTTTGTTGTAAAATAATAAGGTTTTTTTTCATATAAGAAGACGATGATGATGCTGTTTTTTGATGTTGAATACTAGGAGTGTGTGAATTAAACTGGTTTTTTTACATAGATGAACAAAAAATGATGCTTATATTTTTACATCGATATGTGGGTATGTAAATACTTTACATAAGCAAAGTTGTATCAATTTTTTTTTATAGAGGGTCGTTGGTAGGGGGTATGTTTTGACAGTGTTATGTTGTATGTTTGATGTAAACACTGATCTAAACACTGGTGTAAATTCCTACATTTTTAAGTCAAAACGTTTTGTATGTGTTATGGGGTGTTTACACCAAAGTAAACGGTTTGTGTCATTTGTATTTAATCATTGTGTCATTTTGTTTACACCAATGTAAACAAGTTTGTTTTGGTATGCAAATACGGTTTCTTTCGTTATATTGTCTTTGAAAGCGTTTAGCAATGTGGTTGTGTGTAACATGGTCTTTTTTGGATGTGCAGGGGAGTAACCAGTGAATTCAGCGATGGTGGCCTAAGATTTTCTGGTGGGTTTATGGCGGGTGAAGGAGACGATGGTCAGGGTGAAGGAGACGTCGGTGATGGTGGGGGTTTATGGTGGATGTCATGGAGGACCAAAGCGCCTCGGATCTTGCCTACTAGGTATTATTACATTTGTAATTTTAGTCGGTATTGTAGAGTTTTCGTTTTGGACGAACAGAGATGTAATTAGATTTCACTATGTAATTTTGTTTTACATGTTGTAATTGTTATTTTGTATACACTGATGTAAATTGAATAAAAAATTTTTGTGCATATTCATTCTATAAATGAAATAAAAAAATTTGTACATAAAAATGGAAATAAAAAATCTGTTTATAAATTGAAATTAAAAAAATCATTATTTTTTGTTTTTTGGATGAGAGAGAAAGTGGTTATTAATATTATTATAAAATTGCAAGTGGTGTGGATAAAGGAGGAGAGAGGGAGTGGTGAAGATTACAATAATACCCTTGATAATATTTTAATAGCATCATTTATAATATTAAATTGCAAGTGGGTAAATAAAGACAAAAAAAGTATGTGGCACAATCTTAACCATTAGATCATGATAGATCAATGGATATAAATGGTTCCCGGTGTTCTTTCACGAAAAGTTTATTCTCATTTTACCCTAACCCTAACCCTATATATATATATATATATATATATATATATATATATATATATATAGCGCCCAACAAGAAGCTTGGAAAACGAGCGTACACCAAGAAAACGACAAAAAAACAGACAACACCAACAGGCACACAGGCAACAAAACCCGAAAATCGACTACCTACACATTACAACCTAGACCCGATATCGAACTGTAGCCAACAGTCCCACGACGGGCCTGTGACTTTGGCCCTGTGGGAAATCTAAACATAAGAGTCTTCTTTAATCAAATCAACGCAACCCTGAATCGGAATAACATTACCCTCGAAAACCTTTGTGTTTCTCACGAACCAAAGCCTCCAAATAGTAGCCAAACCAACAGTGTAAACCCTTTTCTTCCAAACTCTGTTGCCTAGAGAATTCTTTAGTAAAACGAATAGCTCTATAATTGAATTAACGTCACCCGGCCACTGAATTTTCAACCAACGCAAGATGTTCCACTAAACGGACCTTGAGAAAAGGCAAGAAACGAAAACATGGTCAGGCGACTCGTCCGCCACACCACATCGAGGACATAGCAGGTCTTGCAAGTTTACTCCACGACAAGCAAGAGTTGTCTTTGCCGCAATCTTTCCGTCAAGAGCACGCCATAATAGATAGTTAGCTTTACCCGTAGCCTAAGAGCTCCATCAGAATGGCTGAAGGTCAGCGTCCCCACCCCTACAAATATCAATTTGGTCCCGAACCTTTCTAACAGAGAAGAACTCATCGCCGCGGTTCTCCCACCTCCAAACATCCTACCATGTTTAAGCGACACAGAATGAAGAAGATTCATTATCGCCAGCTTGGTCCCATTCCTCCTCAGTGGAAGGGTCTCTAATCCAATCCCATCCCCATTGAGTAACTTACCCCTATGTACGATATGTTCGGACACCAACCCGTTTTTTGTTTTTGGCCAAGGAGAACAGCTCCAGGAAATTGTCTTTAAGCGTCACGTTCCCAACCCATCTATCCTTCCAAAACTTAGTAGATAACCCGTCACCAACTTCGAGTCAAAAATAATCCGACAAATTAATCCCCTCTTTTACAAACGCCGCATCAACAGTCGCAATGTCTTTCCAGGCACCAGGAACAGACTTCTTTAACGGAATCACCTTCCTATCAACTCTTGTTTTATGAATGGACACATTAACCCGGGACCAAAGTTGATTTGGATCCGACTTATACCTCCACCACCACTTCGACAACATATCGATATTAAAGTCACCCAAATTCGCAATTCCTGCACCACCCCGGTCCTTATTTCTAGTCATTTTATCCCATTTGGCCCACCTTATTTTGTGCTAAGAAACTGAGACACCCCAAACGAAGTCTCTTCGAATCTTATCCAACTTCTTAATAACTTCTTTAGGCGCTTTGAAGATGGACAAAAGATAGGAAGGAAGGCTACCGAGTACGGACTTGGCGAGAGTAACCCTCCGGCAAAAGAAAGCGTTTTAACCTTCCATAATGATAACCTCGACCTGAATTTATTCACCATCGAGTCCCATCGAGCGATCCTCTTCATGTTGGCTCCTATTGGAACTCCGAGGTACTTAAAAGGAAGATTCCTGATCTCACAGTTAAGGATCTCGGCCAGCCTATTTGGCTCCTCCTCATCCACACCTACCCCTATCAATTTACATTTCAAGTTATTGACTTTCAACCCAGTAACCAAATAAAGAACCCGAAGGAAACGGCTTAAACTACGGGCATTGTCATCGTTCCATTCGCCAATAAAGAGCACATCATCCGCATAACAAATATGCGAAATTAAAGGACCATTATTAGGGAGGGAAATCCCTTTGAACAGCCCTGCATTAACAACTTTATTTATAAATAAAACCACCACCTCCATGGCTATAATAAAGAGGAAAGGCGCAATCGGGTCGCCTTTCCTTAAGCCTCGCTTATACGTGAATTCGTTTGTAGGGGAACCGTTGAGGAGAACCGAACCAGTTCCCGACTCCAAGCAGCCTTTTATCCACGAAATCCACCGGTTCGGGAAACCCATGTACCCCAAAGTTTTAAATAGAAACTTCCAATTAATCGAATCGTAAGCCTTATGGAAATCAACCTTGAAAATCATCATTTTGGACTTACACTTCCTTTTCCAAGCCACCAGCTCGTTGATAATAAGAGGATTGTCAAGTATGTTTCTTCCCCCAACGAATGTGGCCTGTGAAGGAGAGATAAGGGCATCCAAAGAAGGTTTCAACCGGCTTGCCAATACTTTCGAAACAATTTTGTAAATCGAACCCATTAAAGAAATAGGCCGAAAATCACCAAGCTGTTGAGGGTCAGGAGATTTCGGGATCAACGCCATGAAAGACGCGTTGTACCCCAAACTTATTTTACCGGACACGTAGAAATCCCTCATCATTAACATAATTGATTCCTCTAAACGACCCCAATACCGCTTAAAAGACTTAAGGGTAAAACCATCCGGGCCTGGAGACTTCCCGCCATCACATTCCTTAATCGCAATCAGCACTTCAGCCGTTGTGAAAGGAGGACACAGAGCATCAGCTTGTTCCCTACCCAAAACCGGTAACCCATATCCTACGAATGAAGGTCTCCTCCTTAACGGTTCCGAGAAATGATTCTTAAACCACTTCCTTGTTTCTTCTTTTAAAGCCACCGGATCTTTGACCCATCAACCATTAAAATTCAGCCCATTATTTCTTCTAGACACGACATTAATCTTGATGACCTTGTGGAAATAAGCGGAGTTGTCATCCCCCGACTTTATCCAGTTCAACCGGGCCTTTTGTTGCAAGTCACGGGATTTAGACACCTCCAAATTTTTTACCTTGACACAATTGTTATACAACTTGTTAGTGTATATAGAATGACAGTGTTTTTGGGGTGAGTGTGGGGGTGGTGTGGGGGTGAGTGTGTATAAGGTGAGGTCAGGAGTTCGAATCCCTCCACAAATGATAAGGGTGAATATTAAGGGAATATTAGGTGAGAATGTAATTAGCCATTAAAAAACAAAGAATGACAGTGTTTTCTCAAACAAACATGATCATATTAGACATAATATTATTTAGGATCAGAAATTGATCATCATTTCCTGATTTAAGAAGACCATGACAACCTCAATTTGAGGAAAACTAGCCGTTAAGTTCTTTATTATCTTTCCTTTTTTGTTGATTAATATTGTTATAAAAGGTTGCTATCTCTAATATTGTAAAAGTACATATCAATATTCAAAATAGTTTTTTTCTCTGATTTACAAGATGGTATCAGAGCAGTTGTAATCGATCCAAAACTGCTTATCCTTTACCCCTTGTATCAGAGCCACCATGTCTTCCGACGGCAGCTCCAACAATAGCAACCTTTTATTACAGTTAGCCAACCTTCTCAACGGGATTCAATCCCAAAGCCAAAACACAACCTCTCGGATAGCCTGCAAATTAACCTTAAACTCAATAATCAAAATTACATCTTATGGGCCCGGATGATCCGAGTAGCCATAGGTGGTAAATCGAAAGTCCTGCTTGGTCATTTGTCAGGAAATCCATCACCGCCCAAACCGACCGAAGACGGATTTGAATAGTGGGAACAAGACGACCTCATCGTTTTTTCATGGCTGATTCAAAATATTGAACCGGCCATTGCTAACAATCTGATCGAGTTTCCACAGCCAAATCTGTATGGGATGCACTCGTAACTACTTACGGTAGTGGTAATGATAAACTCCAAACCTTTGACTTACATGTCAAAGAGGGAACCGAAAAAGCTGCAGCCGCCACTAGCGACGCCGGAGATACCAGCGACGGCGGCGGCAATCAGACCCAAGGATTTAGAGAGATAGCTTTCGGAGAAGAGGATTCAACGGATGGAGGTAACGGGTTTTGGGGAAAAACCTCGAACCCATTTCTGAACCCAAATTTTTTTTATTATAAAAATCTTGATTTGTTAACTGAGGAAAGGGAAAATGGGTATAAACACAAAGAATTAGATAATACTACTGAAAGGGAAGATGGGGTTTACAAACACAAGGAAAGTCTAGATAATATCAACAAAATATTATGGGCCCACCTACAATCATAAAAGACACTAGCCAAAGTCATAAAGAAAATTGTGATTTGGACCAACCTTTAAAAGAAAAAAACAAAACTTGTTTTCGTGACCAATATTTAAAAGGAAAAACTACAACTTATTGTTTTCGTTTTTCAAAAAACAAGAGAAAAAAATTTAAAAATAGGAAATACAATCTTTTAAGAAAAAACGTTTGTATATCCCAAGCAAATATTGCCCAAAATTGTACTGGAACAGATGAATCATGGATATTCGACTGTAGTGCTACTGACACCATGACTTATGATTTATCTGATTTAATTTCGATAAATGAACCTAGGGTTGACAAGATTAAAACTGCCAATGGGGGGGTTGTCCCGGTTGAAGGGGGAGGGACTATTGAGATATCCCCAACCTTAAAACTCCCAAATTGCCTTTATGTCCCTTCCTTGTCTCATAAACTGTTGTCCATTAGCCACGTAACTAAAGAGTTAAATTGCATCGTCTTGATGCATCCAACCTTTTGTATTCTTCAAGATATCAGGACGGGAATGATCATTGGGCGTGACACTGAAAGGTCAGGGTTGTATTATGTGGACGAAGTCACTCAACGTGGGAGCGTAATGTTCGCTCATGGAACTACAGATAGGGAAGCCTGGCTTTGGCATAGAAGATTAGGACATCCCTCTAGTGGCTACCTTCACCTTTTATTTCCAAAACTCTTCCCTTCCAATAAAATTTTAGATTGCGAAACTTGTGTTCTTGCTAAGAGTCATAGAAAAACTTATGTTTTGAATAATACACGGGTCGGGACACCTTTTTCTCTCATTCACTCAGACGTGTGGGGTCCTGCCGAAGTTAATGGAGGACAAAACTTTCGTTTTTTTTGTCCTATTTATTGACGATTGTACTCGTATGAAATGGATCTATTTTTTGAAACATAAATCAGAAGTCTTCGAAAAATTTACTATTTTTTATAACATGATACAAACTCAGTTTAAAACTAATATTCAAATCCTGCGAGCTGATAACGGAGGCGAATATGTAAATGAATCTATGAAACAATTCTGTTATGATAAAGGGAGAATTCATCAAAAAACATGCCCCTATACTCCTGAACAAAACGACACTGTTGAGCGAAAAAATCGTATTCTCTTAGAAATAACTCGCGCCTTCTTAATCGAGTCTCAGGTTCCTACATCTTTTTGGCCAGAAGCCGCTGCAACTGCTACATATTTAATAAATCGGCTCCCCACCAAGGCTCTAAATTTAAAAACCCTTATCCAAACCCTGTCCGAGTTTACTAAAATCCCTCCACCCCTTACCCTTCAACCACGAGTCTTTGGATGTACTGTCTATCCTCATATCCCTAAACAGGATCGGGGCAAACTTGGTCCATGTGCAGAAAACTGTGTCTTCGTAGGATATGGGATTGACCAAAAGGGATATCGGTGTTATAGCCCAAAACGCCGCCATATATACACCACTCTCAATTGTGATTTTCTTGAAACCAACTATTTCTATAACTCCCAAGTCAGTGGTCAGGGGGAGAAACAAGTTGACCCACTAAATTGGCTAAAGTGGGCTCCTTTTTCTGAAGAAGTCAGTACCACTAATAACAACCAAAACGAGGCTAATCACGAAACCCAAAGTACCGCGTTTACTCCTTCAGAATCCAAACCTATTATCAGTGCTACTACCCAAGATCCTCCTAGTCCCAAGGTAAGTAACTCATTTGAGGACACTCGTAATGGTACTCATAATATACAAGAAACTTTTGATCCAAATAATGTCGAAATACAAGAACCTATTGATATATCTAATGACAATGAAATAGCAAGCGACCAGGACATGCAGGAGGAACGGGAGGAGCCAATCCAAGAAGAAGTCAATACCACTGGTAGATACGAGTTACCTCCAAGAATTAATAGAGGGGTACTACCAAAACGATATTCTCTAGGAAAAGAATCCAGAACAACAAGATACCCCATCGCTAACATGGTCAATGGAAACCTAACAAAAGAAGCCAGAGCCTTCACCACCGTCCTCCTCGAAGAACAGCTCCCAAGATCCGTTGAAAAAGCCTTAAACTCTAAAGAATGGAGGAATGCCATGGAAGCCGAAATGGAGGCCCTTGAGAAAAACAAGACATGGGAACATGCACCCTTCCTATAGGAAAGAAACCGGTAGGTTGTCGGTGGGTATTCACGATCAAATACAAACCCGACGGAACCATGGAAAGATACAAAGCCCGGTTAGTTGCTAAAGGATATACTCAAACATATGGAATTGATTATTCAGAAACATTCTCCAGTTGCTAAGATTGATACAATTCGAGTTCTGTTCTCTATTGCGGCAAATGAAGGAGGGCCTCTTCATCAGTTTGATATCAAGAATGTTTTCCTTCATGGAGAATTAAAGGAAGAAGTATATATGGAAGCACCAGCTGGGTTTACAGGAAACTTCAAAAGACAAGAAGTGTGTCGATTAAAGAAAACTCTACATGGTCTCAAACAGTCTCCTCGAGTCTGGTTTGGCAAGTTCACCCTGGCAATGAAGGGATATGGATTCAAACAAAGCAACTCTAATCATATGTTATTTCTTAAACGAAAAGGTAAATTTGTGACTTGTTTAATTATTTATGTTGATGACATAATCATTACAGGGAACGATAAAGAAGAAATGAATAAACTGAAGACGGACTTATTCAAAGAGTTCGATATGAAAGACTTAGGAGAACCCAAATATTTTCTTGGAATTGAAGTTCTGAGATCTAAACAAGGGATCTTCATATGTCAAAAGAAGTACGTTCTTGATCTTCTCGCTGAAACTGGGATGATCGATTGCAAACCAGCTGACACACCAATGATGGCCAATCAAAAACTATATATGGAATAAGGAGCAAAATTTGCAGATAAAGAGAAGTATCAGCGTCTAGTTGGGAAACTCATATACCTTGCTCACACACGACCTGACATAGCACATGCAGTTGGAGTAGTTAGCCAGTTCATGCACCAACCGCAAGAAAGTCACATGGATGTCGTATGGAGGATCATAAGATACTTGAAAAAAACCGTGAGTCATGGGATCCTCTTCCGACCAAATAAACATCTAAGAATACAGGCCTACACTGACGCCGATTGGGCAGGAGACAAATAGGACCGTAGATCCACATCAGGGTATTTTACTTTAGTTGGTGGGAATGTGGTCACGTGGAGAAGCAAGAAGCAAAAAGTTGTTGCCTTATCAAGCGCTGAAGCTGAATTTCGTGGGATTGCAAGAGGATTAGCTGAAGTCCTATGGATACGAAAACTCCTAACCGAGATTGGATTCTCTCAAAACAAGACAAGTAAGATTGTATGTGACAACAAAGCCGCAATACAGATTTCTGAGAATCCTGTTCAACATGACCGTACAAAACACATAGAAATTGATAGACACTTCATCAAAGAAAAATTGAAAACGGAACCATAGAGTTACAATTCGTCCGATCCGAATACCAATTAGCAGACATCTTAACTAAATCAGTCAATGGAAGACTCTACGAGGATTGCCTTCACAAGTTAAGCATCGGAGAACCCGTTACTCAACTTGAGGGGGAGTATTAGACAAAATATTATTTAGGATCAAAATTTGATCATCATTTCCTGATTTAAGAAGACCATGACAGCCTCAATTTGAGGAAAACTAGCCGTTAAGCTCTTTATTATCTTTCCTTTTTTGTTGATTAATATTGTTATAAAAGGTTGCTATCTCTAATATTGTAAAAGTACATATCAATATACAAAATAGTTTTTTTCTCTGATTTACAAGAGATCATAATACCAAAAATTTACGAGGACATCAAATGATCGTTCAAGTACCAATGGCTCAAGAATAGAATCGTTCCTAGTTTTAAAGAATTGTCTTGAAAAAAACGGATGTATTTTGTTGTTTCAAACTAAAACTTTTAATATATCTTGTTGTATCGTATTTGGCCTCTAGTATCTTTACTACTAGTTGTTATAACAAAATACAAAAAAAGGGTTTATTATTAGCAATAAATATGTATTTGACATTAACGCATGATGCCGTCAACAACTTGTTGGTTCCTCGGATATCGAAGAACAACAAACCACAACAAGCCTTCATATAAATCAAATCCTATTAAATTACCCTATTTAATTCGAATCCATGTAGTTTTTTCCTTTTTCCAAGGTTACACTGCACGCCACCTTATTATCACTCTCCTTATTTATATATACCCCCATAGCATAACAATATAAGTGTGTCATTAGTAAACAAAAACATGTCAACAATGTCAACTAGAACTAGGAGAGTCAAATGGCACACACCACCTAGCCCAAAAATCATTAATCTACCTAGAACACATAGCACTACTCGTAGGAAGAAAACTAGAAGCCATGTTAAACAACAGACTGAGGTGGTAGAGACTTATAACTATAAGGGCAAGTTGGAGAGTTTGTTTGGAGTGGAGAGGGAGTTTACGCGGTCTCCGACCGGAAGAAGAGAGAGTATGGAAGTGGAGGATGATGGTTGTGGTCGGTTGGCTGCGGAGAAGTGGAGGTTTCAGGCGGAGATATTGCGGGCTGAGTGTAACTTTTTGAAGATGGAAAGGAAGTCTGCATTGAAGAAACTGGAGAAGAATCGAATGCGAATCGAACGTACTCTTAAATCGGCTTTGAAAAGTGTTGCTTTAGTAAGTTCTTTCATTTGATCTTATTTGTTCATTCGGGTTATCTAGTGACAGACTCATGATATTTTCTATCGAGTAGGGTATTTTTTTTACCTGGCATTCAAATTATTGGTTTATGAATAATGATAGCCTGTCTTTATTGCCGGTAAAACTAAAAGCTAAAATGAGGTTTTTGTCCTTTTTACGTCATTATTGGCATAAGACCACTTGTAGTTGGCTCATGACCCACTCTCGTGAGTGGTCACTCACGCCTAACACCGCCCCCGACCTCGTGACCCACCCTAGTGAGGCCTTTGGTCATGACCTCCATCATGCTTGTTTGGGCTCTTTTTTGGGTAAAATGTTGAAGTTTTTTTAATTACATTAAGTATTGATGGCAGCCATGTGACACCATGTACTACTCCATTTTTACTCTGTGAGTGAGTCGCATGACGTGATAGCCACATAGCTAAAAAGAGCATGTAAGTTGGGCGACACCTCATCACTACAAATGGTCTAAAAAAAGAAATGCACCATACACTTGCAACTCATAAAAAAAATTGAAGTACTTACTTGAATTTTACTTTTCAATTTGTTTTATAAATACAACACGTATAGATCAATCTTTTCTGACTAAGTTTAAAAATGTGTTACACATAAAATAAAAAAATAAAAAAAATTAAAGTACTGGTTGACCCCACAACCTATATACTACGTCCATGCATATTTAAAAGTTTTCAGATAATGATTTGTTGTTCAATGATGATATTAATATTTGGTATCACATTTGAACACTAATGCATCTAATGTTTAACAGGGAAGAAAGAAGCTTTGTGAAGGGAAGAACATGGAAGTAGTGTTGGAGGAAGAAATGAAAGAGTTAACAAAGAAACTAGAGGAGCTGCAGAATAACTATAGTGTTGAAGAAGTCAACGGAGATTGCTCAGGTTTGACTAGCAAAAGTCAAAAGTCAACTGAAGTAAGCTTCAGGGCACAAAAGTCAAAAGGAATTCTAAATCAGATGGAGAAAGATTATAGATCAATTATTGACAACTCTGTTGCTAGTTCTGCATCTACTTCGAATCGAATCGCTTTTAGTGATAATTTGTCTTTCTCTAACAGATTCTCTAATCAAGCAAAGGTAGAAACATTTGTTTTTTGTGAAATTTGATCACATTTTCTTGTTTTGCTTGTTGTAAATCAAGAAACTACTTTTTGTGATAGGAGCCATTGGGGTCACAGGAAGCTGGCAACAAATGCTCGGGTCGGTGCAAGTTGTTAGTGAGGCGGATGTCAGAGCAAGTGAGAGCAGATACTGAAACAATGGTCACAAATGCAGGAGATGCTTGGACAGTTGAGACAAGAAATGGAAGAGCTTCAAACTTCTAAAAACTTTTGGGAGACTCAAGCCCTTGTTTCCAATCAAGAAATTCAATCCCTCATGACGGATGTAAGCGCGCTTGCACTCATGTTTATGTTTTTTTAAATGCGAACATAGACCCCCTAAAATGTGCTTCTAAAATATTAATAATGTCAACTTTGTAAGACTTAAACCTGCACCATTTAGGTGGGGATCAACACCTGGTGTCACTAGGCCAAGAGGCCATTGGCACTTTTCTTTACGTATGTTATCCAAATGTTAAATTGTTTTGTCTTGGTGGTTTAAGGTAGAGGAATGGAAAGAGAAGGCTGTTGCGTATGAAACTAAGGCTGACGCGCTTCAAACCGAGGTTAATATAGTGAAGGGTGAGCTTGAAAAGTTGAAGAAAGATCAAGTGAAAGCAATCGACTCCACGCCCAAAAAGGTTATTCTTTCTTTAAGTAAACAGATCGAACGGGAGACCAAGAACGGATTTAGTTGTCGAATGATGGGACAATGTGATGCTGTCGATAATAAGAAAGACCCCCAACCGTTGTCTCTTGGGAAACAACTTGCAAAGGAGAAACGGATACTGATTTCGCGGTTGAAGGAAAACGCGTCAAACAATAATGAAATTTGGAGTGATGAGAGCCGAAAGGGGTATTATTTGGTGAGATCTCCATTTAAAGATGTTGGGAATGCATCATCATCATCAATGGGTATGTTAAGGCAGAATAGTAATGCAATTTTCCCTTTGCATTGACTTTAGCTTGGAAGAATGGAAGATTAGTTCTTGAAAACTGATGTTTGTCTTGCTTATGGTGTATTGGTTTTTTTTATTTTAGCTTAATAATACGCTTGTTTGTTATGCTTTGAGTACTCATGAAATTAGGATCGTTCATCTACATCTCATGTACATTTGTTTGGTATCCTCGTTGTTGTATACAGCTAGCTATGCATAATTGAGCTGACTCGTGTGGAAGGGGTTGGGGTGCTCATCAAATCATTGGTCGTTTTTAAGGTTAATTGAATTAGGATATTTATATTTGATAATAGTTTTTTTTGAACGGCCAACAAATATTATTAAACACCAAGCTATATTTGAAAATAGTAAAACTCCATTTCAAATTCGACTCCACTAAGATTCAAAAACTCAATTCAAATAAGACTATTCAAATTCGGGTCTATTCAAATGAACTGAATAGCAAAAAATAATTATAAAAAACAAAAACTAATATATATATGTCACCCTAAGTCAGGTTATTCAAGTCGGTTCGGTTCAAGATTCTAAAATTCGAAGGCAGAATTCAAAATTCGGCTGAAAAAGGCATGATTTGAATAACCCGAAATTGGTTCTTTTAAAATTCATGAGGAGCATGTGATTAGTATTATAGGTTCTGTCTGAATATTTAAACGAAAAAATAGCCGAATTATCTTAATATCTAATTTGGATTTTATGAATTTTGTAAAATAACTAAACAAAAGATAGATAAGATTTGAAAACAATAAATGACAAAAGAGAGATCCACTCTGGTTTAAAGTTTAAAGGAATGTTCAGTAAGCCAATTACGGGAAACCATATAAACATGATTATAAAATTCGATTCGTTGATTATGTAGAACAAGAACAAAGTACTCTGATTGCAAACAATGAGAGGCTATCACATGATTATCAATTACAAATTACCAAACCAAACCCTTTATAATATATTCCAATTACTTGTTCTCTCTGAAATTGAAGGCTAATGAACAATGTTTCAAAAAAAGTATAACTGTTAAAACTCAATCAATAAAACAAATAGCAAAAATCATCGAATGCTTGGATTTTTAGATCCAAACAAATAAGAAAACTGGGTTAAAGAAATCTACTTACAAGAATATTCCACCGGAACATCAACAAAGCCCAGTAAATTCCATAAATAGCAAAGCTATTAGTAGAGTCTGGGGAGGATGGATGTAAGCAAAGCTTGCCTCTACCCCTGGGAGTAGAGAAGTTGCTTCTAGAGAGACCCTCAGCTCAAATTACACAACCAATCTAAAAAAAAGGCCTGGAAGGATCCAGTTCCTACCCAAAAACCGGGTATAACCGAATATTGGTCATAAACGAAGGATTTGACCATTGAAGCGGTTCCTAACGGTTATTTAGCCATTTGAAACGGTAATTTACCATTTTAACCCTTTTAATTATGCATAAATAGGTTTTGAATGTTTATGTTTAAGCGCTCTCTAAAATGCAAAACCATGCAAATGTCTCAACTTTTTTCTATCACCAACAATGGCAAACAATGAACAAGTTGTTTTTGTTACTTGAAACCAAAAGAAACCCCGAGATTTGGTCTCACTACGACTTATGTCTCAAGTCGGACAACACAAGGATGGGTTGTTGCAAGTATTGTGGGAAGTTCTTCAAAGCCGTTGCAAACTCAAGTCTCAACAAACATACGGTTAAACATGTCTAGCGAAAAAGCTAAAAAAGAAAGGGAATCGTTTGAATTAGCAAAGCAAAACTACTATGCTAGTGATGAATTATTTAAGTTTCAGAATATTAATACAAATTACAAAATCACGTCCATTTTGAGCTTCAAAAATTCTAACTTGTAACCGACTTTCGTTAACTTGTTCATACTCAGGCATAGATTCTTCAACAACATGCTCATTTTTCGGGTCTTCCAACTCATCCATCTGTCAGCAGTAAATATCGTGAAATATTTCAATTGATTGGGTATACTTATGATCTTTGCTTTGAGATCATCACTTGTATAATCAGTTTCAAAATCCATTTCCTCGTCAAACCTCTCCATAAAGTGATCCCAAAAAACCAAGACCACAATGAAACGCTGTACCCTCCTCTTGTATGTCTTTGGACCTAACGTGTACATCCCAAGCTATACTCCTTGTCGCTCTAAGCCGGAAACATTTTTGTAAGCTTTTGATAGTGTTTTTTTTGTTTCGTTTATGATTTGGGTGACCTAGAACCAGTTCTAACGGTCAAAAAGTAAAAAAAAAAAAAAAAAAAAAAAAAAAAAAAAAAAAAAAAGACTATATAGCCGTTGGTAACGGTTAGAACCGATTGTTTTTACCATTTTAACCAGTTCCTACCCAGGTTTAACCAAATCATGTCCAGAACCAGGTCGGCTAGGACCCGATTCTTGAAAATAAGTAAGGATCCAGGTAGGAACTATCGGGTACAAATAGTTCAGAACCAGGCATGGTTGGTACCGGTTCCTACCCAGAATCAGTTCCCGGTCAGGTACGGTACCAGTTTTTTGTGCACCACTACTTGAGATAAGGCCGTATTAAAACTGAACGTTTTTGTGTAGAGCGTGTTGATGGTGAAGTTTCAAAAATAAAATTAAAAAATTGAAAGACTATAGATAGCAGGGGTATTCAAGGTGTAGTTTAAATAGTTTAAGTCTAACCGTGAGTCAAACCGTTAGTAATTGTTTTTTTTATCATCGAAATCCAAAACTGAATAAGTTATTTAAAATGCATAGATCGAGTTGTCCAAAATGCATAGAACGAGTAGATCGATACTAATTACTAAATTAACCTTGAGGGTTGGGTTATTCTACAAAGGCTACAAAAAATGAGAAGGGTGAGAAGCCACTAGAAAATGACATGTGTCCAAAGGATTAACAAGTGGGAGGGGTAGTTTTGTCAAAAACATATGCACATGCAAGTCACATGCCATTTCCACCTTCATTTTTAAATGTCCGTAACTTTTTTATACGTCATCCGTTTTTAAAAAAAAATTATACCATAAAATTGAGCGTCGTTTTATCTTTAATATGAGTACCATATTGCTATACTTTTGAAAAAAAAATTCAAAACCCACTTGCATAAGACACAATGGAATGTAAAACACAATGAACACCAATTAAATATAGGGTATAAAACATAATCAAGAGTCTAGTAAAACACAATGGACGACATACTAAAGATACAATGAATACTTTTGAAAAAAAAAGTTGAAAACCCAGCTACGTAAGACACAATGGATGACATACGAAAGACACAATGAACAAAAGACTAAAATACAATGAATACTTTTGAAAAAAAAAAAGTTAAAACCCAATTGTGTAAAACACAATGGACGACATAATAAAGACACAATGAATACTTTTGGAAAAAAAGTTGAAAACCCAGTTGCGTAAGACACAATGGAGATAACGTAAAACACAATGAGTACCAATTAAATATGCAATGAACAATATGGTATAAAACACAATGAGCAGTCTAATAAAACACAATTGACGACATATAAAAGACACAATGAACAGAATACTAAAACACAATGAATAATAGACTTAAACACAATGAACAACATAATAAAACACAATGTACGCCTAAATACAAAACTCATTTGCGTAAAACACAATTAAAAGCATACTAAAAACACAATGGACAAAGTTAAATCATGTGTAGACTAAAAATACATAAATAACATATTTATAAAGCACACATGCATACTATAACACAATGAACGTGCAGAGGACACAACGGAGAAAAAAAAACCCATTTAGCATGATTTTTTTTTTCAATTTTAATGTAATAATGTGGTACTCATATTAAAGATAAAAAAAACGCTCGTTAATATGGTGAATTTTTTTTGAAAAAAAAATGTCGTATGAAAAAGTTATAGACGTTTTAAAATGATGGGGGAATTGACATGAGAGAGAAAGTCAACAAATGTGGTTTTCCTTTTATGCCCTTTCTCTAATTTATTATTTATTTTTTTTAAACAAACTAATCTCAACCCTTCAAATATATGATCAATGGATCACAATCCTTCTCACCCTTCCTAAAAAAAAGTGTCTTGTGTATTTGATCGTAACTCTAACCTTGAAGCAACTTATTAGAAGGTTTTTAATGGATTTGGGCTTAAATGAGATTGCAACCCCATAACATTAACACTTCAGCTAAGCAAACAAAAAGAAGCCCACTACATATCAAGCAAACAACTACAAGCCATGGTCACATACATCTGTATGAAAGAAAAATACAAGTAATAATAAACTAAAAATAATCAAAGAATTGATTGAGATTTTGGAACGGTCACTTTCTTTTGTGTTCACCACACTTTTTAAATTAGAGAACCTCGTTTTCTTACTTTACCCAGACTTTTTTGCCTTAATTGGGCTCACACTAGTTTCAAATTTTGACTTGGGCGTTTCCCTAGGAAACCAAACCGCCGACTATCACTTGAAAGTCGTGCCGCCACAAGAGCAACGCTCTCTGACATAACACATCGTGGGACTAAAACTCGGGTGGGCTCGGGATTTGAACCGACAACCCTACAAGGCCTAGCTTACATCCTTCATTACTATAATCCATTAAAGGTAGAGGTATACAAATCGTTTTTTTTTTTTTTGTCAAACCGGTTTCGGTTCCAAACTGGTTCGCTACAGTACCGGTTCTTGACCAAACCGGTTTGGTTTTGGTCCGTTATGTCGGTTCGTAAGACCGGTTTCCGGTTCGGGAACCAATTCTTGCGCGCACGTTTTCTTTTTTAAAGGCAACACAAAATTTTATTTTTTTACATAAAGTTCAACTTTTATTTGATTCTTATAATTTTTTTTAAGGTGTATTGGGTATATATTTGTATGTGGAAACGTTTTGTATAATTTTATTATATATATAATTTTTTTAATATAAATTTCAGTTTTTTATTAAAAAATACCGGTTTTTTATACCGGTTCCAAACCGGTTTTCTGGAACCGGTTCCCAAACCGGTTCGATTTTTCTCATGGAGATGGAGAACCGATCCTATAACCGCCGGTTCTTGTAGAAACCGGTTTATTTACAAACCGGTTCGGTTCGATTTTCCGGTCCCAATTCCCAAGCCGGTTTTTTTTTATCACCTCTAACTAAAGGTGACCCAAGCACGGATTAAATTTGAGTCTGAACCCAAGTCTTCCTTCCTATTAAAGAATTGAATCAAGGGGAAATGGAATCTAATAATCTCAACTTTGGGGGGTTGGAAGGCAGCAGTCCCAACTTGAAACTTGTACCACAGCAGTCCCAACTTGTCAACTATTTTATTTGGTTGGTCCCAGACTAATCTCAGTTAGTTTTTCCAGTTAAGTGCCACGTAGGCATCCTACGTGGCAGTCCTACGTGGCAAAATCTGTCTAGTTGGAAAAAAATGTGGGTCCCACAATGTACATGTGTCTTTTTTAATCTTTAATTAATAATTAAAGACAAATAAACCCACAAACACATTACAAGTGGACGGCTGGTAAGCGGGCAACAAGCTGCGCCGCCACCCCCTTTTGGATAGCAAAACCTACTCTATTAAAAATAAAACTTTGGTCCCTGGCTGTCGAGTAATTACTATGTGTCACTCTTTGTACCCGATCTAGAAATCGGATGGCTTCGGGGGCAAGGCCCCCAAAAGTATCAAAAGCGAAGGGTACGAAGACATGCTGGTTTTCCAGGCAGGCGTTTTCATGTTTAGCGACTTTCTTTGATTCAGCTTTCAAGACTGCTTGCCCTGCTACGAACCCTACATCCCGAAGCCCCACCAGAGGGGACACCCCAGTGAGGTCAACACACGCATGCTTACCTTGAGCCCATCCGAACACAAGGACATCTGCTGGCCGTAAGGTGGACCGCCCGTCTAGCGGGTCCGTCAGAAAATTAACTGGGGCTTCTTTCTTAGCTGAGATCCCAGCCTTCCGCAAAACATCCCACAAGGCATCCTTAACTAAGTCATGTCGGTATTTAAATCCTGGCATTTCCTTACAATGTAGGGCGTGTTCCCCAAATTTATCCAAACAAGCTTTCTTACAAATCGGGCACGACTCGTCAACAGGGAACATGGGGATCATAAGTCTGTACTTCAGGATGGCCCGGTATTCGATAGCTGACATATGTTGCCCAAGCCCATCGATCGGGAGGACAGTTAGGAAATCTTGAGCATGCGCCCCCTTGAGGCATTCGAACACCGCTTTCTGACGGGGGGTCATACCAAACTTCTCTTCCATATTGTGAAGGGTTTTCTGGGTAAATGCACTCGCCAAGGTTTTTTGGGCTTTCTTGGGGGCGGTGTCTTTATCCATGAAACCACCCAAGTCAAGATCAGGAAGAGAGTTGCAAACAACGTCCAACGCAAACTTGTAATCTGAGTCAATTCCTACCACGCCACTGCTCCTTAAGATGTGGTCTTGCAACTTCCAGGACTGCACCCTGGAGGCAACAAAGGCATACGTAGCTGCGTCCTCTGCCGAACAGAGCCCAAGCCATCCTGAACGTATCGGCAAGGACGCCACCCCGCCATTGAAAATCCCCAAAAAACTGCCCCCCACATACAACAATATCTTCAACCGCCTCACGTAGCCCCTTATCGAAAATAGATACGGCTTCAATAACAAATTCCGGTTGACACGTCCGAAGACCAAATAGTAGCTTAGAGACCCCCATGCAAGAGCGGAGTAGAAGGAGTTCACTTTGGGGATCCCGCAGCTTCTCAAGAAGACCCATCAGATCCACAGCTCGTCGAGCTCTTTTAACCGCCAAAGAACTAATATAGTCCCCATCTCGGCTTACGGCCCCCCCGAGGAGTTTCACACCCCTTTCCGGTCTCCCAATGTCATCAGGGAACAGCCCAGGTTTCCTTTTCGCTCCATTGCACGATGGCCAAAAGACTTCCGATTTCTTAACATTAAGCGTAAGCCCCAAATTCGGCCCCTCGTTTCGAATAATCTTGAAGGCTTTGGCCACTTCTTCAGCCTCCCCCATAATCGTTCCATCGTCCAAGTACCAAGCATGAAAGCGGAGGGAGCAACATTTTTCCACACGAAGGACTAGTGGGTGCAGGACAAGCGCGAACAGAGCGGTCCCAGAGGATCCCCCTGTTGTACCCCGGTGGAGGCCCCAATGCAAGTATCACCCACGTATAGCCTTGCAGGTTGAGCGTAAAGAAACTGGACCCAAGGGTAGATTGATGGGCAGCGGACACTAACTTCATGCAGGAGATGTGTACGGTCAACCAAGTTGAACGCGTTTGAAAAATCAACAGTGAGCATGGCCAGCGACCCGTTGTTATGGGATGCATTTAAAAACCTATTTGCGCTATGAAGAATGGCCTCCGCCCCATTCGAAACCCCAACTCCAAATTGAGAATCCCCCAAGTAAGTCGCCATCTCCTTCCCAACCTTACGCATAGCAACTTTAGAGACTAACCTCCGCCAGATAGCCCCAATTGCGATAGGCCTGATCCCGTTGTCAGGTTTTAGCAACGGGGTTAGGGGGCCGAAGCGATGAACTCCGCTAGGATCCTTGGACAAAGCCCCCGCAACCAAAGGTTAACCACTTCGGTAATAGCCACCAGGAGGTCAGAGGGTGGCGAAGAACCTTGTCCACCAAGCGCATCTAAAATATGTTGTGCCCGAGGGCCATCTCTCCCGCAAGAAGTCCCTCTGGGGAATGATTTAATACTTCCTAGCACACATTCAGCATCAACTTGCAGGGCACCTTCAGATGGTAAGACATGAGGCAAGGCGGGGGGTCCATGACTGGATGTTTATCTATAAGCGCTTTCAAAGTGGCATCCTCGAAGGGTGCTACCCCAGAGGAACACAAAACCTTAACCGCGGCCGTTAAATGACCATCCGCTACCTTCCGCAGACATTGCTTAATACAGTCGCTGTTTTTAGAGGCTGGTTGGATAGAATTCCTCCTAGCCAATCCTTCAGGAGACGACTCGAGAAGGGAAATGGCAAGCTCCCCTAGCCCAGCCCCATCTTTCCAGATAGCCAATGCCCGCATGATACTATTACACTGCAAGGACTTACGGTTTCCTGACCGTCGTTCTTGCCTAGAAGTCGGCCGAATAACCCGCAACGTGCACCGAGGCAACAACAAAAGCGCCACCCAGGCTTCCACAGATCCAGGGGTAGCCACCACCTTGCGCAAGGTCCCAGTTAATGCATGGGCAAATGCTAGCCTACAGGAAGGCGAGATGCTCTTAACAGTCATTATTGGCGAAGCAAAAAGGCGTTCTACAAGCCCGATATCCACGGCTATCGTTTGACCAAGTTCTAGTTCGTTGTGGACCAAGTTGGTGCGGGGTTTAGGAATCCCCACAATAAAATCCTCCACACACCCGGTGTCGTGGGAAAACTTCGTGACTCCGTCTTCGTGATGGCATCCTCTACTGAGAGCATGCAGGGACATGCATCGTGCACACAACCATTGATTAATACCCCGCAGGGCCTGACCCACCTCCTCAAAGAGGGCAATATCCTCAGAAACAGCATTACGCAGAGTTTCTCTACCGTCATCCCAACCTAGATGGTCCCGCTTAAGGTGGGCCAGCAGCCGGGAGCTACCAGATGCACCGAACTGGCAAGTGTGAAAACACTTAAATGGACACGCATGTGTTTCTGCAGCAACACTAGGTGTGGCCGCCTTAGGAGATCGACGACGCCTCCGACTCGAAGAAGGCATGACAAGCAAACCCGACTCGAGATGAGTGGGGATTTAATGATAGACGAACGTCACCAAGACCGTTCGTCGGCAACCCACGGTTTCCGACTTTTCAGCGCGCTAAGAACGGTTAAGCCATGGACCCCTGACCAATATAAAAAAAAGGCTAGAATGAAATTGACGGAGGGTCGAAAGGGATATAAAAAAAGAAAGGCTCGAGAGGGATTTAAAAAAAAAAAAAAAGGCTCGAGAGGAATAAAGACGATTCGAATGAAATTAACGGAGGGTCGAATAGGAAAGAAAATTGGTCGAAGGAAGTTTAAAAGGCCGAATGAGATAAACTATTAAAAAAAAGGGGCGAATGGAGAAAAGCAACCGCCGCCATCTGCAACCACCTCCACTGCCTTCGTCACCATCAACCACCTCCACTGCCTTCGTCACCATCAACCACCTCCACCTCCACTGCCTTCGTCACCATCAACCACCTCCACTGCCTTCGTCACCATCAACCAGCCCAATTAAACAAGTTAATCAAGCTTCCGTTGAACCCTGTGTAGGGGTCGTCGCCTCGTCTTTGCAAGAAATCAAAATAACTAGCCCTAACACAGAGCTGTCGTCTTCTTCAATTTATGATGTTAGGGTTAGAAATAAGAACCCTAAAATTTGGGGGAAAGCCCTAATTTTACAGGTGGTTGGTGGGGGTGAATGGTAGAGTGGTGATTATGGGGTAGAGGTTGAGGGGAATGATGGTGGGTGGGCTTTGGTTGGTGGTGGCGGGTTGTTGCAGGTTGTGGGTGTCATCGGAGGGAAAACCGAGGAGGAGGAGGGAGGGTAGACAAAGGAGGAGGAGGGAGGGTGGTGACAGGCGGTTGTGGGGTGGTGGTCGTCTGAGATGGTGGTGGAGGACGGTGGTGACAGGAGGACGATGAAGAAGGGGGTGGGTTCTCTCTCTCTCTCTCTCTCTCTCTCTCTCTCTGTATATATACACAGATGTAGATATATAAAATAATATATGCATAGGTTTTTTTTAATTGAAAAAACAAGTGGGACCCACGTTTTTGCCAACTGGACATACTATGCCACATGGACTGCCACGTGGGATGCCCACGTGGCATTTAACAGAAAAAGTTAACCTCAGTTAGTCTGGGACCAACCAAGTTAAATAGTTGACAAGTTGGGACTGCTGTGGTACAAGTTGCAAGTTGGGACTGCTGCCTTCCAACCTCCCAAAGTTAGAATTATTAGATTCCATTTCCCCTTGAATTAATTAGGTCATCATGATACCAAACCCATTCGATGCAAACGAGGTTGCAAAAACAATTATTATATCAAATTCAAAGGTTGTTGAAAGAAAAAGTTATCACTAAGACAGAAACAACGTTAGCATTCTCAGCTGCCACCTTCCGAAATCTCCGGAAGTGGTCCTTAATCTTAACCTTTTCCTTCATAGTATATATCATCAACCACACATACACTGAGCCATGCATATAACACCTCATTGTAACTAACGCCACCATAGTAAACCTTGATCTCAACCATGTCCACGGCCGTGGTATCGGCCATAACATTCACATCTTCTAAACATTTCTCCAAGTTCAACCTCCACATTCCGACCCAATCGTTGCATTTTCGACCATCAACTTCCATTTCTATCCGAACCACAGGATCTTTTCGTCGTTTTTCGCCATGCAAACATAATACTGACCGCAGTAATTCTTCGGTATCACTTGTGGTTTCCGGAGGGGACGATGGAAATGGGAATGATTCGGGTGGAAGCGGAGGCGATGGCGGCTCACAATGGTAAATTGTATTGATTGTGAGAATGTTGTACAAAACTTGTTCGCTGTTTGGTAGCCTCTCAATGTCATTCAGATGCTACCTCTTGAGAGGCTACCAAACAGTCCTTTAGGTTTATATTAGTATTTATATTTTTATGTATTTACAAACTATACCCTCTAGTATAATAATATTTGTATTGTGTCTAATATTTCCTTGCAAGCTAAAGACGGGGCAGGGAGCGACATGCAACTTGAAATGTAACTTTTTAATTACATTGTGTGTAATAGGGGTAAAGGCGGAGGCGGAGGCGGAGGTGATGGAAATGAGAAGGAAGCATTGATGGTGTTGGCGGAGGTAGGGAGGTCGTTGGATAGTATTCCGACGGATTTGGCAGCCGCGGTTAGGGTTGGTAGGATACCAGGATCGGTTATAAAGAGGTATTTGGAGCTAGAAACGTCGCCGTTTTTAAGATGGTTGCTTCAGTTTGGAGGGTTTAAGGAGCGTTTGCTTGCTGATGATCTTTTCTTGGCTAAAGTTGGGATTGAATGTGGAGTTGGTATGTTTACCAAGGTATAACTGACCTAGGATTCTAAGAACAATTTATTTTTAATACAATTTGCCTTATAATAAAAATAAGTTTTGATTTGATATATGCATTTAGACTGCTGCAGAATACGAAAAGCGCAAGGAAAATTTCTCCAAGGAGCTGGAAATTGTTTTTGCAGATGTGGTATGTAAATTTCAACTCATTTACTTCACGAACGAGTCAGTAGAGTCGTCAGTTTGGGTTGTGTTTTATTTTAAACGAGTCAATCAAAAAGTTTAGATAAACCTGATTGGAATAGATGGCAAACTTGATTAAATTTCTACAAAGTTACCCCTAAAAGAAAAAACATGTTGCATGGGTTGAAGCGCTTGAAAGTAGTCTAAAGAACCCTCTAAACTCATTTCATCGAAGAATGTTATATTCCACGTCTAAAGAACAGTGTTTTACTATTCCGTAATCCTAAGTTCAAAACTAGCGCGTTGATTATTTATAGAAAGTTTTGAAACGGGTTATCTTGACCCGTTCCAACCTGAACCAATATTGACCCAATCTGTCTGCACCGCCCATCTTGTCACATATACCTAATTCCACTTTATATTTGCATAGGTTATGGCTGTAATTGCAGATTTTATGCTTGTTTACCTTCCGGCCCCTACTGTGTCTCTTCGACCTCCAATTTCTGTAAACGCGGGGCAACTTGCCAAGTTCTTCTACAACTGTCCGGCTAATGCATTCCAGGTTATTTCTTTTATTTCAAATTATGTTACAATTTTTTTATTATTTTTGAAGGTCAATTGCAATGGAAGTCATAGCCTCATAGGCATTGAATAATATGATTTTATTTCATACACTTTTCAGACTGCTTTGGGTGGAACATCATATTCATTACTTCAGAGATTTGGTACCATCGCGGTATGATTTTTTTTCTTTTTATCGAAGGTCAAAGCCGAGTTGCTAAGCATTCACATATTTATAAGTTTCTTGATCTTAACTTCTTCAGCGTAACGGGACAAAGCTTTTTGCTGTGGGCACTGCATCATCACTGGTATAATTCTATTCCTATATGCTTCTTTCGATATTAGACGTGGCAAGATGAGCAGGTTGGACCAGGGGCGGACCCACATAGAGTGTGTCGAGGTCCCAGGACACCAATGTTTTAAATTTTTTTTACAAGAATCCATTACTTATGCATTACTGATTATTATTAATAAAAATTATTAAAACAATGTTATTAACATAATAATCTAAAAATGAATAAAACAATGGGTGACTTTTGAGTTTCAACCCGATATCTTTTTACCTATATTTTCGACTTAACCCATTTAATTTCTTGTATCTTTAACTTATGGTGTTTAGGTTGGCACCGTTGTGACAAATACTCTGATCAATGCTAAAAAGGCGGTTCAGAAATCTTCTGATGTTGAGCTTGAGAATATTCCCGTGTTATCTACCAGTGTGGGATACGGTGTTTATATGGCTATCTCTAGCAATCTCCGGTAAGATTCAGTTAACACCCACCCATTTGGGTTGTTGTATATATTAAACGGGTCAAATAAACAAAATAGCTAAAAGAAAAGCAGGTCAAATTGGTTAAATGGGTCAAAATCCGAAAGGAGTCTAGTTCTAGTACATACAACCTCCTAAAACGTTTAAGATCATAGTTCTAGATTATTTTTATTTCAAAAATATTTATTAGTAATTATAATTAAGGCTTTAACTATTTACAACTTCCTTAAAATTCGACCAAAAAATGACCCATTTCAACCCGTTACACAACGCGCCATATTGGCATGAACTTCTAAAATAGTTGTTATTTGACATCAAAGTACACAATTATTTATGACAGGTACCAACTTCTGGCTGGTGTCGTGGAACAACGACTTATGGAACCTTTGTTACACCAACACAAGCTAATGTTGAGTGCAGCCTGCTTTATTGTACGGACAGGAAACACATATCTGGGATCATTATTGTAAGATTATTCATTGACATTTACTTCACCACAATATAGCAATATGTTTCTTTAATTGGCCATTTTATTGAACCGTTTGAAATGTTTCAAACAGGTGGGTGGATTATGCGCGTTTGGGTGGGTTGCAGAAGGCCCATGACGTTGAATGAAGTCTAGTTCTCGAGTTCTGAAATAGATTCAGATTAGCATTAGTCGAGTCTTTTTATCGGGTTTTAAAGACTATGTAATGTGACTTCTTTCTGAATTCTTGTTGCTTTTGACACGAAAAATGCAAGAGTTGATTGCACATCAGCACTAGTTGGATGATATGTTGGATATCGGATTAGGAAAGTGCGTCACGAATGCAGAAATTACGAAATGTTTGTTTAATAAAAAAGTTGATATGTAAAACATATGAGAGCGACATTGTTTTCTTGTTGTAAATGAAACTTATTTGGCTGTGCATGGAGCAGTGACTCATGTACAATGTACGTCTGTACTCGTTGTGCATTCCTCGACTTTTAGGATCAAAACACCTTTGAGTGTCTTACACTACCTATTCTAAACGAAGGATGATATTAGATATTGTTCGTCTATTACAGCCTTTATTGTGTTTTTTGTTGCTAGAAACATCCCTTCTCATGTTTTGTGTTGCAGGAAATATCATTTCTCACTAACCCCGTTAGTTTTTTTAATTAGGTGCCCCTCACATGCAAGGCATGTGCGGGTATTTATGTTGTTTCTCCTCTAGGGACCATTTTATATATATATTTTTTTTAAAAGAAGGGAACTATGGGGCTGTAGGGGTCGAACCCAGGTGGTTCTTGTAACACACACAAATACTACACCACAAGTCTTTATGTTGAAACATTTGATTTTCCTTTATATTTATAATAACAATAAACTTCATCTCCCCCCCCCCCCCCCTCTCCCTCCCTCCCCCTTTTTTTTTCTCTCTCTCTCTCCCTCCCCCCTCTCTCTCTCTCTCTCTCCCCCCTCTCTCTCCCCCTCCCTCCCCCTCCCTCTCTCTCCTTCTCCCCTCTCGCTTTCTATCTCCCTCCATCTCTCGCTCCATCCTCCCCTCTCTCTCTCTCTCTCTCTCTCTCTCTCTCTCCCTCTCCCTCTCCCTCTCCCTCTCCCTCTCCCTCTCATCATCATCAAGCAGGTAAACTCGAGACAAGAGTAAATAGGGTGGTGTCCATGGTGTTAACACTTATGGTAGTTTAAGATAATAGTACGTTGACAATATGAGAATTTTAGAATCGAGGTACCTCATCCCCAAATAAAATTTTGAATTAATTAATAAATTAATTTACTTTTTATAAATGATTCTTACATGATTAATGTAAACCATTTAGTTATAAAACATATAAGTTAAATGATTAATATAAAATAAGTTATACATTGGTTCATGTTTTTATTTTTCATTTTTCTCATGTCTATCTAGGATTGATTTATATTTCATATTTTAAAATTATTAAAATGTAAAGCATTTAGTTATAAAAAATATAAGTTAAATGATTAATATAAAACAAAGTTATACATTGGTTCATATTTTTATTTTTCATTTTTCTCATGTCTATCTAGGATTAATTTATATTTCATATTTTAAAATTATTAAATAAGTTATAACATCCTTCGGTTCGACCGGTCTGATTGATCCGACCATCAAACCACTAAGACAACCGGTTATGAAAACATTGAACTCGTGCTTTTCATTCTCCCAACTTTACAGAATCATATGAGAGGAAAGAAGAAAGCTATGTAAATATTAGAAGTAAGACAAGCCCTAATTTAACAAGAAAAGCTAATATTTTGATCAAGATTTTCTTTAAGTACAAGAAGCCAAAGGACATATTATACACTATATACTAAAACACTTGATCAAAACATACCAGACACAGTTACATCAGTCATGGTTACCTTATCTATTAATTACTCCTTGGTCACCATGTCATATATGTACATATTTTAAATCCACAATATTTGGTACATCACTGCTAGCAACTAGTTATGGTTGTTTCTGCCACCACAACTTGTAGCTATATCGTTGATGATTGTCTTTATAACCCCACCTCGTGGTGGAACCGGATCTTTCTTTTCAATTGCTAGCATCCCTCCTGAAACCTGCATCGTTCTTCGGTTGCACAAGTCTTGCCAACGAGCTTGGGTTCGGGCAAATGGCGCAGGAGAGTGTGGAGTGAGGGGTGTCGCAAGAGAAAAAAGTGAGCAACCACGTTATTATATAGATGAGATTTGGGAGTGGAGCAATACATAAGTGACGTAAAACATGACATTATCCCTCTTGTATTTATTTCTAAGTTAACATCATAGTGTGTTTTTCTAAGTATTCTAATAAACAACTTAAAAAAAAAAAACTATATGTAAAGTCACTTTACAGCTTTACTGGTAAAACCAATTCAACCAATCACTCCGAAACATGTTTGTCCTGATCATGTGACCTAGTGGTAAAAGGGTCGGTTCTCTCTTTGGGGGAGTCGGGTGATTCTCACGGGAGGCATGTGATGGATACCCCCACCCTTGTGGTGGGGTAGGTGGTTGGGAAGTGATGGAGAGACCCTTGTGGTCATGGGTTCGACTCCTGATCCTTCCAGGTTTTACCGGTTCACTACCGTCGTGCCTTCATGCGGGTTTGTGGGCCGGGTTTTCCCTGGAACAGGAGACGGGTGGGCCGAAGGGCTCTGTCCGTACGGACTAGAAGCCGTCTGGGGCCCCTTTCAGCCATTGGGGGCCGCGTACAGAGTACCCGGCAATACTTTAGTTGATCGTTCAAAAAAAAAAAAAAAATCCTAATACCACTTTATATATCTTGTCTATAAAATCTATATTTTAAACGGCTAAATTTTTTTTGTCACCCATAAAATAGCGTAACTCATTCTAGATTGGATGAATACAAGTCGGCTTTTGAATTTTGATAAGGTAGAAAAATGGGATATATAACAAATTAAGGGAACACCTTAACACGTTTTAAAATCACCAACAAAAAACAACTAGTTTTATACCCGTCCCAGTACGAGTAACCCAATATAATTATACAAAAAGTGTAGAGCATATTTTTTTTCTTTTTGATTGCATCCGTATTAAAAAACGACAATATTAAATATAAAAAAAAAATAAGATACAACTGTCAAACTATATCATCTCTTGTGGTTAAAATACAAATTATAAAAAAGTTCTCAAGAAACAACATTCTTTGTTAGTTTATTGTTATACTTTCCACACTATTGTTCACATAAAACCATATGTTAGCATCACACATTGCACGCGATGCAACCACGTAGACCTGGCCATGTGCGAATATAGGGTGGATCAGTGGATGGATGTGGTCTGAAATTCAACTGGCTATTTTTTGGCAAAACTATGTGCACTACTTGCAGTCTGTTGATGCTACATTTAAAGATAGATGCAATAAAGAACAACAAAATAGAAAAACAATAACAAATTACAATTCCTTATATTTTCCTAACAAACATAGATTGTAGGATTTCCATAACGTCAGTACTCTGTTTGGTTGGAAGCCCTATAACCCTAAACCCGATACAACTCATTACCTCATCTGGCGGTCTGGCATGTTCTGACCTAAACAAAAATGGCCACTTTTTCAAAAAGACCATTTTGACTGATGAGCCGGTCGTCACGGGTCATACAAAACCTAAATAACCTAGGTAGCTAGGGTAAGTAGGGTATCGAATCCAAGAGCGTGTGGTTAGTGAATGTTGTTTAGTTGATTGGAAAATATTTATGAAGGTGTCTAATTGATTATGAAGCTTGCTATTGTATTCATTTAAGATGATGTGAAAATATTTTGATTGTTTTAGTAAAACTTGAAATTAAATTGTAATGAAAGTAATTAGTAGAAATGAGTTGTAAACAATGATAAATAAAGATTCACACCCGGGTTTCAACAATTAATTACTAAGGATCTAACAAATGGGTCAATTATAATTATTGCAAATGATGTACGTAGGTTGGTTGTCTCATTAGGTGTTGGTATCAAGAATCATCAACATCTATGATGGACGATAATATACTTTATAACTCTAGAACATACAACCCTAGATTTGTGTTGAAGCAAGGAACCATGTTCATGACACTAGAAATTGGCACAAGATCAATTAACTAAAATGGCTTCAACATAAGATTAATCGTAATTCAACACAATTGTTTGACATTCAAAAGCAAATATAAAATAGAAAATACCCAAATGTTTAGAACCCTGAAATCAATGTTTACACCCGGATATGAATAAGAGTTTAGCCACTCATGACCATGGAGCTTGATTCTTCAAAGGTTGGATCTTGAATCCTCTTCCCCTACTCTTGATCTGCGACTTTTTTCCCCCAAAAAATAATATATACGATGCCTCTCTTTTTTTTTCAAAACTAATTCCTGCTCCTTGACTAAAAAAATCCTCTTTCCAATAAATGTCGCCCAAAAAATAAATAGACTCCCCAAAAATAAAAATCTTGTAACCGACTTTTTCATTTCCTTTGTTTGAAATGGTTCTTTTGTCATACAATATTATTATTATTATTATTATTATTATTATTATTATTATTATTATTATTATTATTATTATTATTATTATTATTATAGTATTATAAGTGGTATTATGACACCGTGCTCTCGACTCGTGTATTCGGATCTCGAATATAATTTGTACTGTTTTAGCTCCGTTCCATGCAATCACCTACCAAAAATATAAAATAAATAAATTAATAGTAAAAACAACCATAAAGTAATAAAATATTTACAATACTAAAATAATAGAGTACAGACATAAAACTAATAAAAATACTATCTAATCGACTAAAAATATACAAAACTGGCAAAGAATCATGATGCGTACAACCGCGCATCACACCCCACACTTATCTTTTTTCGTCTCGAAAAAATTATATACACTCTGCTCAAGACATTATCACAGACTAGCACCCCAGTCGCCCTATCATACCTTAGCTAAGGTCCAAAGTTATACTCTATTTACAGATCAGCTTTAGATGTGTTAATTCAGTAAGTCAAATCAATTTCCATTTAAAAACAAAATTTACCCGACTAAAGCTAACATGCTTCCGGTTTTTATTTTCATGCAACACACTCCTCACAATTTTTCACTCCACTCGGTTTAATATCTAGACTAGCATGTAATGCGCTAGTATTAATCACTCAAAAACCAAGTATGCAACTCTGTTATCATAGGCTTGTATGACAATCACACCTCAACTGTAGACAATGCACATATCTAAAGGACTTACAGGTTTTGGGCTTAGGGTAAAGGTAGGAAATATTTGGCTAACAAGTGGCTAAAACGAAGACACGTATCGACCCATGACAATCTTTTATTCATACTAAACACAATAATTAAAACTGCGGGTTATTTTCGACCCGTATTACATAATACTAACAACTTTTTTTTATATATATCTTTTTTTTTTCAATCGCCTACTTTGGTATATCGGCCTCATGAATTGACTGATTTTTTTCAACGTATAAATACTAAACATCATAATAACTACACTTAGATTCTCAAGTAACACTTGTGACACAAAAGGTCAGTTTAAGAAACTGATTTGGGTTTAACAAACGAATAGGTAAAGGCTCAACATGACTACTATGGGTAATATTGTTGGTAAACAGGTTAATCACGTAAACAAATACACGGGTATCAAACGAAAAAGGGAATCCTAAATTGTCTTTATCATCTATGTGCATACTAGTCTACAACCTCGGCATGTATCAAATCACACAAGTTCTGCAATAGAGAAACATCTGGCCTACTCTCAACAAACGAAAATATATATAAATCAATTTATCAACTAGTAGGCTCAATATCTCACAAAAGTGGGGAAATGGGTTACCGATGTGTGCATGCATTTATTACCAATAGCTTGTTAAATCCAGTCAGACAATTCTAAACTTTTTTTCTTAAAAACACCTGCTTAAAACGGTTCATATTATTTTTCCACAAATTAGACCATGACTAAGGATCTACTGCCAAAACAATCAAGAAACAACTGGTAAGTACCGAAAGAGCTGCTTTATGCCTTATTAGAATGCCTTTTTTTTAGGAAAAATTTTCAAGTCATTTTCAATTTTTTTTAGACACAAAATTATTTTTTTAAGACACAAAAATAAATAAAAACGAAGTTTCCCCACCCCCACACTTGAACGACACATTGTCCTCAATGTGATCTAGGAATAAAATAAAGCAAAAATAAAAATAAAATACAACAGTAAAAGGAACAGACTCCCTTGGATATAGGCAGTGCGCGTATGAGTCTCTGGAATTCCTCCCAATCGAACCGTATAACATTTCATTTGCGGCCGATAAACAAACCTGAAACTAAGACTCAAAAGAAAAATAAAAACGTAAAATTCTGGGATGCCTGATACACCGATGGTGTACAGATTTACCCTGCCTGAATGGAGATTTAGTACAGGCGAAGTCATCTGATTACAAATTAAACTCCAAGCATTCCCAGAAATCAAAAGAGACTCAAAATACAAAAAATAAATAAAACAAAATAAATAAATATACAAAATGTACAAGAATCACACCTGATGTTCATTCATGGTGCTCTCAAAGAACATTTGTCTACTAAGTTTTCAATGTATGCTCGGTAGTTTACCTTCCATGCACCAATCTGTTCATTCTCCTTCAACTTGTCCATCGAATCCAAGCAGGAAGGTTTTATCCCACATTTTCCTACCGAGTTTCCAACATACACTCGGTAGTTCACATGCCAAATCCACAATTGTTTCCTAGTTATTAGCATGAGAATCTGGTGATTCTTGTTGCGGGGCCGTTTTACAATAAATTGCCCAATGTCCTCCCAGCTCACCTTCCTCTTCTTCATCTTTAAACCTTCATCCTCCACTTTGTTGGGTGCTATAATCAACACGGGATGAGATTCGTGAGTAACTTTCACCTCAGCCACCAGATCTTCATGAGATATTAAGTTTTCAGTTGGGTTTAACCATTCAGAAAGACTTGCAGTATCTTCATCTATATCAGCATAAACCACAACATTACTAGCCAACTCATCACGCTCACGTTTAAGTTTGGAGATTTCCTCAGCTAGTTGGTGACCTGCATAATCAAATCTTCATGGGAGATTTCCCCGGCAGCGACGCCATTTGATGTCGTCAAGGGTCATACAAAACCTAAATAACCTAGGTAGCTAGGGTAAGTAGGGAATATCGAATCCACGAGGAGCATATGGTTAATATCACATAAATTATTTGTTCGTCTAATCTAGTTAACAAATAAATATAAAAATACAATTATGAGCTAGTTTTATCTTTTTGTTTTATAAAAACGTTTAAACGATAACAAAACAATCTAAATAAATAATAAAGATAAATGTAACTTCCACCCGGGATCCTATTTGTATAATCTTGCAACCTATTCGATTTAACTACAAGAACACCACATAGACATGGCCTTGGTTATCCTGTCACAATAACTAGCTATCCTGTCATAATAACTATTCAGATTGAAATAATACCTAAAGACAGCTTACTCAATGGTAATCAATTTAGTTATCCTGTCACAATACTAAAGATCGATGATCTTTGATAGTAACCGAACAATCTAGTTATCCTGTCACAATAACTAAAGCCGATTTCTAACACCAACTCTGCAACCTAATTATCCCTATACAAATATCAACCAACCTCCCTATGATGCCTAAAAATCACAGTTAATAGATAAATTGATTCAAATATAAGCAAGGTTTATTCAATCCAACACAAGTAGTAAAAATACTAGTTCATACATAATCAAAACGAGTTCAGAATACAAAATCAATACAAAAATTCACCCAGGGGAAAGCTACAATGAAGGATTTAGATAATCATCTTCAAGATCCAAGCTTCAATCCTTAGTGTTCTTCTGTTGTGCGAACGTCCTAAGCAGCCAAAGGCTGCACCTTCTATTCCTCTCGTGCCTTCCTGTTTTGGTCCCTTTTATCAAATCTATGATAGCATCAAACTTGTAATCTCGTGAGTTTTGAGGTTCTTCATATGCCGGTTGAGGATATTCATTGTGGTTCATATTGTATTCTTCTTGGTAATTTGAAAATGGCTCCTCTTCGGATTCATAACCTTCATAGCCTCAATTTGAATTATAATTGTGGTTGGCTTTTGGTTGGTAATTTTCTTGACATGGCTTTGCCCTATAACCAGCCCTCAATTTTTCTTTCCAATACTTTGGATTACTCCAATATACTGGGCAATCTTCACTTATGTGAATTTTCGCGCAACAAAAACAAGAATGATCTTCCGGTGGTGGAGGTGGTTTAGAGTGTGGATGGCATAATGTGTATTGTATGGGTCGTTGGTTGGGATATTAGTTATTATTGGAGTTGTGAGGTGGGTTGTAATAATGGCCATGCTGTTGTGGGTGTTGTCGGTTTTGGTTTTGTGGATGTGGTGGAGTATTGGCACGGTTTTGGTTAATGGGAGTTGGTGGAAGGGGTGGTCGCTGGTTGTTACCTTCTCGATAAATTGTTTTGGTTTTGCATGATGGTGGTTTTGGCCGATTGATAATTGGTTGCAGGTAGCCCTCACGTTTCTTGTATGCATGCATTTTCTCACGTGCCACTGGACAATCTTTCCACAAATGATATGGGCTCCCACAACAAGGACAAGTATTATCATCATCTTCCCAATACATTGTGATGATGACGATCAAGTCTTGCTAATTTCCCAATCTTCAGATTTTACACAAGTGGCATGCATGCATTATCTGTCACCTGCGCACTTAACACACCACGCGTAAAAACGAACAAAAAGAAGTAACAAAGACAAATTAAACAGTTAATCACAATAATCAACTAAAAACTAAACACTAAGCGCACTAGCTCCACGGCAACGGCGCCATTTGATGAGCGGTCGTCACGGGTCATACAAAACCTATATACCCCAGGTAGCTAGGGTATCGAATCCAAGGAGCGTGTGGTTAGTGAATGTTGTTTAGTTGATTGGAAAATATTTATGAAGGTGTCTAATTGATTATGAGGCTTGCTATTGTATTCATTTAAGATGATGTGAAAATGTTTTGATTGTTTTAGTAAAAACTTGAAATTAAATTGCAATGAAAGTAATTAGTAGAAATGAGTTGTAAACAATGATAAATAAAGATTCACACCCAGGTTTCAACAATTGATTACTAAGGCTCTAACAAATGGGTCAATTATAATTATTGCAAATGATGTACGCGGGTTGGTTGTGTCATTAGGTATAGGTATCAAGAATCATCAACATCTATGATGGATGATAATATACTTTATAACTCTAGAACATACAACCCTAGATTTGTGTTGAAGCAAGGAACCATGTTCATGACACTAGAAATTGGCACAAGATCAATTAACTAAAATGGCTTCAACATAAGATTAATCGCAATTTAACACAATTGTTTGACATTCAAAAGCAAATATAAAATAGAAAATACCCAAATGTTTAGTACCCTAGAATCAATTTTTACACCCGGATATGAATAAGAGTTTAGCCACTCATGGCCATAAAGCTTGATTCTTCAAAGGTTGGATCTTGAATCTTCTTCCCCTTCTCTTGATCTGCGACTTTTTTCCCCAAAAAATAATATATACGATGCATCTTTTTTTTTTCAAAACTAATTCCTTCTCCTTGACTAAAAAATCCTCTTTCCAATAAATGTCGCCCAAAAATAAATAGACTCCCCAAAAATAAAAATCTTGTAACCGACTTTTTCATTTCCTTTGTTTGAAATGGTTCTTTTGTCATACATTATTATTATTATTATTATTATTATTATTATTATTATTATTATTATTATTATTATTATTATTATAATTATAAGTGGTATTATGACCCTGTGCTCTCGACTCGAGTGTTCGGGTCTCGAATATAATTTGTACTGTTTTAGCCCCGCTCCATGCGATCACCTACCAAAAATATAAAATAAATAAATTAATAGTAAAAACAACCATAAAGTAATAAAATATTTACAATACTAAAATAATAGAGTACATACATAAAACTAATAAAAATACTATCTAATCAACTCAAAAATATACAAAACTGGCAAATAATCATGATACGTGCAACCGCGCGTCATTGACCCATACCCAGTTTGGTTGGAAGCCTTTAGACCTAAACCCACTACAACCCGTTACCCCATTTGGCGGTCTGGGCTCATTTTGACCTAAACCAAAATAACCACTTTTTTTAAACAGTCCATTTTGACCCGTACCTAGTCCGGGCCGAACCCATTCAGACCCGAACCCTATATGACCCATTATGTCAACCGAAGGTCTGAACCTGTTTTGATCCAAACCAAAATAACCACCTTTTTAAACAATCCATTTTGATTTGTATCCATTTTGTTCTGAGCCAATTCTAACTCGAACATAGCCAATCCGTTACTATTGATTTTGCTAACTACTGATGAAGTGGTTAACCACTGATGAAAGAAACCATTGATGAAGTGGTTAACCACTGATGAGGAAAGCAAACATCTGCTGAAGTTCAAAACTCTGATGACAACAACTGCTGAAGTCATAACTTCTGAAGACTTAATCTACTGATAGCTAGTTAGTTAGGGTTCTGTTAATGCCAGTTAGTTAGTTAGCTAGCTTTCCTCATCAGTAGTTTGACTATTTCATCAGTAGTTAGCAAAGTCAACAGTTACCCGACCCGTCCATGCATACGTAAATACTAATTGAGATCTATATTTTCATAAGCCTTCAAGCTAGCAATACAAAAAAGAGTAACAACCATAAAAAATAAGTAGTAAAGAATAAAATAACACAAATATTTATCTTATGACATACCCACTTTCACTATTGCAAGTAAAGGACTTTAAGCATCTTCTTTCATTAGTAATTCCAGTTTTTTTAGTGTATTCTCTTCTGAGTTAGGATAGACCTATTATATATTAGCACAAATCATTGATAATCGTCAATCAAGGGAAGTTAACAAAATTTGGAAACCTGTTCAAATGGCCAATTACATGTAGAGTCAATATTTGGTAGTTAATTATTTTATAAATCTCTTTGTATCTATCTCGTGAATATTTCCATTCATTGTAAATACTTTATTGGAGATAATTTCTACTCCAATGACTATGCAATGACTATGCAGTCAAGTCAAAAGTCAATAGTCAAAGTCTTCTCCTTATTTTATGCCCCAACACTTAGTGTCTCCAAAATTCGTGCCTCAAGATTCGCTATTTGCCTATTTTATGTATTTTCATTCTTGTATTTAAGGAGGATGTTATCTCCTCATTTTATGTACCAAAAACCAAACATTAATAAGAAAACATATATCTTTCATTTCTCTCTACACTTCTTGGATCAAAACCACCTAGCCGCTTTGAGAGTGGGTGGCTAGAAACCGAGCGGCCATCCAGGCTGCAAGGTTGCAACACCAAACAAATAAAACCAAAACCAAAACCAAATAGAAAATCGCTTTCGCTAGATTTCTATATGATATCAGAGCAGTGTTTCTGATCCTGCTCATAAAAAAAATTGTTTTTTCTACTTTTTGAAAGGAGATGAATTTAAAAAAAAAATAAAAAATAAAGGAGGCAATGAATGGGCGAAAGCAAGATGGAGAAAAACGAAGACAAAAAAAAGGTCGGGTTCCTTGAACCCGCAAAAAAAGAAAAGTCGAGTTCTTTGAACTCGCAAAAAAAAATCGAGTTTTTTTTACTCGCGAGAAAAAAAGTCGAGTTCTTTTGAACTCGCAAGAAAAGTCGAGTTCTTTGGACTCGCAAGAAGAAAGTCGGGCTCTTTGAGCTCGCAAGGAAAAGTCGGGTTTGTCGAACTCGCGAGAAAAGTCGGGTTCCTTGAACTCAAAATAAGAAAAGTCGGGTCCTTTGAACCCGCAAGAAAAAAGTCGGGTTCGTCGAACTCGCGAGAAAAGTCGGGTTCCTTAAACTCGCAAGAAAAAAAGCCGGGTCCTTTGAACCCGCAAGAAAAGCAAAGTCGGGTTACTTAAACCCGCAAAAAAAAAAGTCGGGTTCGTTGAGCTCGCAAGAAAAGAAAAGGCGGGTTTGTTAAGCTCGCAAGAAGAAAAGTCGGGTTTTAAACTCGCAAGAAGAAAAGTCGGGTTTCAAACTCGGAAGAAGAAATGTCGGGTTTTAAACCCGCAAGAAGAAAAAAGTTGGGTCTTTGAACCCGTAAGAAGAAAAAGTCGGGTTCCTTTGAGCCCGCAAGAAGAAAAGTCGGGTTTCTTTGAACCCGAAAGAAAAAAGTCGAGTTCTTTGAACTCGCAAGAAAGAAAAGTCGGGTTCCTTTGAGCCCGCAAGAGGAAAAGTCGAGTTCTTTGAACTCGCGAGAAGAAACGTCGTGTTCTTTAAGCTCGCAAAAGGAAAAGTCGAGTTTTTTTTAAAACTCGCAAGAAAAGAAAAGTCGAGTTCTTTGGACTCGCGAGAAAGAAAAGTCGGGTTTTTTGAAACTCGCAAGAAAAGAAAAGTCGGGTCCTTTGAACCCGCAAGAAAAGGATTTCTGGTTTAAATTTTTGAATCCGCAAAAATCAAACACTCCAACTTGAAGAGGAGTGTTCGAAAAGAAAAAATATTACTTGCCAAATTGGGCGTTAGTAACCTTCACGCTCCAACTTGAGGGGGAGTATTGGAGATAATTTCTACTCCAATGACTATGCAATGACTATGTAGTCAAGTCAAAAGTCAATAGTCAAAGTCTTCTCCTTATTTTATGCCCCAACACTTAGTGTCTCCAAAATTCGTGCCTCAAGATTCGCTATTTGCCTATTTTATGTATTTTCATTCTTGTATTTAAGGAGGATGTTATCTCCTCATTTTATGTACCAAAAACCAAACATTAATAAGAAAACATATATCTTTCATTTCTCTCTACACTTCTTGGATCAAAACCACCTAGCCGCTTTGAGAGTGGGTGGCTAGAAACCGAGCGGCCATCCAGGCTGCAAGGTTGCAACACCAAACAAATAAAACCAAAACCAAATAGAAAATCGCTTCCGCTAGATTTCTATATACTTGGCCTATAAATGCCAAATACGCCAGGATTACATTTTATTCATACTGACGTATATGGCATTTATAGGCCAAGTATTTACAAGGAATGAGAGTTATAAGACAAATATTGATTCTAGCATGTAATTAGCCCTTTGAACGAGTTTCCAAATTCTGTGAATTATCCGTGATTGATGATGATCCATGGTTTGTGCTAATATATAAAAAGTGTTTGCATTAGACAGAAGTAACATTAAAAGATAATCAAAAAAGCTAAATGAATCTATAAAGAAAAGTCTTTGCACATATAGTTTATCTACTATTTATTTATTTCTCATAATTCACACTATTGAAATCAACCCAAATTCAAACAGATTAAAAACCTCATCCCTTTCTCACTTGAAAGATAATATATCAAGCATAAAAAACTACTGTATATGAAAAAACTCATCCATAGTTAAAAATGGTAAATGTAGAAAAATTTTGAGTGCCTAAAGTTGATCCAAATCATATAAATAGGAATGTGATTACAATTACTACGTCAATGGTGAGAAAATTTTGAGACTATTACAAAATATAGTGATAAATTAGAGAAGAGGAAGGGTTGAAATGTATGATTAATACAAAATGAGTGTTGTAGTATATGAAACCTTGAGCAGAGACATATAGGGAATTCATTCTCACATCTTCATGGTCGTCCAAATCTGAATCATTATCTTCATCGCCAAGGAAAAAAAAGAAGAGGATGAGGATGTAGTTGGAACTTTGATTGAACCATTAGGCGATTTATGGGATGAGCAGTTGAACAACAGAATTTTTGTGAACTAAGAAGAATAATGCATCTATGCCTTTTATTTATAGGCGAGTATGAAAAAATTTGAATTCAAAAATTAGTGGGAACAGTTATTAAATTTGAATTAATGACAGTTACATAAAATGGAAGGAACGGTTATTGAGTAACCGTTATTAAACACAAAAACCGTCTAATTTAAACGGCTGAGATCGCTCTAAATCTTGATCAAACGGTTGAGTTTAAACCAAAAACAGTTTTTGATAGCCGGCGTCAATAGTATTTTAAATTTTCCAATCAAGGAACAACATGGCAAATATTAATCACCCTAACACATTTTTCATTCCGTTTGGTTCTTTTTTTTAAGATTTTTAGTAACTTTTTTCAAATCATACAAGGTTTTCACTAATGTTTTCCATTTTCTTAACTGGGTGGATTCCTAAGGGACTCATAAATATAGGCTGGATCTGCCATTGTACGATAGTATGGCGTATTGATACAATGGTGTTACACTAGTTACATACTAATTTTATTTATCTATATTTTTTAACGGCAATGATTTATTTATATTATTTAGTGCCATAGGAAAGCTTAGAGAGAAAACATTACACCGAAATATTAGACGTGCATTTCACATAAAATACTAGCTAGTAACATATGAAACCCAATTACAAATATTATTGATAAATTGGTGATACATGTTATTTTTTTTAACTTCCTGGTGCTTGGGTAAACTCCCCCCCTTGATAAGAAGTTAATAAGAAGAAATACAGTGTTTAGGTAATGATTTAAAAATGAGTTTTTGTGCTTTTGAAATAAGAAACTAAGAAGTTGGTTGTGACTTTTTGATTAAGGAAAAAAAGAGAGAGAAAAGAAGAAAAAGAGGAGTTAGCTATAACCATAACAACCAGCATCGTCATTGCGACTAATGACGCCAGGACCTCCATTGCTCCCGCAATAATGTCCCCATCGTAATAAACGCGATTGCCAACGCTACCACCACCAACATTTCAACTTCAAGAATGTGAATCAAATGCATCTAAAAATTATTTTTTAATCTTTGAAACAATTACACTTAGTTTATCTTTTAAGTAAATCGATCTTAGATAAGTTCGTTTCTTATTTAGTTTATCTTTTAAGTAAATCGATCTTAGATAAGTTCGTTTCTTATCAATATATAATAAAAAAATTCTTTTTAAATAATAAGTAGCTAAAAAAACCAATAGAAAACAATAAATGTCTAGCTACATGCGGAGGTGAAATCGTTAAGCTTTCTTTGGTTTAAAAATAGACATAAATGCAAAAGTGTAGATTGAGAGATAAATGGTGTAGGGGGTGTTTGTTCTTTTTTTTTTTTGAGAAGTGCTTCTGATCACTTATGTCTGCGCCGTGCAGACGCGGACAGACATTTGAAGCTCGCAGCTTGTTTGTTTTTTAGAAGACATGCCCTTTAAAAAAGGTCTGCCCTTCCTCGACGTAAACCCACATCTTCTCCACCTCTCCCAAACTCTTCTCAAAAAAAAAAAAAAAAAAACAAAAAAAAAAAAAAAAAAAAAAAAACAGATATCTCCTTCCTCTCAAATCCCTAGCAACCCTCCTCCTCCCTCCCTCCGGTCTCCTCTCCCTACGTCGCCTTCCCCCTCCTCCCTCCCTCCTCTTCCCAAACCCGCCACCGCCTCCCTCCTCCCCCAGCCCTGTATTTTCATTTTTTAAATCTTTTTTCCTTTATATGGTAACACTTTGATTGTCTGAACATCCCCTTTAAAACCATAAAGAAATTAAAAAATAAAAGTGTGAGATACACAAAGTAAGGGTTCCACCTTCTCTTGTCAAGATTAACAAATTCCATCTCCGATCTGTTCATATTTTTGTTTGTAAGTATTGATATTAGATGGGATTGATATTAGTTTTTTTATTGGTTTTTTAATTACTATTGATATTGTCTAGGGTTGATATTTTTGTTTGTTTTTTATCAGTTTTTTTAATGGGATTGATATTAGTTGTGAGTATTGTATACTTTTTTGTGTGTTTGTTTAGATGATGGGATTGACATTAGTTGTGAGTATATATGTTTGTCGATATTAGTTGTTTATGAAGCATTTTGATTTCTAGATTACATAGCACTTTGATTTGGATAAAAAAAATAATAATAGCGAATTTATGCCTTTTATGTTGGTTCCTTGTTTTTTAATTAATAGAAATGGGAGAGAAACAACAATGGTCAAATGAGCATATAAAATGTTTATTAGAGACTTGCATTGAAGAGATAAATTAACACGGTTGGTAGAAAATGATTAAGTATGCAAAGTATGGAATAAATTATTTGAAAACTTATCGTTATTTGAAAAAATGTTATTGTTGTTATTTTAATGTTGTATAACTCTTATTTAATTTAAATGTTGAAAAAATATTGATTGCTTTAAAAATTCAGTTTATTTTAGCAGCATGCAGAAGTTAAAAAACAGTCTTCTTCTAGACTACAGAGATTTAATTCACCCCTTCTTTTGCAGATGTGGTCCGCAGATTGCAGACCTTTTGCTTCAGAAAAAACAAACATCACCGTAGTTTCATTCTGATGTAACTTGTCTTTTTAGGCCTCGACTCTCCTGTTTCTGCTCATGACAGGTTTGTTTGAGGTGCCTTTTGTTTATTGTCTCGAAGAAAAAAAAAACCGAGCTAGCTACCTAATACATCATCATGACATATTCAAATTATTTAATGAACATTACTAATAACTAGTTACAAAGTTCAACTACCACCCAAAGTGATATGGATAATATTAATGCAACATCATATATGGGTGGGGGCCGGGATAGGGAGGACCAAATGAGCCACAACCACATTACGACAAACCTTAATATCAATAATTCACACCAATTGTTATCACGTACATAGGTGTCACTATAATTTGATTAATTTCCTTCATTATATTGACTCGGAGGAGCAACCGAATGTTAAACTTGGAGATCATAAAATCAATTGAATAACAATAAAACACTTCAATTGATATTACTGGTTCATAAAAATTACAATAGATTCTTCCTAGTATTTATAATCATAAAATTACTTGGCTAATAAGAAACCTACTTCTAATATCATTCGACTTCTAATACTCCCCTTAGTGATAACCTTAATCAGTAATCATGATCACATTAGGTCCCTACATATTCGAAATTGATACTTCTACACTCCCTCTCAATACTAAGCCGGTTCATTCCAATCATCGAACATAGCTCATGCATCTTTACTCTTAATAGTCCTTTAGCTCAATAATTTGCTCTCTTTTGATCTAAACAATATCAGAACTCGATCATAGGGAAGAAGGGATAACTTGCCAACTCCCTTCAACCTATTGAATCAAAGGGTTCACCAAGATCTAGTAGAGAACTTTTACCACTGCCTTTAAACAAGTCTTCTTCTGTTGGTTGACATACTAATCCACCACGACACACAGTGATTCATTGAACCTCAACATCAAACATTGACTGATTTTGTTAACAGAGAGAGCCTTAACCAAAAGAACTTTTAATCGAGAGAAGGGTAAACTGTTCTGACAATGTTCAGCTCGATGAACACCGAAACTGTTGACACACAACCTAGATGCAATTCTTTGCTTATCAACAACCAACAAAGACAAGGACGACATGTTGATCCGTCTTTTAGTCACCAAGGAAATTCCTTAACTTCCCGCTATTTCGTTTCTACAGTGACAAACCCGTTAGTTTTTATGATTGACAAGTACTCGGTTCGATCAAACCCATTATTCATTGGAAATCCGCTAGTGGTCGACTCTGAAATCAGCTAAAAATCAACCTCGAACTATACTTGTAACTTAGACCGAAACACTCAAACTTACTACCACGTTCACGGTTATGTTCTGGCAGCCACTACCACCACCACCACTTGGAAATCCGCTAGTGGTCGACTCCGAAATCACCTGAAAATCAACCTCGAACTAAACTCGTAACTTAGATCGAAACACTCAAACTTACTACCACGTTCACGGTTATGTTCTGGCAGCCAATACCACCACCACCAATCGCTGTTGTTTTGCAATCATTTTCAGTCTTGTAATATCACCTATGCAACTTCCAAACTAATACACAAGACTATCCATATATACAAATTGGAATATTCTACAATGGATCTACGGTACCATCACTCACGATCTCATTCACACTATCATGATAACCAACACTGCCGCTCATGATGTGTGGTGTCGCATAAAGAACATATTCCTTGACAACCAAGTTGCCCGTACCATAACCCTCCAAAATTAATTCTTCAATACTCGCCTTGAACAATTTCCCAATATGTCTGCCTATTGCCAAACTATGAAACTTATTTTTGACCAATTGACTAGCCTTGGATCAACCATCACCCAAAACCAACTTGTCCTACAAATACTTACCGGCTTAACCGATCAATACGAAAACATCTCTCTCATCCTTCAAAACACTCAACCATTACCCGACTTCTACAATACCCGATCTCGTCTTTGTCAAGTGGTAGACCACAACAATAACCAAGCTAAACTCTCCTCTCAAACTGCCATAACTGCACTAAACACCACTAACGAAAACTCCTCTTGATCCACACCACAGAATCGAACCTTTTCCTACGGCCCACAGCCCACAAACAACACCCACCTCACATCTACCTACCAACGAACAACATACCCCACCTACAACAGACCAACAATCGGCCCAAACCACCTTACCACATTCGGCCCAAACCGCCTCCCTACCACACAACCCCCAAACCGGCCTAACACCTCAAACGCCCACCTCACAACCGATTAACAGCCCCGTTCCCACACCACCGCCCCCACCGGCTAGAACCATGAGGACCCGAGCTATGTCCGGCATTACCAAACCAAAACAAATATTCAACTTAACCGCCTCCACCATCGTAAAAAATAGAACTTAATTAAAAATAGAACTTGGGAGCTTGTTTCGAGGCAGGAGCATATGCATGTGATTCGCAGCATGTGGCTTTTCCGCCACAAATACATGTCTGATGGCACTTTGGAACGTTATAAGGCCCGCTTAGTTTGTGATGGTCGAAATCAAGAGGTCGGTGTGGACTGCGATGAGACATTTAGTCCGGTTGTCAAACCAGCTACTCTTCATACGGTTTTATCTTTGGCTATTTCCAAATATTGGCCGATTCATCAGTTGGACGTTACCAATGCATTTCTTCATGGTAATTTATCCGAGACAGTTTATATGTGTCAACCGATGGGTTTTCGACACAGAGATTATCCTGACCATGTGTGTCTACTCAGGAAATCTCTATACGGTCTCAAACAAGCCCCCCGTGCCTGCTTACATGTGAGTATATATTTCCCCTTTTTCATTTTACTTTTGGGGCTACTCATGTACTTACTATCAAGTTTCTATTTCCTTTTACTAAAATAACAATTCTTATGTGTGTTTGCTTGTGTCATTTCGTGTATCTATGACTTGTCAAATCATTAACCGTTGCGGCCTAGCATTTCAATGAATAGATCTATGGTATATACCCCTGTGACTCTGTTGAGAGTCCTTGTCATTGCTATGTATTGCATTACTACTAGCGCATACTATATATATTTCCTTTCCTTTCACATGGTTGATTTGACCCGGATACCAATTATTACATTTTGCAATATAACACATGAATTGCTAAATTTTCCTTACTATATATATCAAACGGGTATGCTCACCAATACATTTTTGTATTGACCAAATTATTTTCGTACATGTTTCAGGTTCTTATGAGATCACTTCTAAACTTTTGGAACTTAGGCTTATATTGAGATTTACTGTATTTTAGTTTAGATTGCTAGTTTTAATTGTTGTATTTCTTTAAATGTAATAAATTATTCAATTCAATGTATCAAAATTTACATTTCTAGTCCATGAGCTATTGAACAATTGTCACTACGTGACACCTCGATATTTCCACCATCGGTTGGTGTGTTACAACTAGACCATACATTAGCTATTCGATTCAACAGATATGTATTCATATGCACGATCCCAAAACTGATCATTGGAACGCGTTAAAGCGTATCATTCGCTACATAAAGGGATCGGCCGACCATGGTTTAACAATTTCGTCTTCTTTGGATCTCTCACTTCGAGCCTATACTGACGCAGACTCGGCAGGCTGTCCTGACACTAGACGTTCCACTTCCGGTGACTGCGTTTACATGGGTTCCAATCTCTTATCATGGTCGTCCAAACGACAATCCACGATTTCTCGCTGCAGTGCCAAATTAGAATATCGAGCTTTTGCAAATGTGGTCGTTGAAGTTTGCTGGATCCGAAATCTACTTCTTGAGCTACGTCACCCAGTGAAGTCTGCTACTCTTGTTTATTGAGATAACATTAGTGCCATCTACTTGTCTGGTAATCCTGTACAGCACCAGCGTACAAAGCACATTGAATTAGATATTCATTTTGTTCGTGAGCATGTTTAGAGAGGCACGGTTCGGATTCTTATACTCCGACCAGATTTCAAATCGCGGACATTTTCACCAAAGGCCTTCCACGAGTTTTGTTCGATGACTTTCGATCCCGTCTCAACATACGGAAACCTCTCGTTTCGACTGCGGGGGTGTAATAGAATAACTCTAGAATATTCCAATTTGTATATATGGATAGTCTTGTGTATTATGTTTCTTGGGTATTAAGTTTGTAATTATCTATTCCCTAAAATAAGGGATTGTAATCTCTATATGTTGGACATATCAATGAGAAGATGATCAAGCACTGACAGATCTAGAAAAAAAAAAATTAGTAGCAACGTTCAGATTTTTTTTTCGCCGTAGCTTCATACAATGGATTGCTATCACTCTTTTGCATGACCCAATTCATACTTTGGTTTCGACTTGACATTGTTATAATGTTTATGGTTTACTCCTAAATCAATTATCAGAAAAAGCATACTCAACTGTCGGATTGCTACTTAATTCCTAAAGCCTAAATCAATTAACAAACAAAAAATCCCTAAATCAATCAACTACTGGATTGCTACCTAATTTCTAAAGCCTAAATCAATTAACAAACAACAAATCCCTAAACTTGTTGAACCAGAATGAATTGACAGAACAATGCATCAATTAATAAACAGTAAACCAGTACTAACCTTTTGAATGCCTGCTGTCCAGTCGAACAGAACAGTCGACTAAACCGGCCGACCCTGGAGTCGAAGTTGATATATGCCTGAAGAAGGTAATTTGAATGTAAGACTATACGAGCAGATTGTAAGATTAAGACATAGCAGATTGTAAGATTAAGAAGGGGGCGCCTGGGTCTTATAAAATCACCATAAATATAAACTCTCATATTCGCACAGGAAAACTAAAAACTAGCAACACGCTAAAGAACAATGACAGTTAAACGAGTACCATTCATTTTTCATAGAAACAAAATGAATATTTTGAAATCAAAATCATCATTCCAACACTATGAAAAATCTACCAAAATCCAAAAACAGGTTCTAAAACAATATAATTAGTTATAACATTCAACAATCAAGTTTACTATAAATTCAACAATCAAGTTAATTCCCAAAAAACACATAATTAACTAACTATACATTCAAAAACAATATAATCAACTAAATTCCTAAAACACTTAGACTTGGTAAGTTACCAAATTCCAAAAAGCACATAAGCAATTCAATTAACATAAGCCTCCACAAATTATAAAACACACGAGCATTTGAATTAAATTAAAAAAAATTAACTCACAAGACCGATGGACTGTGGAGGGCGGCGTTGGCAGGAGAGAAGTAGTGGAGGGTGGAGGAGTGGAGGACATCAGGAGGGAAGTGGTAGAGGCGGATGACGGTGCATGAGTGCAGCCGTGCAGGGCGGAGGAAGGCGGGCGCAGGGCAGGGGTATGGTTTCAGATTTCAGAAGGTTGAAACTTGAATGGATGCTGCTCTTGTTTGGCTGCTACAAACTTTTTTTTGGTTTTGTGAAGGGGGTGATGTAGAGGTGATCAAAAAAACCGGTTCCTACACGAACCGGTGTGGTTCCATATAAAAACCGCCGGTTCTAGGGTTGATTCCACGTTTTTGAAGCCAAACCCAACCAAATCGGTTCCTACACGAACCGGTTCGTGAACCGATCCCAAAAACCAGTTTCAAACCAGTTTTGCCCGTTGGAGACTTATAGCCATTGGGATCAGACTGTTTGACTCGATTTTTGATGTTTTTGACCGTTATTTTGCACCATAAATCACCATTTTGATTCGTGACACGCTCCAACCTCGATATTAACACGTAAGTCGATTTACTCTAAAACGCTGTTGTTTGAAATTATGGAAACAAGCAAGAAAAGATTTAATTGTATTTTTTCAAAAACTTACAAACCGGTGTGAACTTAACCACCGATATTTGGTCAGCACCTAACGGTTTACCGGAATCGTACCTTTGCGTCACCGCTCATTGGATCGATCCCGGTACGTGGCAAATGATGAAACGTACGATTGCGTTTGAGTTATTTGAGTATCCACACACCAACGAAAATATATTTTATGTTTTAGACCATGTAATACAAACTTTTCACTTACAAAACAAAATATTTTCAATGTCATTCGACAACGCGTCAAACAATAATGTCGCGGTTGAAAAATTAAAATTAAAATATAATCCGATTTGCGATGGTATTTTTTTTCATACTCGATGTGTTGCACACATTATTAAATTATGTGTGCAAGATGGGCTTGGAATTCCCATTGTTGAAGATTTCAAAAAAAGTTTTCGATTTATGTTACATGAAGTTTTTAAAACAAGTTGTGAACGATATAGAAAATATAAAAATATTGTAACGATACGAACCGTCCCTTCTTAGGTCCGAATTGGGACGTGCCGACTAGGTGGAATTCGACTTTTACAATGTTCGAAAGTGCTTTGAAACAAAAAGAAACTTTACAACATTTTCATAATAGGCTTACTAGGCGTGGTCGAGTTACGGAATTTCCTAATGAGGGTTGGGATTGTATTGAACAACTTACGGAATTTCTTGAGGTTTTTAAAAACGCTACTACAAAATATCGAGGGTTTATTATCCAACTAGTAACGAAGCATTGAAAGAATTATATTTAATTGTTCAAACAATATATGATTTTGATGAAAAAAATGAATTGTTTGAGAAAATGATACCCCCAATGGTTGAAAATTTTCTAAAATATTTTGAAGAAATACCACATGTTTTTATGTATGCATTGGTTATAAAACCCGTGCTTAAATGCTACTGGGGTTTATATTATAATCGATGAAATACATATGGCTTTACGTTTTTATATTACAAAACCAAATTGGGCAACACACATAAAAAGTACTTTGATCAAGATTTCCAAGCATTGTATGATACTTATTTAGAAAAATATGGTCCCAACTTGCAAATGCAAATGGGATCAATGGGAGGGGAAGGAAGTCGTAGTAGCTCGAGCCAGGGTAACCTTAAAATTAATTTGTTTAATATTGTCAAAGACCAAATGGCTAAAAGACAAAGGGTGAGGCCCCAAATAGCGAGCTTGCAAGGTATAAAGCTCGAATTTTACGGCGACTTTCAACGCCACCGAATTTGAAAATTTTGATATCTTGGCTTGGTGGAAAGGAAAACAATCTGAATTTCCTATCCTTTCCGCTATAGCCCATGATCTACTAAGTGTCCAAGCTTCTACGGTAGCTTCGGAATCGGCTTTTTCTCTTAGTGGCAGGGAGCTATCGATACGAAGAACAAAATTAAATCCCGAATCGTTGGAGATGTCCATATGCTTAAAAGATCACTTGGACGCGGTGGATCGAGTACAACATAAAACATCTCTTGAAAACCAAACTAAACTTGAACAAAGAATACATGACGAAGAGGTGGAAGAAGGACTAAGTGAACCCCTATCGGACGAAGAACTCGCATATGATGGTTCGTTGCGCCAAAGTAGTTCGGACGAAGCTTAACAAAAAAAAATTTTGATTGTAATATTTTGAATTATGTTTTTATGTATTTCATTTTCCTAGTTTCTTATTTTGAAAACAAAAAAAAATAATAAAAGTCGAATTTTTATGTTTATATTTTTTCTTATCGGCCTATTTTTTTTTCTAATTGTGCGCGAAAAAACCAATTAAGAATCGAAACCGAAACCGGTCTTACGAATCTCCAAAACCGGTCCAAAACCGAACCGGTTCGGCCAGGAACTGGTACTGTAGCGAACCGGTTTAAAATCAAAACCGGTTCGGCAAAAAAAAAAAAACCGATTTGATCACCTCTAGGGTGAGGTGGGCTTCTTGTTGTTGGACTTGGGTTAATGAGGAGGGGTAGGCTTGTTGATGGACTTGGGTTAAATACATAAATGGGTGGCCTTGTTTAGTTATTTAATTGTATTATAATAACTATACATGATAAAGTTACTTAGATTAATTAATTTTTTGGGTTATCATTTGTCGAGTTCGATAAATATTTTTTCGAGTAACGTAACGTGGTAACGTATAATTTCATTTTGTAGTAACGTATATTAAGTTTTAGTAGCAACGTAAATTTAATTTCAGTAGTAACGTTTTTGAAAAATCGTAAAAAATTTTTTTTTCCCCACTACACGCGCAAAGTTGAGGGGCAGCGGACGCTGCTCCTAGCATCATGCTAGGTCCACCCCTGTGATCAAGCATTGATCCATAATATTCTTCACAAACATCTGGATTTGATGTTCCGTACGCCATGATTTGATCTAGAAACTGATCTCGAAATGCCCAACGTGCTATGTCCCGCTCGTTGCACTTTTCTAGCAGCTCAATACCACCAATTGTCACACGTCTACAACTTGTTACAAACAACACAAGTGATAGATCAAGAAGAAGCCAAACCAAACCAACGAAACAAGATTCTGTTCAAAAACTTCTTGGCGGCACTTAAATAGAATGAAGAACAATTATCATGAGACAGACTCAAAATTTGATGGCCATAATTTTTTAGTTTAATTTAGATATGAGATCAAATAAAAATAGGATCCACTCCCAATAATACGTGATCCCAATTTTTGTGTTCAAGTCCGATAACCACAAACAAATTGATCACAACAAATATCTACCCGTAAACGAAATTTCCACCAACTCCAAGAGTGTTTTTCTTCGAATAGTGGTGAAGCTTGAGCGGAAATTTTGGGGGGCCGAAACTGTATATACCAAAAAAATTCTATACGGATACTATATAATCGGAACTTCTGAGCGAAAATTTTGGAGGGATGGCGCCCTCTCCCGCCCCTATGAAGTTGCGCCCCTGTCTTCGAACTGCATCAAGCAATCATAGCAACCAAGCCAACTACTTTGTTCCAAAGCTACTTTATATCTTCGTCTTCAACCACCGCCAATTTCCACTGCAGCAGCCCCGTGCAGAGCCGCTTCCCTTCTCTGAAACGGCTCTCAAACTGTGACTCTGATACCACTCGTTAAACTTGGAGAGCACAAAATCAATTGGATGACAATAAAAGACTTCAATTGATATTAGTAGTTCATAAAAATTACAAGAGCTTCTACCAACTATTTATAATCATAATATAATCCGACTTCTAATACTCATAGGATAATTGTTAATTAAGAACAATTAATTAATTAATCAACTTATATTTTTCTCCTTCAACCTCCCTTAGAGATAACCTTAACTAGCGACCTTGATCACATTAGGTCCCTACAGATCCGATATTGATACATCGACAACGATTTAGTACATAAAACTAAAGACAAGCGCGCTAGTTGGACGTCAATTGTTATTTGTTAGATTCTAAAACATAAAAATTGTAACTTGCACCAAGTCATTTGACAAGGGAGATCCACTCAATTACTCAAATGCACCAAAAATCCATGTCACGTTATAGAAGAAACACTGCATATTATATATTGTACATAGGTAAACTTGAAACATTAGAAAGTGAAAGGGTTTGTTGTAAACTTGTAAATTGTAATACTGGCTAAAATTGACAATATCTAAATTTGGGGGTGTTTTGGTTGAGGGGCTAAAAGTGATAATTTCTAAAGTTGATGGGTGTTTTAGTTGGTGGAAAACCCACTGACTTTAGTTTTTTTACACGGTGTGAGACGACGTGTAACATCCACTTCAGCATTAGAGGCATGGAACGACAAGGACCGAATTCCGTAACATGGTGGTGGCGTGGACGGTAAACCGGGGGTGGTGCCATGTCATCTCGGGTTTTTATTTTATTTTTTACTTGTCTTTTAAATAAACAAATAAACTCAATAAAAACATTTATATTAATAAAACAATAACATTACATAAAAAAATTAATTAATCAATATAAATATAAAACACATTATACTAAGCTTTATATTAAATAAAATTAGGTCTTAAAATATGTCATGCCGAAACATTGTCAAAACTCTAGCCGACCTGAAAAGTATACTCAATTTGAGTAACTTCTATTGTTGTGTCTTCGTCTTAATTATGGTCTTTTTCCATGGTTGCTTTGAGCATCGTTTCGAAGCGTGCACACCTAAGTTTGAGATCCAACCACTTATAGTTGAGTCAATCATAAGTACAGTGTGTTCACAAACTAGCACACGAAATTCGGCTAAAACGCTAGCCCCGAAAAGAAACTGACAGGATGACGTCGCAAGTCTCGTATTATCCTTGACATTTATCCAAGTCAATGTTGACGCAATTTCTTCCTTGCTTTTTAGTTAATGTTGAAAATGGTAGGATAGGTTTGATTTGAGAAAAGAAGTGTAAAAATGGCGTGAATGATGTAAATGGGTATGATGAGTTTATATATAAAATGGTAAATTAATTTGTTTTATTATTTTAAAAAAAAAAGATGTTGACCAACGGTCGTTTTGGCCGACCATCTACGGCCCACCACAGTAGCTTGCCCCACGGCGGTCGGTCTACCTGGAGGGACTTCACACTACTATTTCACGCCCTCACACCGTTCAGCCTAAGATAGATATATTTTAATTGTGGATCAAAAAAGTAACTATATATTATAAAATTTTATTCGTTAATATCATTATCACAATGACTATCCAAGTGGGAAAGGAAGATATTACGAGGTATTATTTGTGTATCCAGAGTGTATGTGTGTGTGTGGAGGGGGGGGGGGGGGGGGAGCCCCTTGGGGGGAAGAACCTCACCGACTGGGGCACTTGCTTTTGGCCACATGGCCTTTTCTGATTGGTGGCACTTGTTTTGATTGGTTCTTTTTTTTTTCAACTTTAACACAATTTAAATAATATAATATTATTCCCTCTCCCCCCCCCCCCCCCCCCCCCCCGCCTCCCCCCTCTCTTTCCACTCCTCATAATTTTCACCCTTAAACATCGTTCTAGGTTTAAGAATGTTGATTGAAATGAATGGGGGAAATGCCCTTGTAAATGATGTAAAGTTTTTGGCGGTCCTTTATTTGAGGACTTATTTGTTTTAATGAAGTTTAGTGTTAAAAAAAAATTATCACAATGACTACTCTCCTATCGCCTAACCTTCACCAGCATCTACCTCTTCGTTTCCGAATGTTAATAAATAACTAGTGGGAATTCTAAGGCACGATACGTATGTGTTAAATAAAAACGTTTATTTAACATGTTATTATTAGGTTTAATTACACAATTATCTCTTGTAACAACAAAAATAAATAAATAAAGTTGTGAAATTCCCAATAATACACTAAAACTAGCTTGTATCATTTACTGTTCCGTTACCGATGTTGTTCGGCCAGTGTGGTTTGAAACGGTACTCAAAATAGATTACTAATCTAAAAATATACTTTATTTCAAATACAACTTGTTTTATAATAATGTTGAAAAAATAAATAAATGTCTGCATCGAGGTTTTAAAAACGTTAATAAAAGCTAGTTTGAAAAGGAAAATTTCAATCTTAAAAAGAAACTTGCTATTGATTGATAACTGTTTTTATGTGTGGTGTTCTACACATATTCGTAACTTATTAGTACAAGAGGATTATGTTTTGTCTGTCTACTTGTCGCACATGCAAAAAAGTTTTTGGAGAATTATTTATACTACTATATAATGTATTCTAGATAGGCATCATTGTAATTATAATTTACTTTAAATCTTAATACATTATTAATACATTATTTAATTTAAACTTTTAATTAATTAATACTTTATTTAATAAACTTATTATTCTAATAACTGAACTAAATGCATTTTATCTCTTTTTTAAAATTTTAAAAAAAATGCATTTTCTCAACAATAATTTAAAAAAACAAAATAAGTAATAGTATTATTTTATTATATATAACTAAGGAGCAAATAAATAGACTTAAAGTTATGTATTTCTAAATATCATACATTTGACACGACACATAAAAAAAAATAATATATTATTTTATTTAAAATAACGATATTGATAAGAATTGTATAGAATATTAGAGAGAAAATTGAGAGAGTATTGATCTTAACATCCATCTACAAATATATACAATACATATGAACTGTCAAAAGCAGTTATAGTGGAGGATGTATATATGATTTTATAACAGATATTAATTATATGTAATAAGTGTAAGTTATTTAATAGTTTATCAAACACATTCTATTTAATATGTTATGTAATAATATTAAGAGAAAATTACACAGATTGTTCTTTAGTTATACTTAAAATTGCATCCTATGTCCTTTTTTCGAATTTTTGACTCCTTATGTCCTTTGTTTTATACAGTTGTTACATCCTATGTCCTTTAAACCAAACCCAGTTAAAAATCTCGGTTAAGTTAGTCACATGCCCCTCACGTGAGGGCAAATCTGTCTTTTCACCCCTTATATCTTCTCCCCTAATTCAATTAGGGCTTCATTCTTAAAAAATCATGGCAATTAATACCCCACCTTCTTTAACCCTCCATAACAAACTCCACCATCCATCTTCCACACCCCCATCCTCCTACACCACCACGGTGACGACGTCGTCGTCTTAATCCTCATCAGCAGCAGCGGATTATGACTCAATCAACTACACCCACCAAATATAACCCCGACCAAAAACAATCTGTTGCAGCTACATATTGATTTCCAAATCTGTTCGATCGCCGACAAGAGGAAAACATTCTTCCAAATCTCGTAACGTTGAAGCTGGGTTGCACTAGATCGATGTTCCAAATTTTGCGAATTCGTACGAAGAATAACGAATGGTTACTACAATACCTGATTATTTGAGAAAGCATCCCCACCATATCTTGTTGTGCGAAACCCAATTCAATGAATTACTCGTGCAGGTCAACAAAGTTTATTGCACCTTCTTCCTATCACTGTTAGGTTCTGGATTCATTGTGCTTTGTTACCTCTGCTTTAAAGAGCTCCGCAAGTTCTCCTTCAAACTCGTCTTCTTTCTCGCTCTTTCGTAGTTAGTTATTGTTACAGTTTGATTTGGTAGTTAGTGAATTTCATATTACTAATATTTAGATTTTAAATTTGATTGTTTAAATGTTTGAAATGCTACGGTTAGTTGAAGCTTAGTTTTGACAGTTAGTGAGAGAGTGGATTTTAGATTAGTATGTTGATTTGCTTAATTAGATTTTGATGATTATAATATTTGGAATGGTGGGTGGTGATGGTGGTGGGTTTTGCACACACCCGGCTCTCTCTCTCTAGCTAAAAAAACAGACGTAATGGTGGTGGGTGGTGATGGTGGTCCGATGATGGTGACAGGGGGAGGGGGGGGAGGAGGTTCGATGGTGAAGGTGGGTTTTCTGATGGGTTTTTGAGGTGGTCCGATGATGGTGACGATGGTGGTCAGATGAGGGTGAGGGTGGTCCGATTATTATTATTATTATTATTATTATTATTATTATTATTATTATTATTATTACACAGATTGTCCTTATTATTATTATTACACAAATTGTCCTTTTGAGGGTGAAAAGACAGGATTGCCCCTCACGTGAGGGGCATGTGACTAACTTAACCGAGATTTTTAACTGGGTTTGGTTTAAAGGACATAGGATGTAACAACTGTATAAAACAAAGGACATAAGGAGTCAAAAATTCGAAAAAAAGGACATAGGATGCAATTTTAAGTATAACTAAAGGACAATTTGTGTAATTTTCTCTAATATTAAGCTATTTAGCTGTCTATCAAATGTTTAAAAAATATATAACTTGTCAACTAAATCCAACTATAGATTATACTTCTTTTTTTACTGACGGTCCTAAAAAGCATTGTATTACTTATTAGGTACATTACATAAAAAAATTACGCATGCACAGATAATAATTTGAAGGTACCTGAGGAGATGGGCTCGTTGTAGTTATTACTGTATATTAATGTTGGTTCAAGTTTTCTATTCATGATTTTGAATACATGTAATTATTCAGACTAAATGGATGTTGAAGTGATCCATCCATAGTGGTGGAGTGGTGGAGAGGCCTTATGTTCACTTAGGTGATCATGGGTTCAATTCCCACTTCCAACATTTATGGTTTGGTATCCGGGTGAAGATCGAATACGGGTGGCGCCGGTTCGAATCTGACGGGCGACGAGGTTTTACCGAGTTCTATGACACTGTCGTGCCTTCGGGCGGGTGGGGCTCGGGTTTCCGCGCATCGGGAGAAGGCGGGGGCTGTTGGAGGTCGAGTAGTCGATTCTTGGGCACGGCGCCCCGCAAGGGTGGTTGCCACACAGTTGTTCGCCGATCAAAAAAAAATGGATGTTGAAGTGATGTTTTAGTAAATTTATTATATTTCAATTTCTTTGACAACAAAATAGGGAAAAAAAAGGCTAGAAAAGTGTCCATTACATTAACTTTGCCTAGACATAACCCATTTTTTTTTCTCAAACCAGTTGGGTTGAAAACAAGTTTGGGTTCTTTAAGAAGGAATAAAACCGGGTTTGGCCAAATTGACACAGGCTAGAAACTAGCATTGGCCAAAAATAAACAAAACTCCTACAACTGAATGGCGTTGGGGGGAACTAAAGCATTTTTCTTATTTTTACAATATTTTAGTTTTAGGTTTTTTTATTTAGTGTTATTATTACTATTTCGTCTACATTTCTGTTTAACTTTCATTTAAAATTGGTTTGACCCGCCGCGTTGCGCGGATCACTTCTAGTATTGATGGAAAAATATGTACAACACTTTTGAAAATGTTAAAGATGTTTACTCATTTCTAACAAATTTCAATAAGGTGTTGGATATTTGTAGTCTAGAACAAGAAATTCGAACAAACAACAAACATGGAAACCGAAATTTTAACTTCAAATAATATGGGTGAAATCTAGATCAATCTCTGAATCGTATGAGAACTATCAGATAAGTATATTTGCGGGTTACAGGCGATTTCGGATTAGGCAGAGATTTGCAATTGATGCAATTTTGATTTGATGAATTATGTGTAAAGAATGTCAATGGTTTTGTTTTTGTGTAACCATATGTTTTGTTGTATTTTCTACATATCTCCTCGACCAAATAATTTTCATCAGATATATATTTTTTCACTAGTTTATCCCCAAAAGCTTTTCGGGATAGACAAATCTAATATTAATTGACAAAATGTGTGTATCATAAAAGGAATACACCGTTTTTCAAAAGAAAAAAATTGTAAAAGATCAACACTCGATAAGTCATAGAACTTACTTCTAATTTTGCGTGTGTACTGTGACACCCGGCAAATTCTGGTTAACAACGTTGTCTAGATAAAAGTCTACCTTAGCGAGTCACGCGTATATTGTACTTAACTGGGTTAGTTAAGTCGGGTTATGGTTCGGGAACTATCGGTTTAGTCTAGAGGATCATTGGATGTTGGTCTAGAGGTTCATTAGATGTCGGTCCTTAACCAAGTGTACAAACGGTGACGATCGGTAGGATCGTCAGGGCATACGGAACATACGAGTCTCGAGTCCCGGGAATTGGTGAACGAGTGTGAATATGTGTATTTACTTGTGTTATGTGTTTACAATCATTATGTGACTTGTCGGTACATTAATATGTGTTAACATATGTTAAAACGGGGTTTAACGCGCAAAACACACGAAACAGGCCCCTATAGGCGATCAGGATAGCCCAATCGCCTATAGGAGGGGCGACTGGGGACCATAGGGGTGATCAGGGGACTGATCGCATGACTGTTCATGCGATTAGGCCCCAATCGCATGAACTTACATGCGATCAGGCTTCCTGATCGCGTGTAAAGCTGCATAATCGCATGTTACGTGCTGGACGACTAAAAACGACTATAAATACCATACTTGACCTCATAAACTTCATTATACAAACCCTAGTCGTCCCATAACCTGCCCCAACACACACACACAACCTCTGGAACGCGATTTTTGATCAAAACACAAGGATTCAAGCATAATCTTTCATTCTTTCACAATTCTAAGGTTTGGTTTCCATCCATGAATCTTTATAAACGTTTTTAATCAATCCCTAATGGTCCAGACCTGTTCTAAAATGAAAAAGCTTTCTGAAAATCGTTAATAAGGGTTGTTAATCGGATTATAACTAGTATACATGTGTTATGGGTGTTTATGATTAGAAAGCTAGGGTTTTTATGATTCATAATGATGGATTAACATGTTTTTAGGTTAAATCAGAATAATATTAATGTTATGATGATGATATCTGAGTAATTGATTATTAGGGTTATTATTATGCATGTTAGTATGATGATTGCATGCTATGTGTATGGTGTTTGGATTACGTGATTGCATGCAGGACTGATAATACGAGGCAAAACGAAGGGTTTTTGGTTGAAACATATTTAGGATAGTGTTTGGGATGATATTGGGTAGTTACACACGTTCTGGATCTGATTTGGAGCGTTAAACGCGCGCGAAAAACTGGAACAGCAAGGTTACAGGCGATTAGGATTGCTAATCGCCAGTTTTACATGCAATCAGGGCCAAATCGCATGAACTTACATGCGATCAGCCCCAAATCGCATGAATTTACATGCGATCAGCCCTAATCACGTGAACTTATATGCAATCAGCCCTAATCACGTGAACTTATATGCAATCAGCCCTGATCACATGAACTTATATGCAATCAGCCCTGATCACATGAACTTATATGCAATCAGCCCTAATCACATGAACTTATATGCAATAAGCCCTAATCACATGAACTTATATGCAATCAGTCCTAAATGCTAGTTTACGTTTCCTAATCGCGTGTACTACTGTTGTAAGTGTAAATTAGCATTCCGAGACCCGATTTGACATGTAGTAACATGCTAGGAACCTCGTAACATATATGATAACTTGGTAACATATGTTGGATGTAATTCGGTGATACGTGAACTATGTGCTATAACTTGTTGTGTGTTAACGTATGTTAAGTGCGATTGCATGATTGTCTGTTTAAGGGCGTAAACATAACACGGAGAGTCTCGGGTCACCAATGGGATGTCGAGTCTTGTACTTTGGGTCAGTTAAACAGTCACGGTGTTTTCAAACAAACTTGGTTATGGTCTGGACATCTAGGGACTAATTAACCTGCGGGTTATTAGTCTAAGTACTTGTAACTGTCATATGTTAGGTCGCCGCTTTACGGGACTAGCATAGCAGCTGAGTTTACTCGGGTTAAGGAGTAACGCAACTTAAGGTGAGTTTACGGCCCCTCTTTTAAACTGGTTTTATACTTTCGGGGGAGAAAACATGTGTTAAAACGATTATTTGGTAACTACTGTCATACTATGGGTTTCTATTGTGTACTACACGATCTTTGGAAGTCCCGGGGGAACCATGAATGTGCGGGTTTGCACAACGGGGAAATGTGAATAGCGCTATTGGGAGTGACCAACCCCGCTCGTCGGCTTGGAGGGCCGGGCGAGTGCATATTGTCTCAAACAGGAACAACAGGAACAACTGGTACTTTTCGGGCATAACATCTGGTATTCGAGTTAGTAATGGTTTTCCAATCGTGGTAGTAACAAAACGTACGCCTAGCTAGCGTATACTGGTTTTCGATTTATTATAGTATGGACAGGTGGACTTGGTACTTGGATACAAAACCTGTAAACTCACCACCATTTTTGTGCTGACGTAAACTTTTACATGTTTTCTCAGGTCGCTAAGGTAGCACGACTGGACTAGGGCGCACGCGTCTGCACGGCGTCTAACTAGGGTTGCATGGTCTTTTAAACGTTGAACTATTGTTTCACTGTTGAGATACTGATTTGAATAAGCTTCCGCTGTAAACGGGATTTTAAACTATGTTTTGAAATTGCATTTATATTCATTTAGACTTGTTTATTGTGATCGTGGTTTGGATCCTGGTTTGTCATGCGCCTCGCGGTAAAACTCCGCAAGTGGATTTTGAGGGTGTGACAGATTGGTATCAGAGCCAATGGTTATAGTGAACTAGGACTGCATGTAGAGTCTAGTCTATAGCCGAGTCGCACACACTAGACGATCACATGGTACTAAATGTTATAGTGGTTTACGTATGGTCTTGTCGGGGTGTCTTTAAATCGTTGGTCTTTCTACGTTACATCATCCGTTCTATCTTAGGTTGGGTTACTTGTTTTCTAGGCAGTGTAGTCTATTGGAGTAACTCGTGTGCTCTTGAGATTTGTCCAAGGCTCGGACCTCTCCCTTTCGCACTCCAATAGAAACACTTGTCATAAACTACCGTAGTATTACGGTGTGTAGCTAAGAGTCTATGTTCGGTGATTTGAACTTTGAACTAGGAGAACACTGGGAGGACCATGTAGAGCGGTTTATCATTTTGGGTGCACACAAAATCATAAACCGAAATGCATGGAAGCCCTAGTGAGCTCTGGGTTTGAGGGGATAGTCCTGGATTGGATCTAGCTTTGATCTTGTGAACATTAGTGGTTATCTTTAACTGCGAAACTGAATTTTCTCGTTCTTTCTGCCAGAATCATGTCTGGAGTACGAGGAGGACGTGGAGGTGGTCGCAATGGTGGACGTGGTGGTGGTCGCGGTGGTGCTGGTGGTCGTGGTGGAGGTATTAACCTATCGCAAGCTGACCTGAACAACTTGCTCCAAGCTGCCTTTCAGTTAGGGCACAACGGTGGTGGTAAGTTGATTTATCCATTTTCTTTGCCTCATTGGTGAACCTTGTTTACGTTATTCGTGGTTTCTCATACGTTTCATTTCAGGTGGTCCTGTTGACCCACCCCCACCCATGTGCACCTACAAGATGTTCCGGGACTGTAAGCCCCAGGAATTCTCTGGCACTGAGGGTGCGGTAAGCTTGCTTAGGTGGTTGGAGAAAGTGGAGTCAGTATTTCTGATGTGTAACTGTCTCCCAGAAGATCGGTTAAGTATGCTGCTGCGTTATTCCAGGATGTGGCATTGACTTGGTGGAATGGCATCACCCAGAATATGGGTATTGGGGAGGCATATGCTATGCCATGGGAGAATTTTGTGCAGTTGCTGAAGCGTGAGTATTGTCCGAGGGAAGAGGTACAGAAACTGGAGCACGAGGTGTGGAACCTCAAGATGACTGGGTCAGAAATTGAGAAGTATACTGTGAGGCGGAATGAGTTGGCAGTGCTGTGTCCCGATCTGCATGTGCGAGAATACCGTAGGATTGAACACTATGTCTCGGGGTTAGTACCGGAAATTGCAGGGTTAGTGGCTGCGGGAAATCATCCTACGTATGCAGAGGTAGTCCGATCGGCACATAGGATGACCAACTTAAAAGTGAATGAGGGTATTTTGCCTGCGAAGGGTTCGACTGTTAAGGCCCCAGAGAACAACAAGCGCAAGTGGGAAAATGACGGGAAAGGATCTGGGCCAGCACAGCAGGGTAAAAGGTTTGATAATGGGGGTTCTTCTTCTTCGGGTAACAAGCAGGGTGGTTATGCGGGAAAACTGCCCAAATGCAACAAGTGTGGACGTCACCATCAAGGGAACTGCGACAGTAACCGTTGTCATCGCTGCCAGCGAACAGGGCATTATGCTAAAGATTGTCGGGTTACACTTCCATCGACTCAGGCTCCGACTACTAACTCAGCTTCGACTACTCAGGGGACTACAGGAAAACAAGGATGCTACAACTGTGGTGACACTGGGCATTACAAGAAGGATTGCCCAAAACTGAAGCAGGGGTGGGAACAACGGTAATGGGAACAACGGGGGCGGCGGCAGAAATGCACGTGCCTTCGTCATTGGAGCCGCTGAGGCTAGACAGGACCCTGACACAGTCACCGGTACGTTCCTTCTCAATAATCGTTCTGTTAGTGTGTTATTTGATTCTGGTGCCGACAAGAGTTTTGTATCCATGGATGTTAGTCGACTGCTAGATGTAGTACCCATATCATTAGAAACCAAGTATATTATTGAGTTGGCTGACGGTAAAAAGATTGAAGCTACTAGTATCCTTCGGGAGTGTCAATTAGAGTTGTCGGGTTTATCGTTCCCCATCGACCTTATGCCGGTACCATTGGGTAGTTTTGACGTTGTGGTAGGAATGGATTGGTTATCTTTGTATCGCGCGGAGATTATCTGTTACGATAAGGTTATTCGGATTCCTCTCCCTGATGGAGAATTCCTTTCTGTGTACGGTATCAAGGGTGGTGTTCCGCTAAACATCATCTCTAGCATGAAAGCCCTTAAGTGTCTTCGAAAGGGTTATCCAGCCGTTTTGGCGCTTTTATCTGTTTCCTCTAGTGATGAGAAGAAGATCGACGATATTCCGGTGGTACGCGAGTTTCCTGATGTTTTTCCCGATGATTTATCTGGTCTTCCTCCTCATCGTCAAGTCGAGTTCGGTATTGATCTTGTACCAGGGGCTGCTCCTATTGCTCGGGCCCCCTACCGTCTTGCACCTCCCGAGATGCAGGAATTGTCTAGTCAGTTACAGGAACTCTTGGACAAGGGTTTCATCCAACCAAGTTCTTCCCCTTGGGGAGCCCCGATCTTATTTGTTAAGAAGAAGGATGGAAGTTTCCGATTGTGTGTAGACTACAGAGAACTGAACAAATTGACCGTCAAGAACCGTTATCCTCTTCCACGTATTGATGATCTATTCGACCAGCTCCAGGGTTCTAGTTATTATTCCAAGATCGACTTGAGGTCCGGTTATCACCAGCTGCGCGTCAGGGAGGCTGACGTTGCAAAGACTGCCTTTCGTACACGTTATGGCCATTTCGAATTCTTGGTCATGCCTTTCGGTCTCACAAACGCACCGGCGGTTTTCATGGACTTGATGAACCGCGTCTGTAAACCATATCTTGACAAATTCGTCATTGTGTTTATTGATGACATTCTGATCTACTCTAAGAACGAGACCGAACACGGGGAACATCTGCGGTTAGTTTTGGAACTCTTGCGACGGGAACAACTTTACGCCAAGTTCTCAAAGTGTGACTTTTGGTTACGCGAAGTTCAGTTCCTAGGACATGTGGTTAATGAACTAGGAATTCATGTCGATCCAGCTAAGATCGAAGCGATCAAGGACTGGGGAGCACCAAAGACGCCAACTGAGGTGCGGCAATTCTTAGGCCTTGCGGGCTACTATCGTCGTTTCATTCAGGGGTTCTCGAAGATCGCTCAACCCCTCACCACTCTCACGCAGAAAGATAGGAAATTCGACTGGGGTGAACCACAAGAGTCAGCGTTTGAAGAACTGAAGTCTAAACTGTGTTCTGCTACTATTTTGTCTTTACCTGAGGGCCCTGATGATTTTGTTGTTTACTGTGATGCTTCTATTCATGGTCTCGGTTGCGTATTGATGCAACGCGAGAAAGTGATTGCGTATGCTTCTCGTCAACTCAAGGTGCACGAGAAGAACTACACCACCCATGACTTGAAGTTGGGTGCCATGGTGTTCGCGTTGAAAATTTGGAGACATTACTTGTACGGTACCAAATGCACCATCTACACCGATCACAAGAGTCTCCAACATATTTTCGACCAACAACATTTGAACATACGGCAGCGTCGTTGGATTGAACTTCTGAACGACTATGATTGTGCTATTAAGTACCATCCTGGCAAGGCGAATGTTGTAGCAGACGCCTTGAGCAGGAAGGAATCTATTAAACCTCGTCGTGTTCGGGCGTTGCAGCTCACCATTCATTCATCACTACCTGATCAACTCCGTTCTGCCCAGTTAGAAGCTTTGAAGGAGGAAAACCTTAAAGCTGAAACTATGCACGGTGCCGACAAGCACCTCGAGCGAAGGCCTGATGGCCTGCACTACTTCGCAGAACGCATATGGGTTCCTTTATTCGGGGGACTACGGGAGCTTGTCCTTGATGAAGCTCATAAGTCCCGGTATTCTATCCATCCTGGTTCGGATAAGATGTACCAAGATCTGAAAGTGCTTTACTGGTGGCCAAACATGAGGTCGGACATAGCCTCATACGTGAGCAAATGCTTGACCTGTGCTAAGGTCAAGGTGGAATACCAGAAACCGTCGGGTCTCTTGCAACAACCTGAAATTCCGGAATGGAAATGGGAACGGATTACTATGGATTTTGTCACACAACTTCCTAAATCACCAAGCGGGAATGACAAGATATGGGTGATTGTCGATCGGTTGACGAAATCAGCTCATTTTCTTGCTATTAAGGAGACCGACACCATGGATCGTTTGGCTCGTCTTTATTTGAAGGAAGTTGTTTCTAAGCACGGGGTACCAGTTTCTATTATCTCGGATCGTGACTCCCATTTTACTTCTCACTTCTGGAAGTCTTTGCACAAGGCTTTGGGTACCCAACTAGACATGAGTACGGCTTATCATCCACAGACTGACGGTCAGAGTGAGCGTACGATTCAAACTTTAGAAGACATGCTGCGGGCATGTGTGATCGATTTTGGCAAGGGTTGGGAAGCTCATCTGCCGTTAGTAGAATTCTCGTACAATAACAGTTATCACACGAGCATCAAGGCGGCTCCGTTCGAAGCACTGTACGGACGGAAATGCCGTTCTCCTCTTTGTTGGGCTGAAGTGGGTGAGAGTCAACTCACTGGGCCTGAACTAGTGTACGAAACTTCGGAAAAGATCGTACAGATTCGTAACCGGTTGGCAGCGGCACGGGACCGGCAAAAGAGTTATGCCGATCAGCGTCGCAAACCATTGGAATTCCAAGTCAATGACAAGGTACTTCTAAAAGTCTCACCGTGGAAGGGCGTCATACGCTTTGGGAAGCGTGGCAAACTCAACCCACGATATGTCGGACCATTTACGATCCTGGAACGGATTGGACCGGTGGCATATCGTCTTGATTTACCGACGGAGCTCGGTAACGTACATAACGTCTTTCACGTGTCAAACTTGAAGAAGTGTCTGGCTGACGAGTCTCTCATCGTTCCACTAGAAGAGATCAAGGTTGATGATCGTCTTCGGATTGTGGAAGAACCTGTGGAGATCCTTGATTACAAGATTCGTAGCCTACGTCACAGCAAGATTCATATCGTTAAGGTTCGGTGGAACTCGAACCGGGGACCGGATTATACGTGGGAACGGGAGGATCAGATGAAGTCTAAGTATCCTCATCTTTTTCCTAAGGAAGCGTTCGAGTCGAGAGATGTCTCTTCTGCAGCTGAATGAATCTCGGGGCGAGATTCCTTTTAACGTGGGGATGATGTGACAACTCGGGTAAATCTCTCTTTTGGTTCCTATCTTTTGTTTATTTCCTTCGTTATTTCTTTTGTCCTTTTGGTACTTGTGCAATTTTCGGGACGAAAATTCTTTTAACGTGGGGATGATGTGACACCCGGCAAATTCTGGTTAACAACGTTGTCTAGATAAAAGTCTACCTTAGCGAGTCACGCGTATATTGTACTTAACTGGGTTAGTTAAGTCGGGTTATGGTTCGGGAACTATCGGTTTAGTCTAGAGGATCATTGGATGTTGGTCTAGAGGTTCATTAGATGTCGGTCCTTAACCAAGTGTACAAACGGTGACGATCGGTAGGATCGTCAGGGCATACGGAACATACGAGTCTCGAGTCCCGGGAATTGGTGAACGAGTGTGAATATGTGTATTTACTTGTGTTATGTGTTTACAATCATTATGTGACTTGTCGGTACATTAATATGTGTTAACATATGTTAAAACGGGGTTTAACGCGCAAAACACACGAAACAGGCCCCTATAGGCGATCAGGATAGCCCAATCGCCTATAGGAGGGGCGACTGGGGACCATAGGGGCGATCAGGGGACTGATCGCATGACTGTTCATGCGATTAGGCCCCAATCGCATGAACTTACATGCGATCAGGCTTCCTGATCGCGTGTAAAGCTGCATAATCGCATGTTACGTGCTGGACGACTAAAAACGACTATAAATACCATACTTGACCTCATAAACTTCATTATACAAACCCTAGTCGTCCCATAACCTGCCCCAACACACACACAACCTCTGGAACGCGATTTTTGATCAAAACACAAGGATTCAAGCATAATCTTTCATTCTTTCACAATTCTAAGGTTTGGTTTCCATCCATGAATCTTTATAAACGTTTTTAATCAATCCCTAATGGTCCAGACCTGTTCTAAAACGAAAAAGCTTTCTGAAAATCGTTAATAAGGGTTGTTAATCGGATTATAACTAGTATACATGTGTTATGGGTGTTTATGATTAGAAAGCTAGGGTTTTTATGATTCATAATGATGGATTAACATGTTTTTAGGTTAAATCAGAATAATATTAATGTTATGATGATGATATCTGAGTAATTGATTATTAGGGTTATTATTATGCATGTTAGTATGATGATTGCATGCTATGTGTATGGTGTTTGGATTACGTGATTGCATGCAGGACTGATAATACGAGGCAAAACGAAGGGTTTTGGTTGAAACATATTTAGGATAGTGTTTGGGATGATATTGGGTAGTTACACACGTTCTGGATCTGATTTGGAGCGTTAAACGCGCGAAAAACTGGAACAGCAAGGTTACAGGCGATTAGGATTGCTAATCGCCAGTTTTACATGCAATCAGGGCCAAATCGCATGAACTTACATGCGATCAGCCCCAAATCGCATGAATTTACATGCGATCAGCCCTAATCACGTGAACTTATATGCAATCAGCCCTAATCACGTGAACTTATATGCAATCAGCCCTGATCACATGAACTTATATGCAATCAGCCCTGATCACATGAACTTATATGCAATCAGCCCTAATCACATGAACTTATATGCAATCAGCCCTAATCACATGAACTTATATGCAATCAGTCCTAAATGCTAGTTTACGTTTCCTAATCGCGTGTACTACTGTTGTAAGTGTAAATTAGCATTCCGAGACCCGATTTGACATGTAGTAACATGCTAGGAACCTCGTAACATATATGATAACTTGGTAACATATGTTGGATGTAATTCGGTGATACGTGAACTATGTGCTATAACTTGTTGTGTGTTAACGTATGTTAAGTGCGATTGCATGATTGTCTGTTTAAGGGCGTAAACATAACACGGAGAGTCTCGGGTCACCAATGGGATGTCGAGTCTTGTACTTTGGGTCAGTTAAACAGTCACGGTGTTTTCAAACAAACTTGGTTATGGTCTGGACATCTAGGGACTAATTAACCTGCGGGTTATTAGTCTAAGTACTTGTAACTGTCATATGTTAGGTCGCCGCTTTACGGGACTAGCATAGCAGCTGAGTTTACTCGGGTTAAGGAGTAACGCAACTTAAGGTGAGTTTACGGCCCCTCTTTTAAACTGGTTTTATACTTTCGGGGGAGAAAACATGTGTTAAAACGATTATTTGGTAACTACTGTCATACTATGGGTTTCTATTGTGTACTACACGATCTTTGGAAGTCCCGGGGGGAACCATGAATGTGCGGGTTTGCACAACGGGGAAATGTGAATAGCGCTATTGGGAGTGACCAACCCCGCTCGTCGGCTTGGAGGGCCGGGCGAGTGCATATTGTCTCAAACAGGAACAACAGGAACAACTGGTACTTTTCGGGCATAACATCTGGTATTCGAGTTAGTAATGGTTTTCCAATCGTGGTAGTAACAAAACGTACGCCTAGCTAGCGTATACTGGTTTTCGATTTATTATAGTATGGACAGGTGGACTTGGTACTTGGATACAAACCTGTAAACTCACCACCATTTTTGTGCTGACGTAAACTTTTACATGTTTTCTCAGGTCGCTAAGGTAGCACGACTGGACTAGGGCGCACGCGTCTGCACGGCGTCTAACTAGGGTTGCATGGTCTTTTAAACGTTGAACTATTGTTTCACTGTTGAGATACTGATTTGAATAAGCTTCCGCTGTAAACGGGATTTTAAACTATGTTTTGAAATTGCATTTATATTCATTTAGACTTGTTTATTGTGATCGTGGTTTGGATCCTGGTTTGTCATGCGCCTCGCGGTAAAACTCCGCAAGTGGATTTTGAGGGTGTGACATGTACCTTTTGCTCGAGTGACGTCTTTATACAGCTTTGTCACTTTCTCAAAACACTCTAATGTTGCGATGTGAACCTGGAAAAAAAACAACCAAATTAGTATCTAATGATATATCATGATAATGATGATGATAGATGATGTGCCGATAATTTAATATGTTTTACATATGTAATTATCTCCCTTTTGTACCTTTTTATGCTTTTATCTTTTATAAAATAATGCTAAATCGTTCCTATGAGATAAATGCAGGTTATTGGAAGCAAAAAACAAAAAGAAAAAGAAAAATGCACATCTCGAGTGGAGAACAAGCTGTTAGGGGACAACAGGCTACATGGTACAACAACCTTGTCTCCCACATGCAAGATTTGGAGCCCAGGAAGGAAAACGACACAAAAGATAAGGAATTGAAGACTTTCGGAGCTGTTTCAGATGCAGCACGGTCGCTCTCCGATCGTGCACGACCGTGCACCTGTCCTGGTTCAACAAGTCAACATTTACAAGTCAACAGAGGCGAAATTCAGAGTTTGAAGATATGCACGGGTGTGCTCCCCTCATTGGCACGGGTGTGCTTTACCAAAACGTGTTCCCCAAGGCTTAAACTGACCAAAACTGACAATTCTGGTACACAAAGCATGAAGCACAGGCGTACCACTACCTGTGGCACGGGCGTGCAAGGTCTGAAGGGGGACATTTATGCACGAAAGGACTCTGCAACAGTACCTGCTTTCGAGCATGGGCGTGCCAACACCTTAAACACCGGCGTGCAAGGTCTGAAGGGGGATATTTCTGCGCGAAAGGACTCTGCGACAGTACACGCTGTCGAGCATGGGTGTGCCAACACCTTAAGTACGGGCATGCTTGGTCTGATTTGCCTATAAATAGAGGCCTCCACCGCACATTTTCACCATCCCTTCACCCATCTTTTCCACCCGAATCTCTTTCTCATTTCAGCCATCTTGGGGGTCTAGTAAGTGACCTTTAGAGCCTGGGATCACTCCATAAACACTACTTGATTGAGAGTTGAGAGAGAGATCACTCCATAAACACTACTTGTTTCCCCAACACCTAACTTAAAGTGCATGTTGTAAAGCCAATGTTTGGCTAGGATAGTAGAGTGTTGCTAGGGTGAAGACTTTTCTTGGTGTGGATTATATAGTTTTTATTTCATAAGTGGTGTTGTGTTCTTGTTTAATTCTTTTTACTTAAAACTTTGTTTGATGAATTAACTAATTAATTACTTAGTCTTTGCCTCTTTGGTACACTTGCCTATCGGTACTTGCTATAGTCTATACTACTCTCGATAGGTACACTTGCCTACAGTATGGGTTTAGAACAATCAGCAATTATTGTTTAATTTTACAAATTTCAAACTTGAAAAGTGTTTTAACTTAAGGTTCTGACTTAAATCTTTTTTAGAATGAGTTTTTGGCATATCCGCCAGTGACTTGTTTCCTTTAAAATAAAAAAGTTAATTTAAGTCATTAAAACCTACAATCCACATGACATTAATAGACGATTTTGATGTGTAAAGTGAGCATATGTGAAATAACGACATACATGTTCAATCTTTATGATGGATATGAAATCAATCGCTTTGGGTCACACCGAATAAAACAATCAATAGGTAAGTAGTGAAGATCCATTTTGAAGATAAATAAAAAATGATCTAACTGCTATCGACTAAAAAGATTGTAAGATGGAAACTTTTAATGTCTCCGAACTATTTTCTCTACTCATACATAATTTAACTATCTATTTCAATAATCACCACATGTCAGTCGATTTCAAAGTACATACATTAAAAACGATTTAAGAGGCGTGCATAGTGGGGTGATTAATTATCACTTATCAGCTAGAGATTACCCGGTGTCTAAAAATCATAGGCTACATCTAACCGGATAAGCAACAATTGTAATCAATGTTCTTAGAAACACCAATCAAAATACAAAAAATTAGATTTTTACCAAACTGACCACATCTGTGAATATATATGTAGTTAGAAGGTTCTTATATGTAATAGAAGGTTCAAAAACACATATAATATCATAACATGATTAGTGACTTGCTTAAACATGATTAATGAATTAGTTGAACACATTGTGTTTTTTTTATTCTCCATGAACAAAAACCCACTAAAATGTTGTTTTTTTCGTCGTTTTTTGTATAACACTATGGTACTTGTTGAAAAGATAAATAAAAGGTTCGTTAATTTGATGTTTTTTTTAAAAAAAATTGTCGTACATAAAAGTTATTGTACGTTTAAAAATTGTAGGGAAAGTGCATATGCCATGCTGGACATGACAATTTGTAACACCCCAACCGATGGAGGAATCATCGAGGTGTCATGTAGTGGCGATTGTTCAATAGCTCATGGACTAAAATTGTAACTTTGAATATATTGAATTTAATAATTTATTACATTGAAAGGAAAATACAAGATACAATAATTCTAAAGTGACAAGTCTAGCTAAAATACAATGAAGTCAAAACCTAAATATAAATCCAAAAGCTTAAAAGAAGCGTCTCAAAACAATCTGAAACATGTACGAAAATAGTATATGTCAATACAAAAATGTATTGGTGAGCATACCCTGTTTTGAATACATATAGTAGAAAAAGTGTTAGCAATTCATGTGCGGTACCATTTGCAATTACGTAATAAGCAGTATCCGGGTCAAAACCAACCCTAAGACAGTGTGACATGAAATTTATATATAGTATGCGCTATTGATAGTAATAATGACATACATAACAATGACCAAGGTCTCTCAACAGAGTCAACAAGGGGTATATACCATAGTAATATTCATTGATATGACAGGCCCAAACGGTTAATGATTTTGACAAGTCATAGATACACACAACTAACATAAAGCAAACACACAGGAGAATTGCATTTAGTGAAAGAATTTCATTTAGACATAGTGTACATAAGTAGCCCCAAAAGAGTAAAACATGTAAAAAGTGAAAGATATATTCACAGTTTGCAAAAGAGATCAAAATCCAACTTAAGCTGTCGTGAGCTAAGGAGTGGGAATTCCAAGGATGTCAACCTATAACGTATAAGAATACTAATAAGAGGGATGTCTTAAAAGTCTAAGGTATCTAGGCTTCTAAGGTATTAGGGTTTGCTAAGTTGATTTGGGGAATTAGAGTTTTTGCGATAAATCAAACTAGTACAAAATTTGTATATCAAAAACAATGTGACAAGGTTTATAAATATGATTAGGTAATATACTTATTACCAATTGAATACCTAGTTAAGAGGTAGTTCCAAATAAATGGGGCAAAGTAATTGAATTAATTGTTTTAAAACTATAAATGTAAATAATTACAATCATTAAAATAATTGAACAAATAAATACAAGTTACACAAGTGAACTAAATGTTGATGATTATAAACTTCAAACGTAAAAATATTTCTGTTTTATAAAACATTAAATTTATAAACTAAATTTTATGTATTATGAATTAATAAATGATTTATGTATTTAAATAAGCATAAATATAACTAAAATACAAGACATGGCTCAAAAATGATATTTTTGTGAAAAATAAATAAATTCTGATGAAAAATGATCAAAATAAAATTTCCACAATTTTTCTCATTCTATTTGTATTTAAAACTGATTTGTTGAATTTAAAATGTATCTAAATGATTAAAAATAGGAAAATCTATAAAAACCACTACACCAAGGCTTATCTTGTTGGAATATTTGAATGATAAACATATTTATAAAATCTCCCATATTCATCTTCTTCTTCCCCAAAACAATCCATAAAGCCTAAGCTTAACCCCAAAACAATAAACCCACTCCTAACAATGGAAACGATCGGGAACATAGGGCTTTTGTTGAAATTTTTAAGGAACAAAACGGCACAAATAAGAAAGACTTACAATGTCAAATTGAGATCGAAAATGAAAGAAAACAGTCCGAGGCTATTGAGCCGATTATAGAGCTTCCAGACACGTTTTGATTATGTTTTTTCGTGGGTTTAAGATGAGTAAAGGACCAAGAATGAATTAGGATGGTGAATTTATAAGGTTTATCGCATAATTTAAACGTTTGATCTTGGTATAAAAACTCGATGGTTACACCAATAATAGTCGATTAAAATCATGATTGTTTGATGCCCGCTAAAAGGTTGGAATAGATCAATATTTGATGAAGAAACGTTTTGCAATAATAAGAATGAGTAATGGTGCATTAAAAACATGTTTGGGAACTCGCCGGAGCTCTCGCCGGCGGTCACCATTTGGCCGGAAAAAAATGCAAAGAGGGAAACTTTGTTTTCAAATTCAAGTTTCATATTTTGCCAATTTAGGTCCCTCACTTATTTAACTAGGTTAATATTATGAGTAACTTGGTTAGAAATTTCTTTTATAAACTTAACAAAACTTAACATGGTTTTTAAACTTTAAACTTTTATAAAATTTTAACTTTTATAAACTTTAAGTGTTTAATAAGATTAATATCAGCAAAGTTTACAATTGTCAAGATGTATTACGTTTAAATTCTGATTCTATTTACATGTTCGATTAAAATGTAAGCATTTCCAAGTAAAAAAATATATAATGATTGAATGAAACTCATCTTTTATTAACTTTGAAATGATTGAAACTATAAGGACTATAAATGGCAACTTGCTAAAAGATGAGGGTGACGGTTGTCACAGTCTCCCATACTTTAAAAAATTTTGTCCCGAAGTTCCTTTCAAGTGGGGGTTTCTATGAAACAAAAGATGTTGTAAAAGTCAAGTAGGTTTTAAAAATTGCATCAGTCATGATTTGACAAAATTTAAAGTAGTTGTCTAATTATTATCCAATGTAAAAGTTTCAAAATCTTTGACAGTTGACCCGAGGTTAGGAAGTTGAGAGTTTACAATGAGAAAAGTTTTGGGAAAGTATGTAACTGGTGAGGGCATGACGTTGATATAGCAGTCTCCCCTACTTTAGAAAGCTTCTGACCGAACTTTGTTAAGGACATGCAACGAGATTTCGAACAATAGGGAGTGTAAGAGTATACAAGTTTTGAGTTTTCTGTGTGTGTGGTCAAAAGAAAGACTCTAGAAAGACGAATTGAAGCTTGTATGGGTGGACTTTCCCATAAGCAATCCACATCATCAAACTTTACCACATAAGCAGTCTATGTCATCAATAGTTTGACTTTTTTTTTACCACATAAGTAGTCCTTATCAGCAAAACCTTGACTTTTTTTGCCACTTAAGGGGTTCACATAAAAAAAAAACTAATTGTGTTAACTTTTAGTTAGTATAGGATCGCTGAGGGAAATTAGTTTAAAAGGTGGGACCACCAGCAGTGATTTTTGAATATGAGACTAGTGGCGGCCAATAACCGATAGTTGGGATTATTTAAATCTATTATTACTATACTTAATTATGGATACTTAATTATCATTAACCAACTAAATTTAATATGAAATTAATTATTATTTTTCTATTTTTTTTCCTGTCTCTCTCTCCCACTTAAGTATGGATAAATATTTTTTTTAATTAAATATACTTATTTTATTATTAACCAAATTAAATTATATGAAATTAATTATTAATTTTTAAACAAAACCATAATTTTTTACTTAAACAAACTTAAATTTTTTACTTAAAAGCTTCACAGGATCAAAATTATGTTTTTAAAATATTTAAAAATGAAGAATAATGATGACAATTGTTTTTGTGAGTGATTTCTAATAGTTTCTAATGTTAAATGTGGTTAGATGGTACATATGATAAAAATAGACAATATGTAATAAAAAAAAATAGATGGTATTAAAAAATGAAAGTTACTACACTGTTAAAAGAAACAATGATTTTAAAAGCCAACCTAACAAATTTATAACTGTCACGATAATGATCAACTATTTTAAATACATTATATATGTTGTAATATTATAATACATAGGTTTATTCAGCCATGCAACACATATGTTTAAAATAACTTTGACAACTATATATGTTAACAACTAACGTTATACTTTATACAATCAGAGTATTAGCATAATACATGGGTTTTAATATCTAAAACATAATATTACTAATTATATATATAATATTACATTTGTCAATCTGTGTAGTGAACGAGATTGTAACCTAGTTATCTATACTACATTATAAAGGAGGATGCATGGGCAAATATATACAAACTTAAAATGGTATACCAAGGGTTTCTTTACAATTTACTAAATTTTACCACTTTTCTTCCCTAAATACTCCTAGAGGATAATCAACTTTTATATGAAAATGGAACTCACCCAAACTAATAAACAAACGGGATAACAATATTTTTGAACAAATTTCATATAATGGCGATGAAAGATAATAATTTATGTTACAACAATGAATAATCTTATCTCAACTAAACTTGTATGAGTTTTAAAACTTTAAAATATAGTGACTGGTGTCTTCCTAGAGTTAAAGTCAAGCTAACCAGAGCAACTTTTTTTCTTATATCACTCAACGCAATCATTTTTGTTTTCAATTTTAATAATGATAATTACGTGAAATAAGGCTATATAGCTTTTATTAGTTGATTAATTTTTAGGCGTTTTATGATAGATTGATGATATGATATACGTGTCGTTCATTAGGTATTAGTTAAAGAGTTGCTTATTTGTTTAGAAAATTTAAGGTTAACAAAAAATGTTTCTAATCTACTTGACCGATCAATTTCAACCTGTACGCTAACATTTTTTGGCATGTTAACATCTCTTAAAGATGCTATAAGGATGCCAACCCCATATACACACACACACACACACAATAGTTCTTTTTTGCTTCAGTTTTATTTCAAATTAGAGAAATAATAAGCGTTGGAGGTCGAGAATTCATTGGGAGGCAAGAACCAAGGTAAAATTTCTATAACCTTTATCAGTTAATTTTTTCATCTATTTTCAGTTTGAAGATCATATTTTGTGTTAAAAATGAAGAAAAGGAAGCAAACCTGAAGCAACTCAGAAAGAGTTTGTTATTTAAGACAAACCTAATGCCAAGCTTCTACCATGAGGGTCCACCGCTGAAGGTTGCGCAAAGAAGGTAATTAATAAATCATTTAGCTTCTAATGGTTTATTAACACATATATTGTTGTCACTACAAAGTATTGCTTATATTTATATAAGATTGATGTGTTCTATTTAACTAAACAATTCTAACGAGCATAAAGTCTCCCAAAGGCTTATCTCCTGTTCATATAATCTCGCTAAAAAAATTCCAATATTACCTTTATGAGGGTGTTTGGATGTGCATTTTCCAAGTTATTGTCTAATTATTTGATTTTGGATATTTAATATAACAATATCACTTTTGCAAATACATATCCAAACGATCCTTAAATGTTCAAATTTTTAGGTGGAATTGTGGAAACATCCTAACTGGAGCCTTAGCTGAAGGAGTGGCGCTGGGGATACGAAGCTAGAGGTTGACCCTATAATTGAAGGATTATCTACCAGCATGTAACTTTCGAGCTGCAAGCAAGGTTGTAAAAATTCTGATTAATCACCGATTAATCGGTGATTAATCGCTAGTCCTCACTTTACTAATTAAATTTGGGCTAATCACTCAATTAATCGGTGACGCGATTAATCACCGATTAATCAAACCAAATTGGTCCTAGTCGGACCTAAAAAACTCAAAATTAGGTAAAAATGAATTCGAACGGATCAAAATTGGAGCAAATCGATCAAATAAAACAAGTTATTACCTCAAAATTGATGATAATCCATGATTTAGAACCAAAATCGATGAAACTCCATGAACCCTAATTGTGTCTGATTGTTCCTTACGATGAAAGAAGGAATGGAGAGGAAAAAACAAGATATGGTGAACGATGGAGGTGATTAGGGTTGTTTAAGTATTTTAATATTTAACCCCCCTCCATATTCACTAGTTTATATTTCGCCCCTAAACTTCTAAATTTATACATATAAGGTATAAAATTAGCATTATATGTGTATAAATTTGAAAAAATACATATAAAAATCCAATCCAATTAATCCCGATTAATCCCTAGTCAGTACCCCTCCGGCCGACTAGGGCCTAGCGAGTTCTACAACACTGGCTGTAAGTAATTACCATTCATTTGAAATGTATTGGGATATGTAGCTAGAGGTTGACCCTATAACTTCTTTTATTGTAATTTGCACATTAATTAATAGTACTTAGTGTGCACCTATGCGCAATGGGTTCACTGTTGAGCTGTGTGGAAGGAAATACACGTGTCTTGGCTTATGAATTTGCAACCACGGAATCTCTACATGACATATTGCATTACATGAACACTTGTTTGCACTTTTGTTTTCGTGTTTAAATTAATGGATATATAAGTTGAAATATAACTGGTGTTGGGTTTAAAATCTATATAATATGCATTTATACATGCATGGGTAGGAAAGGTCTGCAAGGAGCACAACTGGGACCCGTGCTTGATTGGGTGCAGCGGGTAAAGATTTTTGTAGATGCATCAAAGGGACTGGATTATTTGCATGACAAGGTCCATCTTTAAATAATTTAGAGATATTAAGTCTAGCAATGTGTTGATATTTTTGGATTTAAGAGCCAAGATTGCCAATTTTCAACTATTCAAAACAATCACCCCGATATGGCTGCACACTTGCATTCTACTCGTGTTTTGGAAATTTTTGTCTATCGTGTGCCATAATAATACTTATATTATAAACCCTTTTCATATATATGCGTCTACCCAGCGGTAAAGTGGATGGGATGGTTCGGCTCACTGGCTACATTGGGCAATTTTTTAGCTGCTTGGTCAGGTTGGGCAAATCTATTACAAACTTACAAATCACAACTTTTAATTTCTAAATGGAAAGTGACCTTCAAATGATAGTGTATAAAATATCATATTATTACTATATGCGTTTGTCAAGTAAATGAACTTTATCATTTAGCAAGGTGTCATCAATGGCACGGTTATGTAGATATGCAATGACCGGACAACTTACACAAGAGTGATGTTTATGTTCATATTGGTCTGTTACAGTAACATACCTTTGATTTACTAAGATTTGTTCAATAATGAGTATATGATTTTTGTGGTGAACTGCAATCAGTTGTAATTGCCGGTGCACATTTCTTTTCTTTTCTTCTATGAATACTTGTTAAAACATAGTATGCACATTTCTATTCATTTTGCGTAACTTGCGGCAAAAAACCTAAGTATCATAACGTAATATTGCAACCCATTTGTGGATCACGCAACGCGCGGCTAAACCCACTAGTTTATAACAGAAATCTTAGTTGTTACTAGCCTGTTTTTCCGCTAGGAAATCTTTATTTATATTTTACTCGTACTATACACCATTTTCTAATTGTGATCTAGAGGAAGCAAATTTCTAACCTCAAAATGTAGTATAAATTAAGAAATTTGACATCCCCATACGAAAGATATATAAATGCTTGGAATACAACTTAAACCTAAAATCCTAATAAAAATCCTAAAAATAGTATAAAAATTATGGACAAAAAAACAAACAAGTCAATCGAATGTAATCGATGATAGATTTCAGGAAGAAAGAAGAAAGCTTTTGGTGAAATGAACCCACAACGGCATAATAATTTATCAACAAAATTAAATCTATGCAAGATTTTAGCCGCTACAGCCTTCGTTATATACATTGTCATCCTGTATCATAATTCTGAATCGTACGTTTGCAATTTACCAGTCGAGAAAACGTTGAATAAAGTCGCTGCCTTCATATCTTCACCGTCCCAGTTGCCGTTGCCGCCGCCATCACCGCCTGCGACGAATCTTAGCCATTTATTATTTTGTATCTCGGGATCCGTAAAGGCGTGGCGCAACCGTCGATCGTATTTTAGAGAATGGTGGCGGCCGAATGTCACACGTGGGTACATTTTTTTTGATAAAGAGCCCACCATGGATATTCTCCCATGGCCATATGATAATCTCCCTCCATACCGCGTGTCTGAGAACACCACAAAATTTGAGGTGTACTCATATCACGTGAGGCCTGACGTGATTAGGATCGTGAGAGCGATCCTGGAAACGTTCAGGGAGGGAGATACGGATGTTAGATGGTATATCATAGGAGATGATGATACCATTTTTTTCTTGGATAATATGGTGGAGCTTTTAGGGAGGTATGATCACACCAAATATTTCTACATTGGTGGCATATCCGAAGGCGTTAAGTCGAATTTCGACTTCTCATTCGACATGGCGTTTGGCGGTGCCGGGTGTGCGATAAGTTACCCTTTAGCGGAGGCTTTGGTCGCGAATCTTGATCAATGCATAGACACTTACCCCTTTTATTTTGTTAGCGATCAGATTTTGAGTGCTTGCATTGCTGATCTCGGTGTTTCTCTTACGTATGAAAAGGGGTTTCATCAGGTAAGTTTTTTAATTAAGCATCACTAATGCATGTTATGTGGAAAAATACACCATCCTTCGTTTAAAAGTATTTTTACACATAAACATCACCTAATATTACACTTGTTACAAATTTATATCGTGAATATCACCTAATATTACACTTGTTAAAAAACTATATCGTGGATATAAATTTTTAACAAATATAATATTAGGTGATATTTATGTGTAAAAATACTTTTAAACGAAAGATGGTATTCATCTTATTAAAGCGTTCTCTTACATCAAAAAGAGCTTGAAATATGAATAATAAAGTTTATGATTGTTGCACTATGATTTAAATTTTAAGAAGTGTAACATTAGGTGATATTTAGGTGTAAAAATACTTTTAAACGAAAGATGGTGTTCATCCTATAACCGTGTTCTCTTACATAAAAAAGAGCTTTAAATATGAATTAAGTCCTAATTAATATCCATGGTAATGATATACAGATAGATCTAGTGGGTGACATTTCCGGGTTCTTATCAGCACACCCACAAGAACCATTGATCTCCCTCCATCACCTCGACATTGTCTCTCCACTTTTCCCTACCATGGACCGCCACAAGTCCGTCAGACATCTCATGACCGCGGCTAAAGTAGACCAGTCACGCCTTCTTCAACAAACCGTTTGCTACCACAAACAAAGAAACTGGACATTTTCAATAGCTTGGGGCTACTCGGCTTATATTTATGAGGACTTGATCCCTCGAAGCATTCTTAGAAGACCACTTGAGACATTTACTCCATGGAGCTTGACAAAAAGACCACCAGATTATATATTTAACACGCGATTAGTTACCAATAATTCATGTGAAACTCCCCACATGTTCTACTTCCGTTCGATAACCAGACTCATTAGTAATAATGATAGTAATAGTAATAGTGATACTAGTACAGATGAAATCAAGATGATCTACGTTCGTCACAAGCCCCGTCACTTGCCATCTTGTTATCCAAATCATTCGGCAGATTATATTTTAAAGATTCGAGTTTACGCCCCAGCAACAAAACTAAACTTTGTAAGTCCATGAATACCCTATTTAAAATATTGTGCCATTGTATATTAGGTATAAAAATGATCATTTATAATGAAACTAATACTTGTTCTTTTTTCATCATTTAGGTTGAACATAGAGGGGAGTGTTGTGATGTATTAAATATTGATGGCAAGAAGACAGCAGAAATCAGGATAAGGGATTGTAAGAAGACTGAGATCGTAATAGTTTAGAGGACAAATATATAAAATAAACACTTTGCTATTCAGAGTTTAGTTAATGTTTTTCATTTGTATACACTTCACTTTTGTTTAGTTTTAACAATTGTAACCATATAATACAATAGTTTTATAGAGACGTAATTGTAAATAGTATGAAAACATTCATTTGTTAGTTACAAGGGTTTCTAGTTGCCTAGCTTATTAGACTAACTAAAATGTACGCCATGTTTAACGATACTTGTTCTTATCCATACAACTGTCAACGATATTAGACCATGCTCATAATTATTAATGTTTATAGATAGTTTTATATTTTTATTTTATTTTTTTGGAAATTTACTTCCATTCAAACAACGGACGTGTAGAATTGTATGGTTCAAACCCTTGATTGATATTACATTGATGATAATAATATATACAAGTAACCTTCCCATATTTTAGGGAAGTGGTTAAATACAATAATAATGATAATGACTATCTATATTTACAAGTCAACTATAGAGTCTATTACACCCCCGCAGTCGAAGCAAGAGGAGGGCGAATGTTGAGACTGGAGCGGAAGTCATCAAATAACACACGTGGTAGACCTTTGGTGAAGATATCAGCAATCTGAAGTCGTGTAGGAGTGTGGAGAATCCGAATAGTGCCGCGTTTAACATGCTCACGAACAAAGTGAATATCAAGCTCAATGTGTTTCGTCCGTTGATGTTGCACTGGATTATTAGACAAATAAACAGCACTGATGTTATCACAAAACACTAGCGTAGCCGTAGACAGTGGCCGACGCAACTCAAGAAGGAGGTTGCGAATCCAGCATACTTCAGCAACAACATTGGCCACTGCACGGTACTCGGCTTCTGCACTGGACCGAGATATAGTGGTCTGACGTTTAGATGACCAAGATAGAAGATTGGGACCCATGTAAACACAATAGCCTGATGTAGAGCGACGAGTATCCGGGCATCCTGCCCAATCAGCATCTGTGTAAGCTCGATGAGAGACTTCCTGACATGAGGATAAAGTAAGTCCATAGGACGCAGTGCCACGAACATAGCGAATAAGACGTTTTAGTGCATTCCAGTGATCCAATGTAGGGCTATGCATGTGAATACATATATGCTAAACGGCATATGTAATATCCGGTCTGGTGAAAGTGAGATATTGAAGAGCCCCAGCCAGACTCCGGTATAAGGTGGGATTCTCAAATGGAGCTCCAGAGGTGCCGCTTAACTTAGGTTTGGTGTCAACTGGAGTCGCGACTGAGTTACAGTTATCCATACCTGCACGACGAACTATATCCAGAGCATAGGATTGCTGTGACAAAAACATCTGGTTACCTGTGCGAGAGACAGATACACCTAAGAAATAACTGAGTGGTCCAAGATCTTTCATGGCAAATTCAGCCGCGAGGCTGCCCATGAGCTTCTTCCTGAGAGAGTCTGAAGAAGTAGTGAGAATAATATCATCAACATAAATTAATAAGTAAGCAATGTCACCCCCGTGGTGGTAGGTGAAAAGTGAGTTATCACATCTGCTCTGCATGAAACCAATAGAGGTAACGAAATCAGTAAATCGTTGGTACCATGCCCGGGGTGCCTGTTTGAGACCATAAAGAGATTTTGTCAGACGACAGACGTGGTCTGGAAAATCCCGATGACGAAACCCCATAGGTTGGTACATGTATACCGTCTCTGTAATGTTTCCATGTAGGAAAGCGTTGGTAACGTCCAACTGATGTATGGACCAGGACTGAGAAAGAGCCAAAGTCAACACAGTACGTATGGTGGCTGGTTTAACAACCGGACTAAATGTTTCCCCACAATCTACCCCAATTTCTTGATTTCTGCCATCACAAACCAACCGAGCCTTGTACCGCTCAAGTGTGCCGTCGGACCTGTATTTGTGACGAAAAAGCCACATGCTACGAATAATATGCATATTAGGATGTCTCGGGACAAGCTCCCAAGTCTTGTTTTTAATTAAAGCATTAAATTCGTGTTTCATGGCGTTATGCCATTCCGGGTTAGACAAGGCATCTTTGGGTGTTTTTGGTATAGGTGCGATGGTGGAAGTGGAAAGGTTAAAAATTTGTTTGGGTTTGGATATACCGGACATGGCCCGAGTGTGTATGGTGCGGGTGGGAGGAGGTGGTGGTGGGTTCGGGACTGTAACAGATGGTGGTTCTGGTTGGGGAACATGGGACGGGCCGGTTGGGCTGTTGGGAAGGGATTGGGCCGAGGCGGGTGTGTTCGGATGGTGTTGGGCTGGTGATGGTGCTATTGGGCTTACGGGAGTGGGTTGGGCTGAGTGGTGGTTTGTGGAATGGGAAGTGTCTGGTTGAGGAGATGTGGGTGGTGTATGGTCAGGTGGTTGGGGCGATGGGTTTTGGTAAATGAGTGGGTGAGGGGTGTCATCAAGAAATTGGTAAGTATATGGGGTGGTTTTATGGGACTTGGCAAATGGGAATATGGTTTCGTCAAACAAGACGTGACGGTTTATGGTAATGGTGCGGGTTTTGAGGTCTAAGCATTTGTACCCCCTATGGTTTGAAGGATACCCCAATAAGACACACGGGAGGGAACGGTAAGCGAGTTTGTGTATAGTTGTATGTGGGATGAGAGGGTAACAAATGCACCCGAACACACGAAGGTGGTCATAGGTGGGAAGGCAATGGTATAGGCGTTGTGTAGGTGTTTGAAAATTATGTAGTTTGCTTGGGATGATGTTAAGGAGGTAGGTGGCAGTGTCAAGGGCATGGGGCCAATAAGTCGTGGGCATAGAGGAATGGGCCAAGATGGTGCGCATAAGATTGTTAATGGTACGAATCTTGCGCTCAGCTTTGCCATTTTGGGAGGAGGTGTGTGGGCAAGAGAAACGGAAGTGCATGCCATTAGTAGTACAAAAATTATGAAATTGGTTGTTGGCATATTCACGACCGTTATCACATTGAAGTTGTTTGATTTTTGTGTTGAATTGGGTTTGGACAAAATTATTAAATTTGGTGAACATGGCAAAGACATCAGATTTGTGGGTGATTGGGTAGGTCCATAAAAAATTGGTGAAATCATCTAAAAACAAGACATAGTAACGGTGTCCCCCGTTAGACATGATTGGGGAAGTCCAAACATCACTATGAACAAGGTCAAATGGCATGGTTGTACTTGTATTAGAAGCAAAAAATGGAAGTCTAGTATGTTTACCAAAAATACAAGCACTGCATGTTTTATTATTTAAAGAACTACAAGAAATAGAACTAGTAGATTTTAAATTATTTAAAATAGCTGGGCCTGGGTGACCGAGCCGTTGATGCCAGATGTCTTGTGAAATAGCTGCATAAGTGGAAGCAGTTGTGAGGTTGGTGATGTTGGACGGGCTGAGAGTGTAGAGGTCCCCCGAGCTATTGCACCGTAGGATAGGTTTCTTGGTCTGGAGGTCCTTCACAGTAAAACCATAGGGGTCAAATTCAACAGATAATTGGTTATCAGTAGTAAAACGACGAACAGATATAAGGTTTTTAACTAGGTTAGGGGCATAAAGGACGTTGTTTAGTTTGAAGGGTGGGAATGGTGGTGGTAAGGTAATATTGCCTTGTCCTAAAACCGGAATGGTTTTACCATTCCCAACAATAATGTTGCGAATAATGCTAGAATTAAAAATAGAGGGGAACTTATCAGACTGAGGAAACATCGTGCCTGTGGCACCCGTGTCCATGGTCCAAGAGGAGTCATTGTTCTGAAGTGCCAGATTGTACAAGGCCTGAGCAATATCTGTAGGGGAAAAAGATGCCGCATATGAGTGGGCTGAATTGGTGCCGTCCGGTTTTGGGCCAAGAAGGCCAGCAGTGGGATCGGGCTTCTGGTTTTGGGCCTGAGATGCCTGGTGTGGGCCGCTGGGTGTTTTGGGTGGGGCTGGCGAGTAGTAAGAGTAGGAGGATTGGGCCGGTGAAGGTTGGGGATAAGGTGTTAATGGGCTGGAAGAGTAAGGACATGGTGGGAGTGACCAGTTGGGCCAAGGCTGGAATGGGTAGGGCTGAGGTGAGGTGGGCCAGGTGGGTTGTTGTGGCCATGGACTGGTGGGCTGCCAAACGGGCTGTTGGAAGCGGCCCCGACCATAGGACCCACGACCACGGCCTCGGCCGCGGCCGCGACCACGAGTACGGTCAGTCCCGTCCGAGGAGTTTTGGGGTGCGGATGAGGGAGTTTGGGTGGAGTTGGAGGCGATAGCGTTGAGGGCGGTTCCAGCGGACTGAGCCGCAAGGCTGGTTTGGTTAAGTTTTTGGTCTTCTACTTGGCATAGTTGTGAGCGGGTATTGTAAAAGTCGGGTAAGGGTTTTGTTTGTTGAAGGATAAGTTTAATGGTTTCATATTGGTCGGTGAGGCCGGTCAGGATTTGCATGACGAGTTGGTTTTCGGTGACGTTGGCTCCTAGGCTAATGAGTTGGTCATAGAGCAGTTTCATGTGTTGACAGTATGAGGACATGTCAGTGAAACGCTCAAGGCGGGTGTTAAAAAAATTGTTTTGGAGGGCTATGGTCCTAGCGGCTTGGTTATCTAGAAAAAGGTTTTTGAGGCGACACCAGGCATCGTGGGCAGTGGTATTGGTTATCATGATGGTGTGTACGAGGTCCTGGGTGATAGTGCCATAGATCCATTGAAGAACTATGGCATCTAGTCGTTCCCAAGACTCGCGATATGTGGGTGCGGATGATGATTCGGGTTCTTTTGAAGCCGTAGACGGAGTGACATGGGGTAAAAGATGATCATAAACTTCATATGCTTTGCAGTGTATGACGAATAGTTCAGCCCATGTATTGTAATGTTCAGTTTGGCGGTCAAGAATGAGTGGGATAAAGTTCTTAATATTTGTGACAGTAACAGCAGGGTGAATGGTAGACATTGTGAGTGTGGTAGGGAAGATGAGGATCGAAAGATAGCTGGAAAAAAAAATGGTGCGGCTGGTCGCAGAAGGTTTGCGGCAGCCGAAGGAAGGAAGAAGCAAGGAAAAAAAAATTTAGGGTTATGGCTTTGATACCATGTAGAATTGTATGGTTCAAACCCTTGATTGATATTACATTGATGATAATAATATATACAAGTCACCTTCCCATATTTTAGGGAAGTGGTTAAATACAATAATAATGATAATGACTATCTATATTTACAAGTCAACTATAGAGTCTATTAGGACGGTCCACAAAACGAGGACCGTCGGGCCAAACTTACAACATACACACAGCGACTTAACCCATTTTTCCCACAATAAAGACGTAAACATAGACCTATTTTGTAACCAAAAGAAAGACGCCATTTTAATGCTTCTAAAGACGTATCTGCCGGAAGAGTTTTTTGCTTTTAAAGATCTTATCATTCTGCGCCTTTCAAATGCACCATCAACCCTTAGTTTCGCATGTAATCGTACTCATTATTATTTATTTCGATAGTTCGCTTGTCATATACAAATAATACTTCAAAAAAATATTTGGGGTCTACTTGGGGTGTTACACAGAAGTGGGTTTAGGGTGGAGGTGGTACGTCAGTGGTTTAGGGTAGTGGTGGTTGCCTGTGGTGGTTGTGCGGTGGCGGTGGCGGTGGCTGGTGGTGCTTGACTGTTTGCTTTAGGTGATTATAGTGTGGTAGTGGTGGAAGGCAAGAAGGTTTGCGGCCAGGATGATATAGGGGTTTAAAAAGGGGACAGGCAAAAACCCACAAATACCCTCAAAGTTAACGACAGAAAATATATGGGTAAGTGTCAGGGACGAATTTGGCAACAAAATGTAAACCTGAAGGATCGAGATGTAAAAAAAACTATTTTGGACTGGTGTGGAAAAACTGGCCAAACCTCGGGACGATTTTGGCCATTAACTCGCCGCTCGTCACTCGCTCGATGCTCACTCGAAAAATGCTCGCTCAGTTTTTGGCTCGATTGTAAACTAGTGATCGATCGGCTCGATTCGATTTGTAAATGAGCCAAGCATGAGCAAGGGTCCGCTCGGTTCGGCTTAGCTCGTGAACAGCCTTAGTCGCTATTGCTCAATAATGTCGTCTAGCGACGACAAAGCGTCGCTAATGATCCGTCGCCATTGGTCTTCATCACCAAAGATAGGTCGTCGCTATTGAGAATCGGTCGCTAAAGGCCTATTTTCGTTTGGATTAACACAAACATAAACACTAACATCAACAGTGCATTTAACCATAAATTCACTACAATCGTACGTCACAATCCAAATCGTTTTAACCGTAAGTTACAATATTGTCACAAATTATTTTACATCATATCCATATCACCGCCGCTTTCATCATCCGCTTCTTCATCATTGGCGTTTTCGTTTGGGAACTTGGTGAAGTCTAATCCATCGAGCCCAGCATAAAATAATAGCTCAAACCAGATTACGGAAATAGCAATGACGTCGTCGCTAATACCGTCGTCTATTGCTCCTTTTTCTTGTACTGGTAGTCTCCATAAGAGTGTCACTAAAAATGTGAAACATATATAAAAAAAAGTTTTATTTTTTAAAAATAAACCTTATGGCCACAAATTTTCGTCGCTATAGTGTCATTCTAGTTTTTTTTAAGTTGTAAGCCGTAGACATTTTGCTGCTATAGGGTTTTAACGTATTTTTAGTCAATTATTTATAGCGACAAGAACTTGTTGCAATAGCTGGAAAAAACTTCTCTTTTTTTTTTTTTTTTAATTTCCAAATAATAAAACCTCTAAAATCCAAAATAACCAAACTACATATTTTAAAAAGCAAACTAAGTTCAATGTCTTTTGATATTTAAATTCTTAATACTAATAGACCATATATTTAGCAATGCATTTATACATATCAATTATTATTATTATTGTAATTATTCCTTCCCATAAATAAGAGAATCTTGTATATATGTAAAGGCATTATTGTAATGAAAGGCAAGCAATTGAACCAGTCCCTTTTACATGGTATCAAGAGCCTCTCCCTAAACCCTCTTTCTTCTCTCTGCCGCAAACATTCACCTTCCTGCGATTTTTTTTCCAGTCAAATAATCCTCCTTGCAGCCATGTCTTCCTCCTTACACCCTGCAATCACTGTCACAGACATTAAGAACTTTATCCTAATCATTCTAGATAGTCAGACCGAACATTACAACACATGGGCCGAGCTTTTCACAATTCATTGTAAAGCTTATGAAGTATTCGATCATCTTCATCCTCGCCTCCAAGCCACCTCCTCCTCCATCTCTAAAAAAGAAACCGCCGGACCTTTTCTTGCGTCATGGGAACGTATCGATGCCATTGTTTTACAATGGATCTACGGCACCATCTCGCAAGACTTGGTTCATACCATAATGATAACCAATACCGCTGCCTATGACGCTTGGTGCAGACTTAAAAATAATTTTCTTGATAACCAAGCGGCTCGTACCATCAACCTTCAAAACGAACTTTTTCACACCCGCCTTGAACAATTCCCAAACATATCCGCCTACTGCCAAGCCATGAAATTAATGTATGACCAACTTACTAGCCTTGGTGCCCCCATAACCGAAAACCAACTTGTTTTACAAATCCTAACCGGCTTGACGGGGCAATACGAAAGTACTTCTCTTATTTTACAAAACACCAAACCATTACCCGATTGTTATAGTGTCCGATCCAGCCTATGCCAGGTTGAGGATCAAAAAAATAATCAAGCCCAACTCTCATCCCAGGCCGCGGGTACAGCCCTACATACCACCACACAACACCCATCTCCCACTGAAAACCACACCTCATCTCGTCAAGACTCGGCTGACCGGGGTCGTGGACGCGGCCACAGCCGCGGACGCGGACGCTTCTCCTATGGCCGGGGACGCTATCAACAAACACATAATTATCCCACTTCATTTTGGCCGCCCTCACCGTGGTCGTCTCCTCAGAATCAGCCAACACCACCATCACTGTGACATCCGTCACCCTCGTTTTTCGTCAAATAGACAATAATAGCCCTTCAAATATTTCCATTATAGTCCCTGTAAGTTCGCCGTTTTTAAATTAATTTTAGAGCGAACTAAATGTTATCATTTATAATTATTACGGATAGGGTATAAGTTTTAATCAAATACGTTTGTGGAAACATATTCGTAAAAAGATTTATAAAAAAATTCAAGTTTTAAAAAGTTTTAAAAACTTTTAAGTTAAGTTAGTTAACTAAGTTAAGTTTTTATAAAGGAAAAACTAACCATAAAATAGATAAACTAACATAGTTAAACATGGAGGGACCTTTTCTGTCAATTATAAAAACTTTCAAAAATCAGAGTTGCCTCCCTCCTCTCTCACGTTTTTTTTTCTTTCCGGCGGCTCCTTTGGCCGGAATCCGGCGAGTCGTCCGACGATGATCTTTTGATTCATTTTAACACGTTTCAACGCCCGATTTCGAAGTCTTAACGTTTCTCCATGTGATTGAATTAAATTCCTTCATAAAACCGCTTAAAAATACGCAGTTTTGACTGGACATAAATCGGTTTTAGGAGGTAACCGCCGGTATTAAAAATCAATTAAAAGCTCGTCATTGAATCGCCTATAATATATACCGAACCTACCATTCGTTTTCTGGACCTCATAACGTTCTAAATCACAAAAAAAAAAAACAAGTCGCAAATGGTCCAGAAAACTTCCAATCGATCTCGTCATTGTTCGGGTCTTGAAGCTTTGATTTTGTTCGAAATATACATTGTAAGTTTTAATTTTTTTGCCGTTTTGTTGTTTCTGCACCTATATATGAAAGCCCCATGGATTCAGCTTCCATCATACACGAATTGAACGTTTTAAGAATTCTAGGGTTAGGGTTCTTGGTTTGGTCTAATTGGGGAAGAAGAAGAGTATGAATATTATGTTAAATATTATTTGTTTTCAAAGAAATCAATAAACATATCATTGGTGTAGTGGTTGTGATGTGTTATGTGGGAATAGAGATTCAGGTTCAAACCCAGGCACCATCACCATCTTTTTTTTTCAGATTTTCTTTTAATTATTCATTTATTCTTATTTGTTATTGTTATTTAAAAACACAATTATAATACTATAAACTTAGAATATTTATAATAAATTCATTTTTGCTTCAAAAATTATGAAAATTTCGGTGTAGCATCTTGACACTATAAAGAAAATTATCACACTTTTACTTTGTGAAAATTATGTAATTTTCGTTATTTTATTAATTTAAATTTTTTTAATCATAATTAATTGATTAAAAATTCATTTTTAATGATTTTAATCTCAAACTTTTTGAGAAATTATTTCTAATCATTATGAACTGAGATAAAAATATTTGGTTCAGAAAACATTTATTTTTATAAATTTTCCTATTTTTAATCATTTAAACATGATTTGATCTCATTAAATCGGTTTTAAATATAAATAAGTTTATAAAAATTATGAGAAAATTATTTTCATTAATTTACATAAGAAAGCATCCATTTTCTATAGAAATAGCATTTTTGGGTCATGTCTTGTATTATTAACATTATTTATGTTTAATTAGACATAATTAAACATTTATTTATTTACACTATTTAAACATCTATTTTATAAACACTTTTCTTATAAAATAGAAATGTTTTATGTTGGAAAGCCTTAGTTATTATTTATTTGGATCATTGAGTAACTCATAATCATTTATTTATACATTTATAATTATTGTATTTAATTACAATAAATTAGTTAAAGTAATTAACTACATTATTTTGTCCCAATTATTCAAACATAAGTTTTATCTAAATATTCAATTGGTAATAAATATATTACCTAAACCACATTTACAAACTTCGATATATTATTTTTGACATACAACTCTAATTCCCCAAATCGACTTAGCAAACCCTAATGCCTTAGACCCTAGATACTTTAGACTCTTAGACATTTCCTTATTAGCATTCATATACATTATAGGTTGAATTTCTCGGAGTTCCCATTACTTAACTCACGACCGTTTAAGTTGGATTTTGATCGCTTTCGCAAACTGTGAGTATATCTTTCCCTTTTTTTACTGTTTTACTATTCTGGGGTGACTCATGTACTTACTATCAAGTTTCTATTTCTTTTACTAAATGCAATTCTCATGTGTGTTTGCTTTATGTTAATTGGTGTGTGTAACATCGCAAATTTCCCCTAATTTTTTTTTTGATAAAAAGAATGTATTGTTTTAAACAATATATGTTTTAAATACCTTAAACTAATAATTATTTGTATCTCGACACTTTTGTACGTTTTAAAAATATTTCGAGTCACTTTCGGGCTTATATAATCATATTATGAATTTAGAATAATATAGTTTTAGGGAAATAATTGCCAAAAAAGATTTGTGTGGATTTCACAAGAAAATAAACTTAACACATTCCTTAAATTGATTAGTCAAAGTCTTAGTCAAACAGTCAAAGTCTTAGTCAAATAGTCAATTCATCATAAAACCTTACTTTATGGTGTTGACCAATTTTAATGGCTAATTGACTCCAAAATTAGTATAAAAACCCACCTATGACCCATTATACTTTGCACCTCTAAATTGATTGTTTCAATCCGATTAAACTTTCCCTCATACCTTTCTTCTATAGTCTATTACTTCTACAATTGAAGCTTTGATTATAAGCTCTTGTAATTGGTGAATTGGAAGCTTGATATTCTTTCTTTTTCGTTTTCTTCAATTTGGACTAGCTACGTTGTTGAGTCTTTGGGATTCGCCTCGCATACATTCACAACACTTAGAGGATAATTCACCTAGCCAATGTGAGTTTACATAGCCCCTTTTTCTCTTTTACATTTTTCGGGTGAAACATGTTTAAACATTTTATACTATCATTTACTCATTATTACTTTTGATTCAATTACACTATCATTTATTCATTCTATCATTTGACTGTAACAAAAAGACACAGTACAATCATTAACATTGATCAAGCCGCCTGTTTAGATTATAGCGCTATTAGGTCTGACAAACCCATCCCCCCGCATAAATTCAGGGATGATCGATAACAGTAACAACATTTAACTAACTTGCGAGTTAGTCATCAGTCGACACAAGGTTTGGTTGTACAAAGACGCATTGTTACATGTCGGACTCATACTCTATCATCATACAACTGTGATTGTTGTACAAACTATTATTATCTATCATATTCCAAAAACCTATGTAATTCTCACCAACTTTTGTTGACCCAAATATTTTCAAACTTAACATGTTTCAGGTTATATTTGCCTGAAGATTTGAGTTAATGCTTGAAGATGTGTAGCTAGTATTTTTCATTTTGAGATGTACAAATTCTTAGAACAATTGTATGTAATTTATTTAAATCATTTAATGAAATTTATTATTCACCATGAGCTACTGAACAATCATCAATACGTGACATCCCGATGTTTCCGCCATCGGTTGGGGTGTTACAGTGTGTCTATGACTTGTCAAAATCATTAACCGTTCTGCGGCCTAGCATTTCAATAAATAGTACTATGGTATACCCCCTTGAGACTCTGTTGAGAGAATCTTAGTCATTGTCTTGTTAATTCATTATTCATTTGGTTAGTCATGTGTTAGTCATTATTCATAGGCTTGGTTTTGAACGGATATTACTTATTACATAATTGCAAATGGTACCGCACATGAATTGCTAAACACTTTTCCTACTATATTTATTCAAACAGAGTATGCTCACCAATACATTTTTGTATTGACATATACTATTTTCGTACATGTTTCAGGTTATTTATGAGATGACTTTTAAGCTTTTGGAATTTTTACTTAGATTTCGGATTCATTGTATTTCAATTTTAGTTGTCACTATAGAATCATTGTATCTTGTATTTTTCCTTCAATGTAATAAATTACTTAATCAATATATCAAAATTTACACTTTTAGTCCATGAGCTATTAAACAATCGTCACTACGTGACACCTCGATGTTTCCGCCATCGGTTGGGGTGTTACAATCACCTTGGGCCCAATGGGCTTTCCCTCCATGCCCATATCCTTCAAACCCAATAAACCCTACCCACTCGAGCCCATCAACACCCGCCCCCAACACTGGACCCGGCCTATTGGGCTCTAAACCCAACAACCAAAACTCGGCCCACTCCTACAACACTGGCTATTCTCCAACTGATATTGCGCAGGCTCTGTACAACTTGGCTCGTCATCAAAATGATTCATCCTGGACAATGGATACAGGCGCGTCAGGTACAATGTCTCCTCAGGCTAACATGTTTCAGTCTATTTTTAATTCTAGCATTATTCGCAACATAATTGTTGGGAATGGCAACACCATTCCGGTCTTAGGCCAAGGCGACATTACCTTACCCCCACCATTCCCGCCCTTTAAACTAAAAAATGTTCTTTATGCCCCTAATTTAGTTAAAAACCTTATTTCTGTTCGTCGGTTTACCACTGACAATCAATTATCTGTTGAATTTGACCCTTATGGTTTTACTGTGAAGGACCTCCAAACCAGGAAACCTATCCTACGGTGCAATAGCTCGGGGGATCTTTACACACTCAACCCATCCAACATCACTCCTCTACAGTCTGCTTCCACTTTTGCAGCAATTTCTCAAGACATATGGCATCAAAGGCTCGGCCACCCAGGCCCTGCCATTTTACAAACTTTAAAAAGTTCTCGTTTTATTTCTTGTGGTTCTTTAAATAACAAAGTTTGCACTGCTTGTATTTTTGGAAAACAAACTAAATTACCTTTTATTTCTTCTAATACAAGTACGTCTATGCCTTTTGATCTTGTTCATAGTGATGTTTGGACGTCCCCTATTATTTCCAATAGGGGTCACCGTTATTATGTGTTATTTTTGGATGATTTTACCATTTTTTTATGGACATATCCAATTTGCCATAAATCTGATGTCTTTGCCATGTTTACCAAATTTACCACCTTTGTCCAAACCCAATTTAATACCAAAATTAAACAGTTTCAATGTGATAACGGACGAGAGTATGCCAACAATCAATTCCATAATTATTGTACTCTTAATGTCATGCACTTCCGTTTTTCACGCCCTCATACCTCATCCCAAAATGGCAAAGCCGAACATAAAATCCGCACCATAAATAACCTCATGCGCACCATCTTAGCCCACTCCTCAACCACAAACACCTATTGGCACCATGCCCTCGAAACCACCACCTACCTTCTAAACATCATCCCCACCAAAATACATAATTTTCAAACACCCACCCAAAGACTATACAACTGCATGCCCACATACGACCACCTACGTGTGTTCGGTTGCATGTGCTACCCTCTCATCCCACACACATCAATCCACAAACTAGCCTACCGTTCATACCCTTGTGTCTATCTTAGGTACCCATCGAACCACCGGGGTTACAAATGCCTAGATCTCAAAACCCGAACTATCACCATAAATCGTCATGTCATTTTTTACGAAACAATTTTTCCATTCACCAAAACCCAACACCTACACCTTCCTTGATGACACAGTCCATCCAACACTATATACACCCACCTCTGTGTCACCCAACCAACCAGCCCCTTTATCACCCACAACCAACTCACCAAACATCACCACCTCATCAGCCCAAACCCATCCCAGCCCACTTACATCCCACCTACAACCCCACTGCCCTCCCTTCCTCCCTCTACACCTACGGCCCATTTACCCAACAACCCCATCCAGCCCACTTCCACTCCAGCCCACACCTATCCCCGACAGACCAGGCCCAACCAACGCCCCTCTCCACTCCGACCCATATTCCCAGCCCAATACCAATCCCACCGCTGCCACCACCCACACGCACAATTACCACTCGATCCATGACCGGCATTTCCAAACCCAAGCCATTTTTAACCTATCCAACACAACCATTACACCCATCCCCAAAAATCCCAAAGACGAATTGTCTAGTCTGGAGTGACATCCTGATATGCATATTATTCGTAGCATGTGGCTTTTTCGTCATAAGTATAGGTATGCTGGCACTCTTGAACGGTACAAGGCTCGTTTAGTGTGTGACGGGCGAAATCAGGAAGTTGGTGTCGATTGTGGGGAAACTTTTAGCCCGGTTGTCAAACCGGCTACCATTCGTACAGTATTAACATTGGCCATCTCACAATCTTGGTCCATTCATCAGCTAGATGTTACCAATGCATTTCTCCATGGTAACCTTACTGAGACCGTGTATATGTATCAACCAATGGGGTTCCGACATCGGGACTATCCAGATCATGTTTGTCTTCTTAAGAAGTCCTTTATGGACTTAAACAGGGACCACGAGCTTGGTATCAACGCTTTACAGACTTTGTCACATCCATTGGTTTCGTGCAAGCAAATGTGACAACTCCCTTTTTACTTATCATCACGGGGGTGACATCGCCTACTTGTTGATTTATGTTGATGACATAATCCTTACTACATCTTCAGATGCTCTCAGGTTAAAACTCATGGGCAGCCTCGCGGCTGAATTTGCTATGAAAGATCTTGGACCTCTCAGTTACTTCTTGGGCATTTCTGTCACTCGGTCGGGTAATTCTATGTTTTTATCTCAGCAATCCTATGCTCTGGATATAGTCAGTCGGGCATCTATAGAAAACTGTAATCCTGTGGCAACTCCAGTCGACACCAAACCAAAACTCAGTGCCAACACTAGCGCACCATTTGATAATCCCACACTTTACAGGAGCCTTGCAGGTGCACTTCAATATCTCACCTTCACAAGACCCGACATTAGTTATGCAGTGCATCAAATCTGTATACACATGCATAACCCCACCATTGATCACTGGAACGCCTTGAAGTGTGTCATCAGATATATTCAGGGTACTGCCACACACGGCCTCACGCTGTCATCCTCCTCTTCCATATCTCTACGAGCCTACACTGATGCAGACTGGGCAGGGTGCCCCGATACACGCAGGTCAACTTCTGGATACTGTGTTTACATGGGTTCAAATCTTTTATCTTGGTCTTCCAAACGTCAGACGACAATCTCTCGTTCCAGTGCAGAGGCCGAATATCGTGCTCTAGCTAATGTGGTTGCTGAAATATGTTAGATTCGCAACCTTCTCCTTGAGCTACGTCGACCTCTATCCACAGCCACCTTGGTTTACTGTGATAATATAAGTGCCATCTATTTGTCAAATAATCCAGTTCAGCACCAACGGGCGAAACACATTGAACTTGATATACATTTTGTACGTGAACACGTACAACGTGGCACCATTCGGATTTTGCACACCCCGACCCGACTGCAAGTTGCTGACATGTTCACTAAAGGCCTACCACGAGTTCTATTTGATGACTTCCGCTCCAGTCTCAACATTCGTCCACCTCCTGCTTCGACTGCAGGGGTGTAATAGACCATATATTTAGCAATGCATTTATACATATCAGTTATCATTATTATTGTAATTATTCCTTTCCATAAATAAGGGAAGGCATCTTGTATATATGTAAAGGCATTATTGTAATGAAGGCAAACAATTGAAGCATTCCCTTCTACAAATACATTTAATTAAGGACTGAAAATCGATCCTTTAGACAATGTCTATTTTGTCTCATATATGTTTTATTAATTAGGTTCGAGATTCAATGTCAATTTAGAACTAATAAGATGTTTGGCTGACAAATTAAGAATTAGGCGTGTAAGATGTATTGAAGTTATTGACAAATAGTTATCTTAGAGGGGGGCCTAAAAAGAGACTTAGGCGAGAGTGCAAAAAGACGACTAGTAATTTATACGGGTCATGTTTAGGTTGCATGGATAATAAGTTGATATTATTCACACGAATAATAAAATCGTGTTTAGATTCACCATTTTAATCTCCCAAGCCGAAACCCGTTAAACCGAGATGATTGAGAGCATAATACACAATTAACGAATTTTGTTGTATACAAAATAACTAAATTGAGATCAACAAGATAAGAAATATATCAAAGGAGAACACCAAAATCTCTGAGCCACACATGTCGAATATTACGTGTAGAGTTGATGGTTGCTGTGAAGTTTGATGCAAATAGTTTTTTTTTTTTTTTGAAAGGCAACTTTTATTAAACACACCAAAATCACAGGAACATCTCCAAGATGGAGACACCCAAACCAAGAAGTTACATTACATCAAAATTAAAACATTTCCAATCATTCCAACCCACCGACCCCTTTTTATACCGAGTAGAAAACCAAAGAAAACCCAATGCTTTCACGTCAGCAACTATGTCTACCACCTTCCGCTCAACGTCCTGAAATATCTTCTCATTCCTAGCCTTCCAAATCCGCCAACAAGTAAGAACCATAATACCATGCAAAGCCGACTTCTTCATCGCAGGCCATCTAATTCGATCATACTCCTGAGTAATATCATTAACAGAAAAGAAAAAGAACACCGGGAGCTTTACCCATCGAGCAATAGCAAACCAAACTCCGGAGGCCATCAGACAACCTGTAAATAAATGCTCAAAGCTTTCCTCTTGATCTTCACAAAAAATACATAGCGGGCTCCCAACATTTATGTGCCGTCTTTCTAACGCCTTTTTAGTAGGGATTCTATCCATTAACATACGCCACATAAAGATATTGCATTTACCCGGTAACCATTTACACCAAACATAACTCGAATCAATTTGAATATTACTTGCAGAAGCTAGCCATCTTCGCACCTCTGAGACGGAAAATCCATTCGCAGCCCCATAATCCCAATACCATTGATCTGTACTAACCTCTAGACGTTGCCCCTCTAATAACCGCATGCACTCGTTCAGTTGTTGAATCTCAATTTCCGAACTCGGAACTCTACTCCAACCCCATTGCAGCGAAGATCCCATGCTGTTCATATCCAACCGGTCGCTAACTACACACCATTTAGAACTTTCCAAACGAAACAAATCCGGAAATCGAACTTTTAGTGGGATCGTATCCACCCATGGATCGGTCCAAAAATGAATATCCAAACCATTACCCAACCGACCTCGTATCATATACCAACTAGACTGATTACCAATAGTTCATGTCTAACATCCGTTATGCGGTGTTCCCTGTGCTATTTTAATGGTCTTTAATTTTATTACATGAGATAAAGTTAGGCTGTATTAACTGAGTAAAATTATTGCGTTTATAGCATTTTCTAATGGATTAAAGTAAACTGATTTATTATATGATGTAATAACCAAAGTGCTAACACAAACCCAAATATTTATGTTTAGGTTCTAGATTGATTAATACAACTCGTTTAATATAAGGATTGTGTGCAGTTATAGTTTAATAAAATAGGTTACTTATTAACCCGTTTAAAGTCACAATTAACTTTCCTTAAGCAATTGACATTTTATTTTATTTTATATAAAAAAACTGTGCTATTACATCACATTTACATTTAAAAACATTTTTTTTAAGATAACAACCCAAGTCAACAAGGGCTTGTAACTCTGCGAGTAGTGATGAAAAAGAAAAACATTGCTTACTCCATATCCCAAATACATTCAATCTAATCGAGAGGAAATATTTCTTTTAAGTTTAGCTTCACAATTTCACATCAATTTGCAGAGAGTTTGATTCGGTTTAATAAACAGATTTATAAATTGTGTTTGGATTACACGAATTTGAATGTATAATTGTTATTGACACGAGTAGTAATGGTAGTAATAATAACAACAACATGGTCATTTTTAAATTCACCATTTTATTCCGTTGAGTCAGCCTCACACAATTAACACTGTTATATACATTCTCAATTGGTGAAAATTCGGGGAGTTAGAGTGGATGTCATTTTGAGGTTGCGGGTTCAATTCTTGTTGGAACCATATTTACCACATGTGGGGGTTTCACCTGCGGAAATCCCCAATCCAGGTGAAATGGGTAATCAGTACAGGCTGGCCCAGGGTGTTAGCCGGAGCTCTACCGGTTGCACCACTTGCCGTTCAAAAAAAACACTGTTATATACATTAAATATTAAGCTTTAACAGAAGCAGAAATATTTCAAAGTACAACAACAAAATCACGAGGCCACGTGACATGTCGAATGTTGTTCGACCATATTTTAAGTAATGCAAACGTTTACGTCTAGTGTTATGGCCAGGTGAAATCTGAAGCAAGTCAATCGTGTCTACATCCCTTTATGCGTACCTAAGATTGTTCACTATGATAATTTAGTGGTATTTAATTGTTACATGATAAAAAGTTAGGCTTTACTTATTTACAGTTTTGGGAAATTAGTTATATGTGATTATCTCGATCCATTAGTTTTATGATCATTAGATATATATTTAAATGTTGTATACAAATCTGTACATCTAATAAAACAAACTCTATGAGGACACTTGACACTCCCATATTGCACCTCAATTCCTCTTTCTTCCCATATTGTGCCATGTGTCCTCTTCTCATAATTTATAAAATTGTTCTTTTTAAAAAAATAAAAAATAGAGTAATAATCTATACATATGGTAACAATTATCACTTAATAGTTTCCTAATCTAATTAACCTACTCAATCAATTACCCTCATTCTCTCTCATCATTCTCCCTCATTCTCTCTCACACGAGAATAACTCTCTCTTCTCTACGATCGTGTATCTCCATCCGATCAAAACCTTCCATCACCATCGTTCATCTTCTTCGTCTCTATCATTCAAGGTAACGATTTCTTCTTTGTTTTTCATACGATTTCTGTTACATATTGTTGTTTCTTATAATTATTTTCAGATTTAATCGATTTTTATGTTTCTCTGTTTCTTTCTATGTTTCCATCGCCGACCATTCATCTTCTTCTATCTCTCATTCAAGGTAATCATTGTTTCTACTTTGTTCATACGATTCCTCTTATATATTGTTGTTTTTTGTAATTATTTTCAGATTTAAGCGATGAATGATCGGCGGTCTTTCTTTTTTCTCTGACCGTCGCCTATTTAGATTCTAATATTTCATTCAGATTCTAATATTAAACTTTTTTTTTGTATTGTTGATGGTTTTTAATAATTTATCAGATTTGGGGCTTTAGGTTTCATCTTTCTTATTTTCTACTATGAGATTATATTGTGACTTTTAAGTTTCAGTGTTTAGGTATTGTTATTTGTTTTCAATGATTAGGTATTATGTTTGTTGTTTTCAAAAATTATGAGATTTTAATAATTTTCAGATTTGTGATATGATCAGTTTCAGTGTTTAGGTATTGTTATTTGTTTTCAATGATTAGGTATTATGTTTGTTGTTTTTAAAAAATTATGAGATTTTAATAATTTTCAGATTTGTGATATGATCCTTCATGTTTTCTCAGTAGCAAAAACACGAAAATTTCCCGTGTATTATATATTTCTTCATGATATTATGTTGGCTCGATGATGTTTGTCTTCGGGTGAGGTTTAATGTTCATATGTTCTTCGAGGTGTTCTTGAGGATCATAATATTAGATGAAAGGTAAAAGAATGTTGGATATTTTTTAGTGATTAATCCGCTTAGGAAAGCTATTCGGGTCCGGGTCCTGTTTGTTGATTCGGGCCTCATTTATTAGCATTTTATTTGTTTCCTAAGTTGATGGCTTAAAGTTTGGAAGGATAATTATAAGAATTAATTGTTATAAATGGTGGTTTGAAAAGTCTTGGATGTTAAAAGGAAGGGTCGAGTTTTTTGGTAAGAGATTGATTGATTGTATTATAGGAAAGTTAATAGCACAATTAGTTGTACACTTTCCATATAGTCATAGTCAAATGTATTAACTGCATAGTCAAATGTATTAACTATAATTGCTATAATTATGAATATTGGTTTGGAAAGTTGTTGAATGGAATTGATGGTGGAATTGGTTTGTAAAGTTATTGCACTAATTTTAATACATTTTTAAAATTCTGATTTGTTTTTTTAATACTTTTTTATGGCGGTTGCAGGTGTATAACGATTGTGTTGCACCAGTGAGCAACGGTAGAGGCTGTTTGCTCAGGGTAATAGTACTCTGGCAGATTCTTGCATAGACCAATTGGAGTTTATTGTTGCACGGGCACAAAGGATTGGAGATCCAAAATATCAACAGAAGGTACATGATTTTGCTCTTTAGTGTTAACAATTCTTGCATTTTGATATTTATCATGATTTATACAATATTGGAAACATCTAATGTTAATAATTATAATTACCATATCATTAATAACCTTTAAACACAAAATTATTAATCAAATATAAATACATTTATAAATTTACTTTTAAACATTCAAAATCAAAATTTAAAAAAAAAATCGGTTTTTAAAATTAAAGACATTTAAACACAAAATAAATGCTTAATTCTTTGATTTGTCACATTACTATTTTTAGCGTATAATTAGCATTTATCATGATTTACACAATATTGGAAACATCTAATGTTAATAATTATGATTACCATTTCATTAATAACATTTAAACACAAAATTATTAATCATATATAAATATAAATACATTTATAAACAAAGTTAAATTTGAATTTTTTTCATCACACTTAATACGTCTATTTTCAATTGAATTACTTTATTTTCAAACATTCAAAATCAAAATTTTAAAAAAATTACGGTTTTTAAAATTAAAGTCATTTAAACACAAAATAAATGCTTAATTCTTTGATTTGTCACGTTACTATTTTTAGGGTATAATTGACATTTATCATGAGTTACACAATATTGGAAACATCTAATGTTAATAATTATGATTACCATTTCATTAATAACTTTTAAACACAAAATTATTAATCATATATAAATACATTTATAAATTTATTTTTACACATTTAAAATCAAAATTTAAAAAAAAAACGGTTTTTAAAATTAAAGACATTTAAACACCAAATAAATGCTTAATTATTTGATTTGTCACATTACTATTTTTAGCATATAAATAGCATTTATCATGATTTACACCATATTGGAAACATCTAATGTTAATAATTATGATTACCATTTCATTAATAACATTTAAACACAAAATTATTAATCATATATAAATATAAATACATTTATAAACAAAGTTAAATTTGAATTTTTTTCATCACAATTAATACGTCTATTTTCAATTGAATTGCTTTATTTTCAAACATTCAAAATCAAAATTTAAAAATGAATACGGTTTTTAAATTTAAAGACATTTAAACACTAAATAAATGCTTAATTCTTTGATTTGTCACATTACTATTTTTAGCGTATAATTAGCATTTATCGTGAGTTACACAATATTGGAAACATCTAATGTTAATAATTATGATTACCATTTAATTAATAACCTTTAAACATAAAATTATTAATCATATATAAATACATTTATAAATTTATTTTTAAACATTCAAAATCAAAATTTAAAAAAAAATCCAGTTTTTAAAATTAAAGACAATTAAACACAAAATAAATGCTGAATTATTTGATTTGTCACATTACTATTTTTAGCGTATAAATAGCATCTATAAGGTAATAGTCGGTTAAAATTATTGAGTAATGCTCCTTTTACTTATACATGGGTCACTTTAGATAATGTTCCTTCTTATAAACGGGTCAAATAAGGTAATAGTCGGTTAAAATGTTGTTTTAGTGGTGTAGGTTCATGTTTGTTTACTTATAAATTGGTCGATTTGGGTAATGTTCAACTTTTCCAATGGGTCAAATAGGGTTAAAGTCGCCAACAGTGTGTTTATGGTGTTTTTATTAGATTGATGTTCCTTTTACTTATACATAGGCCATAGGTGAATTGGAGCAATCTTCCCTTTTCTTAACGGGTCGATTTGGGTAATGTTTGCCTTTTGAAATGTGTCAAATAGAATAAAATGTGCTCGAAGCTTTTTTAGCTGGTCGATATGGGTAATGCTCATCTTCTCAGACGTGTCAAATTAAATTGTGAAATTTAGGTGGTAGTTAGTTTCTTATTTTTATTTTTATTACTTTCTTATTGTTGAATATGCCATAAGTCTATTTTTAACACATACCATTTAAGTCGCCTTATTCAGGTTGGATTGTATTTAAGAAACCCTGTATTCTCACATGGCCAGCTTTATGTCGCATTGTCAAGAGTTAAAAGCAGGGCAGGCGTGAAGTTACTTATACTTGATGCTGGTGGGAAAGTGATGACTAAAACAAAAAAATGTGGTTTATAAGGAAATTTTCAGCGATATTTGAATAAATGTGTATTCGTTGCTTTTAAATTTTAATAAAATTTTTCTACTTTATTTTTCTTATACGTTATACTACTCCAAATAATCGTACGTTGTTGAACTGCGTGTCAACGCGGGCAAATATCTAGTAACTAACAAATAATAGTAGCATTTGATGCATTAATTTGCATTAGTAATATTTGGTAAGATATATGTGACACAATGTCTATAACTTTAGAAACCTAGGAAACTGACTCAAACAAACTACGATAAAACTTATTACAACTCCCTTGAAACCATCTCATCAAACAGTAACCAAAAACTCTAACACTACACCGTAAGGCTAAGTCCTAAATTTAAACCATATATAATGTAACACCTCGAAATTTCCGTTTCACTTAATTACGCTATTAGGCGTGATTATAAAAATAATAAAACGAGATTTAAATAATAAGATTGTGGGTTATGTTTTAATATGGAAATAACCTAGTTAATGTTATTAATTATATGAATGAGTAAATGATATAGGAAAACTAACTTGACAAGTTAGTTTTATAAGAAAATGACATTGGGGGATTAGTTGAGGGGCTATAGTTGCCAATGTGGTGAACTTGAATTTAATTTAAAAAATTGACAAAACAATAAAACACACATAAGTATGTGTGTGTAGAATTCAAAGAAAAGAAAAGGGGGATTCTTCCCAAACCCTAAAACACCAATTCAACTTGAATCAAGGGTAGATGAAGGTCCATTCAGGTGCATGAAGCCAAATAAGGGTCATCTAAGGTCTAATAAACACCAAGGTACTTTTTATTTGATATAATTTGAGGTTATATTCAAGCTAGGTCATGGTGGAAATAGCGGGTTTCGGTTAAAACGTGAAGTTATAAGTTATTAGAGGTTACCCTAGCTTTAGAGGATTTCAAACATGTCTAATTTAGTAAAGAATAACAATACTTATAGGTGATTGTTTTGTTATGTGAAGGATGATTAGGTGTAAAACTTGCATGATTGAATGATCATTGTATATTGAGAGTGGATATGGTGATATAGAGGATTCCATACAATATGTTAACTAAGAAAATTGGTGATTAAAAGAAGTGCACACTAAGTGTTTGCATAAATGTCTAGTTGAAAAAAAAATATATATAGATAAAAAGTTGTATGTTAAGATATCACCATTTAAGATGTTGAGTGAGAACTTGGAATATGCAGTAGAACTAATAAATGATATGTTAAAAAGGGATAGTTCATGATTAAGACTATTGGCTTATAAGTAGTGCATACAAACATGTAACATGTTAGTTTAACTCCTAGAAGTCAAACTAACCCAAACCTAAGTTTGAATGAAATGAGTGTGTGAGATAATATGATATGAGTTGGTTATTTGACACAATGACTAACTTAAATTAATCTTGAGTATAGTGATGTGATCTTGATAAGCTAGGTGGAGACTTGGAACAATTTGGATCAAACGAACTAAACGGGTCAAGGAATGCTTAATTGAGGCCAAGGTAAGACTTATCTTAAATAAGTCTCTTAGAAACCAAAAGGATTGTGTAAACCTTTGTCAATTATGGAATTTGCGTTATTAACAAAGAATGGGTGTTTAAATTTTAGAGAGGAATATGAAATATGGGATTCTAGCTTGTAATGGGTTAGAATCGCCAAAATGAGAGAAAATGGTTACGTCCAGGCCGGGATGTCTAAATAAATGATTGAGTGTTGTTATAATGGGTCAAGTGAGGTTAATATCACTTGAGCCCAAGATTTGAAGTTTAAATATTGGAGTGTTGAAAGGTAAGGCAAATAGGTCAAAAGATGATGTGAACATCAGTCGAACCTAGTACATGATGCTTTCATAATTAAGCATTAAGATTTATGTCACACCACGCCTATGGCGGAAACACGTGGCGCAACGGTTCAAGAGGATTAAGCCAAGATTAATGCAAATCACAAGTAATTAAAGAAACGGGTCGTTTATTCAAGCGTCGAAAATCATGTTGATTATTCATACATAATTTGAAAATTGTTTTTATGACAAATAAGGAGGCTCCTCAACTATATCCCGATTTCCTTGGATAGAGAGACGAGACCTCTTCAAAACATCCAACGCCCAGTTTAGAGATTCCCCCGACCCTGCTTGCCATGTCGTCCTTCATCTATCAATTACCTGAAAGATATGTTTAAAAATTCGTCAATATATAAATATTGGTGAGTTCACAGGTTTTAGTTTATCAAACTTTATCACTTTGGGAATTTCTATGTTATGACAATTTGCAGGAGTTGCAAGTTCCTACAATGCTACTTGAGCCTATAATCAAACCAAGACAAATAATAATGCCCCGCTCCAAGTCGTTACTCGGTATTCCTACGACTTGATTTCAGAATACGTGCACCCCAGGCATACGCCGATGCATAATCGACGCTATCGATTAGGGGTGGGCCTTGTCAGGCACCAATAGTACTATTCAAATATTCCTTCGGTTTCAATTCCCTGAATTAATGATTATAGTAGAGAGGTCTCAACCCCGAGTGGCGTTCACAACTCAAGTATCCAACCCGTCAAACAATTCCCAACATATCTTTCCCCGTAAAAACATTAAATAGTTTAGAAATGGGGCCGTGAGACTCACCTGAAACTGTGCTCGGCTCAAAGAAGAAAATAGCAAATTTTGCGGTCTCGCACCTACAAACGTCCTAGGCGTATAAGTCACTACACCTATAGTGCATGTGCCTTGGCAAGTTGTACACCCAACTCCCCGACCACGTATTATCCCAATTCCCGTTTAATTAATCTCGTATCCTAGGTTCATCGGCGATGGATTACCCTTTTCTTACAAGTCATATATTATTCTTGTTAATACTCTTTGTAACTTGTATACTATTATCCTCGACACGACTCTACCCAACGTATAATTATTTTCCCATTTAAATAATTATACTTAGGATCGTTTCGCTCGATATAATATGATTTCTTATTACCCGACCCGACTCACTTTGCCGCATATTTATTTTCCCATTCAAATAAGTATGCTAAGGTCTTGTCGTTCGGTAATATATTCTTAACGCCCGACTCGACTCACCATGCCGTACATTTATTTTCCCATTTAAATAAATATACTAGGATCTTGTCGGTATTCACATGTTCGTAGATATACTTCACCTACTCGTCTCGGTTTTCCTTCACGCATATCTACTTTCCCATTCAAATAGATATACTAGAATTTCGTCGAGACGGGCATGTGTACATATACCAATGCGTGAATTTTCCTTGTTAAGTCCATGTGTTGTTTAGCGTTTTTAATTCATTACGTTATGTTTTCTCCCACGAATATTCTTTCTAACACTTAGGAAAGTGTTACATAAGTTTCACCCTTGTTATATATATTTTATTTTATATATATATTTTCATCTTGTTGCAATGGCATTCATTTCTCATTTGTCCGTTTATCCGTTATCGTTAGTTCATGTGACTAAGTCCATTAGTTAGCTTTTTCCACATTTTCTTTCAATATGCGTTCTATGGAAATATTATTCATACTTCCAATTCCGAACGTATATTACTTGGAAAAATATACCTTTATATATTTTAGTCCAACTTTTATTCCAAAAATGTTTCCGATACTTTTATATTCCCATTTATATAAAAGTATCCATTTTTGTACAAGTTTTTCCTAAGTCTTTACTAATATTTTATAAAATCTTTATTTTATAAAATCCTTAAGTTAACTTAACCTCCTATTTTTATAAAACTTCTATTTTTATAAAAATACCTTTTTCAATAAATACACAAGTAGGTTTCTCATGTTTGCCAAAACTATACTTGGAAAAACCATTATTTACGTTTTTGACACCAAACTTTCCGTGAACACATTTTTGGACCAAAGTTTCTAAAATACTCATTTTAGTCTATTAACTTTCAAAGTTTCAACATTAGTCCCTTAACTTTTAATTGTTACTTTTTCCATCCTAATTTCCAAAGTTAGCATTTTTCATCCAACTAGTGGACTTTGAAGAATCATATTTCTCATGTTTGGTTATTTTTACACCATTTCACTTTTAATAGTCTTTTATTTCATTATTGATGCTATTAACATGTGGGTTTTATGTTTTTATCCAACTTATCAAATTTTCACTCATCCAAGTGAGTAGACTTTGAACATGCAACTCTTTCATCCATGATCATCTAACACATTCTAATATATTTTTGACATTGGTTAGTCATTTTATGATGATTAAAACCATCCTTTATCATATTCAAGTTTTTCTCAAAAATCATACCCAAATCATCAACTTGCTAAGTGTATGTACATATTTCTACATTTTCTTGAAATATCACATTATTAATATCAAATCCATGTTTTATCCATATTATTATTCTTCCATTTTCATCTTGCAAGATACATTAAACTTTTATATTTTAAAACTATATTCTACCCATCAATGTACAACTTGCTCATAAGAACACATAATATGAACATTAACAATCAAAACAAGGTTAAAACTTACCACTAGCTCAAGGCTAGGGAAGACAAGAACCTTGGATTGGATGGGGTTTAGTGTGTTCTTCCAAAGGGTTAAGCTCCAAGCTCTTGAAACACACAATGGGGTTTTGAAGGATAATGATCTAGAGGTGATTTGGTAGTGTAAAATTTGTAAGAAGAATGTATATGGAGGGGGGGTATGCTACGGCCACAAGGAGGAGAAGAAGAAGAGTTTTTGCTTTTTGATTCAAGTATTCTATGTATGTATCCTTATATTATCTCTTCCATATCTCTCCAAGATCACTTGTATCTTTTATAGATTGTGTAATATCTTAGGAAGATTATAATAGATAACAAAAATCTTGGGAGATCATATTAAGAGGGTGCTTGGCCGTGGGTTTTAGAGAGAGAAGGGAGGGGATTAGTTAATTTTTCTTGGCCAATGTAACCCCATGCATATACATGATTAGTGTTTATAATAATTGGGTTATTAAGAAGGTGAAGAGTTTAAATGAGATAACAAAAGATTTTAATCACTTGGGTGGGCCATAGGCCGGCCCTTGTGGGTGTCTTGGGTGGGGTCCACTTTGTTAATTAATACCCAATATTATTATGTTTAAGTAAATCTTGTTTGGGTACCGTCCGGGTATTTTCGAGTTTTTAATTGCGTGTTATCCGAATATTAAAATACCCTTAATATTCCTTAAACATAGTCCAGTTTAATCACTGATAAATTATTTTGGCTTTTGCCGGGTGAAATTACATGTTACGCGCGTATCGGGTGCGGTACGCGCACTTTATTCGTTACCGGGAGATTTGCATAACAAGCTTTCACGTATGGCCTTGGAGTTCCAAAACCCATTATATTTTGTGAAATTACGTTTTATTTTATATCCCGGGTGTCCGGGATTCGTTTCGCTTATTTAATTTTTACCGGGTAATCGCCAGTGTCCATACCGGATAATTTACTCGCACATGATCCTATCATGTTTTGTCATTAAATATATGCATTCCTATGCATTATTTTGGAATTGATATTTTTCTAAGGCCTCAGTTAAATACTCAACACATAATTACGTTTAATTACGTTAATCGCGTATAGTTAATTAGTACGGAATTACCTTAATTTTGCCGGTTATTACATTCTCCCCCCGTTAAGAGAATTCCGTCCCGGAATTCACTTCGAGTTCTCCGGTATAGGGGTCTTCTCGAATAAGGCGGGATATTTTTGCTTCATCCGGTCCAGCCTTTCCCACGTGAACTCCGGTCCACGCTTGGCATTCCAACGCACTTTGACCAATCTGATCTTACTGCGCCTTAACTTTTGGACCTTCCAATCGGTTACTTCGATTGGTTCTTCGACGAAGTGTAACTTGTCGTCAATGTGGATTTCGTCCGCAGGGATGATGAGAGTTTCGTCGGATAAGCACTTCTTCAAGTTCGACACGTGGAACATGTCATGTACACCGTTAAGCTCTTGTGGTAACTTGAGCTTGTATGCCACGGGGCCTGTAACACCCCAACCGATGGCGGAAACATCGGGATGTCACGTATTGATGATTGTTCAGTAGCTCATGGTGAATAATAAATTTCATTAAATGATTTAAATAAGTTACATACAATTGTTCTAGAATTTGTACATCAAATTGAATAAAACTATACACATATCTTCAAGCATCAATTCAAATCTTCAAGCAAATAGAACCTAAAACATGTTAAGTTGAAAATGTTTTGGGTCAACAAAAGTTGGTGAGAATTACATAAATTTTTGATAATTGAATAAAAAATGTTGTGCAATTCATGTGTCATGTCAATCTAGTCCATATGTGAGAACATACTAGAAATAAATCGAGTGCATAATCAACCATTGTGACTGTTGTATTGTGGTACATCCCATACGCTCATGGTTCACTCGTTTATATTGCAGTAACAAACACCCACGTAACCTTTGTAGGAGGCACGTATCCGGGTGGGATTGTCAGTCCAATAGATCTATCAATGTATACCGTTTGGCTGATGAATGTTTATGCTAGAATTGTGCTTACCCTAGTCATGTTCAAGACATAATGCAACATAGAAATACACATAGACACATTGATGATTGAATTGCATAAATAATGTTGTAACATGTTTCACCCCAAAAATAGTGAAATAGAAAATGAGGCTATGTAAAACTCACCTTGGTAAAATGTTATATCTGTTGAAAAATTGGATAATGGTGTTGCCCAAATGTATCAAGTATCACCCTATAATAAGGTAACAAATAAGTCTAAGTCTATCTAGTTTATAAGTATATTCTAGGGTTTCGATTTGGGGATATCCAATTGTTGAATTTAAAATAAAATGTTAATTAAATAAAAGGGAAATTTGATAATTAAATAAAAGAAAGTCTTTTTATAAAATTTGAATTTAGAATGTTCACAATAATGTGTTTGAAGTATAAAAATAATTTTTATAAAATTATTTTCTTTAAAATAGATTATTAAATCTATTTATTACAAATTGTCAAACCTTAACTTTAATAATTAAAATTACTAAAATTAAATAATTATCAGTTTAAAAATTATATTCCTGTTCTAAATGATCAGAAATAATTTGTATAAAATTTTGGTGAAAAAATATTAAAAATTGGATTTATTATGATTTAATTATGATTAAAACTAACAAAAATTGATTAAAAATATTAAATAAACGATTTTTCAGAAATAAAAGTCATTTCTGAAAAGCTTAATGTTATAAAAACTCAGGATAATTTTTGTGGAAATTTATAAGGTCGTTTTGATATTTTTTATAGATTTTTATAAATAAAATAGAATAAACTTGATTTAATTATTATAAATATTAAATAAATAAATTTCAGAAAACTAAAAATTGTAAGTTGATCTTTTACATCAGATTAATATAAGATAATTTTTTTTAGAATTTTTAAAAGAGTTTTAATAATTAAAAATGAATTTACAAGATTATATGTAATATATATGTATTATTTGGTTTGTAAAAAAATAATGAAAAGGAAGTGGAAAAAGGGACGCCCAAGCCAGGGCTCGAACCCGGGTGCCCTTGCTTATATGCCACGATCACAACCACTTGGCCTAGGCCTGTGGTTGTGATTTATCTCAGTTCAAATAAAATAAATACACTTATATCGAATCAGTTTATCCCCAAATCATACTTACGTGCCCTAGCTTTTCCAATCAAGCAATCCACACATCTTTAACCCGATTAATGTTAGGGTTTTTGTTGTATGGACGCCGATTAACAAACCCCACAACAATAATTATGCTTACAAGATTGTATTGAGCTCGATTAGCCGGTCACGATAAAAAGTCAAACTATGATCGATTGACAAGCTTAGATGATGATTCAGAGAGATTGGTGGTTGAGAGAGGTGTATGAACGAGTTGTGAAGGCTCGAGGTTGATCAATTTATATAGAGGATCAATGGGTTGTTTAATTGGCAAGTTTTGACCCGTTGTTTAATGTTTGACGCGTTTATGGTTAATTTGTGTATCAATTAACTGCTAATAGACGTGTATCATAGTCATAACAGGCCGGATATCACGAATCTTACCATAATTGTGTGATTGATTTGCTAAATTAAAGGTTTTGGGCTGCTGTCTCTCGCAGCAGCGAGTAAGGAAAGGAACAGACAGCAGACATAATTGGAATAAATAATTATTTGGTTGGATTTCAAACAAGGAACCAATGTGGTTCAGGTGGTAAGGGACGCGTGTTGTGGGAAGAAGGTCTCCGGTTCGAACCTCGGATAAAGCAGCCCCTTTTTTTTTCTTAAAACAGAATAAGGAGAGGGGGGTTGGCTAATGGGCCAAGTTTCTACTGGGCTGGGCACTGTTGGGCCGGTTTGGTGGGCTTTCACTTGGGTTTAACAACATAATAATAGGGTTTGGACTCAAAAGAGATATTGGGTTTGAGTTGGACAAAATCACAAGCCCATTACAAAACATATTATTATTATTATTATTATTATTATTATTATTATTGTTATTATTATGTATATATATATATATATGTATATATATATATATGTATAAGTATGAATAGTTATCATTGTATTAGGGTTCTAAATATCACAAAAAAAATAATAATAAAACTTGTCGTTTTAATCCGTAACGTACGATTATTTAAGGCGAAATGTTACAGTCTCCCCTACTTTTAGGAACTTCGTCCCGAAGTTAAGAGAGACACTAGGTTTACAATTGGTCGACTACCGAAAACCTTGATAAAATTCCTCACTACCTTAATGTACCTGTAAATTCATGATTATGTTCCGGACCGTAATTACCAATTTACCTTACATTAGGGTTTTGCGTCTTTTTATGACTCTATCGATTGTTGAGCAGGTCTGATAGTCTCCACCAGTCGTTGAGCAGGTGGTAGGGCCTCTCCCGACTGTTGGAAAGACATGATGACCTCTACCAATCGTTAAGTAGGTTGTTTGGTAGTCAACTAACTGTCGTACAAGTAAGCAAGTATGATCAGTTCACATTCAAACAAGCATGCACACAAATGTTATGATAATACTTGAATTTTATTACTTGAAAATAAAATGTCAATACATGGAATTAAAGAGAAAAATAGACATCATTCAGATGGTAGAGTTTGTTGTTAAGTAGTTGGAGGGTCTCAAGTGGGTTATTTGGAGCAGCAAGGGTGTTTGTAGCAGGAATTCGGCAAGCGTCCGCAAGATGTCCATACCTTTGACAATTGGTACACTGACGGCAGGGCACTTGGGTTGGATGGTGATACTGGCAGGTGTCACACTTAGGTAGCTTCCCGCGGTATTGTTTCTTGTTGGGTGGGGCAGTGGTGTCTTTTGCAAAATTCCTGGCCTTGCGCTTTCCGTTGGTTGAAGCCTCAGTTTTGATTTTAACGGCAGGTTGGGGAGTATCTTTTGCAACCGTTTTCTTCTCCCCTTTCCGGGTCAGGTTTCCTGCCTTTACATGATCGTCTGTTAAGGTGGCAGCCAACCGCTTTGCTTCCTCCAAAGTAGCAGGGTTGGTGGGTTGATTAGGGTTTGGGGTCTCGCGACATGTGTTGACCAGATGACCATACCTACCACAATTGGTGCACAAGCGACATGCTGAAAGAGTGGGATGATGTCGATTGCATGTGTTACACAATGGAAAGTTTCTCGTATAAGGCTTTTTGTTAGAAACTTGGGTAGTGAGGTTTACATCAGGATCCCTGGTCTTACGTTTCTGATTCTTGGTAGTTACCGCGGCCACGATACTTGTTTTCTTGCCTTTCCGAACTAAGGTCCTGTTCCTTTCGTGATTTCCAACGCCATTTCCAATGCCATTCCCATCCATTTGGATGTCTTGAGTCAACAAGTTAGAAACCAGAGTTGTGATTTGTTGCGCCAATTGTTGGGAAATAATCATAGCTAGTTGGGCATCACTCCCATTAATGTGGTTAGTGTTGTGGTCGTTGCTATTCACTTCATCTTGATTGTCACCATTGTTAAGGAGAGTGCTGCGACGTGGAGACATGATCTGTAAGGGACACAATGAAGTTTTTAATGAGGCATGAAGTGTATGAGGTAATATAAGGAATGTAATCATTTATTCATTAACAAATAAACGAAAACGTTGACTTATCAAAGATTCTAAATTCTAATAACATAAGAAGACGTGCTTTAGCCTATAAGTGATCACTCATCCCGAGAATTCCCAGGTAGGCATCCGGGTCCCTCGTCTGATTGGGATATGTGAGCGTTGGATTTTATCTAAAACAGGATATTATGATCATACAAGTCACAAATCTAGGTGCGGAATCCCTAGATCTGAACAAATTGATAAGATGCTAATCACTACACAATCAAGATCATTTTCAACTTCATTTTCATAGATTAACTTTCAAATAACAAGCAATTACAACGTTTATGTTAATCTAGAAATACAACGACACTTTCTCAAAACAACACAGAACCTGCACAGAACCTGGACACAAAATGATAACTCTCTTACATAATCAAAAACTCAAAACCTATATATACTGACTGCACATTCGCCCCTTTCTGTAGGTCGAATGTGAGCCAAATCCACATTCGCCCACTTACAGTGGTCGAATGTGGTCTTCTGTCCATGTCCTTCTTCCTTCGTCCAGTATACTTCTACCTTCGCCCAGTTAATCTCACCTTCGCCCAAAACTATCTTCATTCGCCCATATCTACACACCTTCGGCTACCCCTTAACATATGTTAGTAATATCATATCCAATCCTTAGTCGCAAATGCATCAACAAACTCCCCCTCGACTATTGATTGGATAGTTTTCTCTGATAATCCATCGTCCTGTTCATCAGCTTGATTCTAAGCTGCTTCTTCTGCTCATCAGTCATTGGCGGCTCGAATGTTTTCTTCACAGGCTTTGAAACATTGGCGATTTTCACAGTCTTGCCAAGTTTACCCTCCAAGTTGCTTCCAGCGTTTATATCATACGCAAAACAAACTCCCACAACTTGAGTGTACTTCCTCGCCTGAGCAAAGTCGTTCGGTTCATAATAGATCGGATTATAAAACAACATGATGATGTCTTCAAAAGTGCAGTTTATCAGCCACATAGGATCAAATACATGAACATGCTTGTATTTGTCCTTTCCATCCCTCAATACAATCACTGCTTCTGCCTTCCTCCAATCGTAATACCAGAATATGAAATCAGCACTGAAATGCTGTGGCATTGGCATCAATGGTATCTTTCTCATCACATTTGGTGCTTTGTAGATCAAAGTCACACGCTTCATGTTGGTTTGAGGATCAATATCCCTATGTTGTTTTCTTCTGGGATATTGAGGCTTAAACCTGTTCCATCTAGTGCGACTTTCCCAAACTAGTTTATCTGCACACCAACCGACATGCGAACCATTTACCTCGGCACCAGACATAGGAAACCTGCATAAATCTCTCACCGCCCAATACGGTAGAGTAAGCAAATCACAGAATCTGTTGAAATACAGAATTCCGGTTTCCCATTTCGCTGCAATGCACTTTAATCTGCCAAGATAAGTCCACCCGAGAGCTCTGCCTTTGAACTTGGCATTATGGAATCGATAAAAGTTACCCTGAGCTTCAGGTTTAGGTCGGTTCTCATCCATCTCCTTCAACTTCTTCAGATAATTCTTCAACTCATCAGACTGGTTGGAAGAATCTTTCTTTTCATCACCAAACACTTTCTCAACAAACTCTTCACTTCTTCTCTTCGCTTTCTGTTTCGCTGACTTGTTTGGTATCTCTGTGAAGTCAGGAAATACTTCGTTTTCATCTTCTTTTCTAAAATACTGGGGAAATTCCTCATGAGTGATATCTTCTATCTCAACCTCATTGTTTTCTGGAGTTTGCACATCATCAGAATGATTTCCCATATCCTTTTCAGGAATATCAGGAATCGATTCATCCATCATGAACTCCTCAAACGTCTTACCTACCCTCTGTGCGAGACCATCTAAAATCTCTTTCGCCACAGATGCAGGTAGTTCCCCTTCTTCTAGATCTGGATCTTCATATTCCAGCTCGTATCTTAGATCATCAGTCTGGAATATTTCAGCGAAGCATCCAGTGAACTCAATGGTCCACTCCCTCTTTTCCAACATGTTTTTGTATATCAACTTAGCATCATCCGAAAGAGATCTCACCTTTTCGTTCCAAAAGATACTCTCATCTACATTCTCACCTTTCTTCTTAGAACTAGATTCACCAGTATCTTTCTTCTTCTGTGATTTTCTCTTCTCATAACTAAACTTAGAAGTGTCATCACCTCCTTCATGATCACTTCCACTACTCAACTCATCATCCTTCTTTCCTGTACCCTCAGCACCATCATCATCATCATCATTGTCATCATCATCATCATTGTTGTCATCATCACTTTTATCCAAACCCTCATCATCCTCTTCTTCCTCATCTTCATCATCTTCTTTCTCTGATTCGGAATACTCATAGTCAACTTTCTGTTCAACATCTTCTTCATCTTCCTCACCCTCTTTCAATTGGGGTGCTCTGCTATACAGATCTTCAATCAAACCACAAAGCCGTTTGTTTTCCTTCTTCAATTCTTTGTTGTCGGCCTTGATCAGTTTGATCTTGTTCTTATTTCTATCACATCTCCTCTCAAGCTTTTCATTCTTAGCTTCTAACAACTGAATCTTTTCATTAATATCATCCTGATTCGTTTTTGAAGCAACTACAATATGGAGCATCTTCTCCTCATTTTGCTTGAATTTAGTGATTTCAGCTTGTTGAGCAAGCAGCATTTTCATCATATCCTCCATCTTTTTATTGACCTGTTTCATCACATCATCATCAACAGTCATTTTCTTTGACTTTGATCTGGAGGGCTCAACTTCAACAGCTTTCTCTTTCTGAGGCTTCCTAAACATATCGAGCACTTTATCCATATCGATATTAAACTGATCGATTGGTAAAGTCTCTGCCTCCTTTCCTTTCTTCTGCTTCTTAGCAACTGGCGAAGATAACTTGGAAGGTGTTCCAGCATCAGGCAATCTCTTACCCTTCAACAACTGAGCTAATTCCTTCTCTCTCAGTTCTTTCACACTTGATTTCTTTGCCATCGTCTTTTGTTTCTTTGACTTCTTAGGCAAATTCACTACAACAGTGTCACCAACACTCAGTTCAGCCAAATCAACTCCCAATCCTTCATCTTCTACCGATTTCTTTCTCCTCTCAGACTCTTCTATTGACTGTTCCAATAATTCAGACTCACCAACCATAGTGGCCTTACGTTTGGTGGTCCTTACGTTCTCGTCATCAGAATCCCACTGTTCATCAACCTCAGTTTCCTCCGAATCCACAGACTCTTCATCCACCAAACCTGAACCTTTCTTCGCAGTCGATTTCTTTCTTGCAGCCTGTTGCTTTGTGCTTCCCTGATCAATAGCCTTTCCTTTGCCCTTCCCTTTGGCTCCAGGATTGACTACTTGACGCTTCCTCTTAGTGCTTGAATCAGCATACACTAAGGGATCGTCGTTATCTGAATCACTATCATCATGTCTAGCTTTGTTCTTGCCTGGATCAGTGTAATCCGGACGAGCCAAAGCTCCAAACAATCTCCTATTGGGTGGTTTCTCATTGTCAGCTACACCCTTGTATCCTTTCATCCTCATCAAGGTTCTAATATTCATGTGATCCTGACCTAGAATCATAGTCGGATCCTTCTTCAGCATTGGATACTTATGGTCAAAGATCATCATTAGAAACCTTGGATACAACATAAACTTCTTGAACTTAATACCCTTCAGCATCTCCAACATGTGGTCAAGTATCATCCCAGACACATTAAATGGTTTGTTGAGTGTCAACGCAACCATTAATGAGCTCAAACTCTTCCTCATCACGTCATAGCCACCACTAACACATCCAAAGACATGGATCAGAACGTGTGCAAAGTACTTGTACTGCACTCCCAGCTTCCCTTTATACATCGATCCGTCAGTGATAGGACCTTTGTATTTCATCCTTAAGAAGCACGCCTTCTGTTCAGTCCACGATAACTCCCTGGGATCTTCTCTATCCTCAAACTTAATCTGTAAAGCTTCCCGGATGTCGGCTTCAGTCAAGAACATGTCAATCTCCTGAATCTTGCTCTTGATAATGGTTTGATTATCCCAGTAGTCGTACTTAGCGTTCTGGTAGAAATCTTCTATAATGTCCTTGTAAATGATAGTAGGTGTGGCTAGAGCATGTACAATCCTGCTCCTCTTCAGAAACTCAATGATGCCAGTGAACTCTGTGTTCTTCTCCACGTCTCCTAAATACGCGCAACAGTTGTGCGATCTTTCGAAAGACCAACTGCTCGGTATAGATGTTTCAGCTGCGGGGACTGGATCTTGAACAGCTATCTCTACAGGAGTCTCAACATTCACTGCTGGAGCGTCAATATTCTCTGGTTGTTCAGCCATCTGCACACAAAAAAATCAATAAAACGCGTCAAAACACAAAAACGACAAAAATATAAAATTTTGGTCAAAACTGATCTGCACATTCGCCCCTTTTGGATTGGCCGAATGTGGAAATTAATGGTCGAATGTGAAATTGTATGGACGAATGTGAATAAGATTTTGATAAAAATCACATTCGCCCGTTTTTGAGTACATTCGCCCAAAAATACTCACCTTCGCCCGGTTTTACGAACCGAAGGTGGAATCTGTTTACCCCCAAATTTTGAAAATTTGCCATTGTTGTTTTTAATCCGTATTTTTGATTCTAAAACGTTCTAACAGGGCCGACTAACATTTGTTAATAACCAATTTTATGAACACATCATTTTACATGGGTTTTCTATTTGAATTAGGGTTCGTCATGTTCATTAAATCAAATCTGTCATGTAAACATGTTATTATCCTAATTCCTTCCATACTCTCCCCCTAAAACCTATGTTAATTGATCGGCTAACAAAATCATGCATCATTAAACATCAAAAATCCCCAGATTGAAAAACCCTAGGTTCGGTCCTTAAACAATCAAAGCTGATCTTGTTTGTTGTCCAATACCTGTAAAAATAGGCTTAGAATGATCAGCAAAGACTAGGGAATGAAATGCACAAACACAAAGAATAAGATCAACAAGGTCTGGTTATGAGAGAAATTCTGAAAAAATTTTCGAATGAGAACTCGAATGTGACTGACATATATATAATGTGCCACCTTCGACCGTTTCTGATGGACGAACGTGGGAAATATCCACATTCGCCCGTTTTAATGACACGAATGTAAAAGTTGGTCCACCTTCGCCCCTAATGAAAGACACGAAGGTGAAACTAGGTACCCGGAAGTGGAAATCAAACCCGGAGGTGAAAAATCCACCTTCGCCCACAATTAAAAACGGTCGAACGTGATAGTTTTTCCACATTCGACCCAATTAAGGGGCGAATGTGAAATGGAAAAACTGAAAATTTCGCCAAATCACGAATTCGAATCCCGTTCAACATTTTTCAATCCGTTAAGCGTCCAAAACTCAAATTTTCACTTTTTGAATGTCACAAAGTCCAGATGGTGTTATCAAATCTCAGAAATCGACCATCAAGCATCCCCGGATATCAAAAATAAATCAGAAATGCAAAATCTTTTGGATTTTCTGAAATTTATATTAAAACACACCTAAAATCTTTTTGGATTTTGTAACTTTTTGACAATAAAAGTAAAATGCAACAAAGTAAAATGCATTAAAGTAAATGAAAGCAGTAAACATGTTGTGATTTCCGGTAAGAGGATCATATCAGTTTTCTGAGAAATCTGAACACAGCGTTGATCTGGTTCAATATTATCATTAGAAAACAATATGTGAAACGGCAATTGCTGATATTGTTGTCCACATAAGCTCACATGCAGACAATTACGCAATGCTTTAAAATGATACGAATTAGATGTATTAGACTAACACATTGTGGTTCCCACACACACGACATACTCCCGTATCAAGAAGTAATCTGCACAAAGACTCATTGTAAAGCGTGATTATGCTTTCGTCGTCTGTAATTGTACAAGATATAATGCATAGAGGTATACAGGTCAGCAAATAAATGCAGCAAAGTAACATATGCACCATATCAGGTTGAGGACTGATATTAATCATGATTTGCATCAATGATCAATACGATATTACAGATAATCTTTGATCATCATATAACATGGAAAGTTCCTCAATTCGGTAACTTTAGGTTTTGGCATAAAGCTCTTTTATAAAGACATCCTGTCTGATCTAGGTCCGTAATGACTTACAGCAGAAGATCAGATAGGCTATCCCCAGACAACTAATAACATAATGACCCTAAACCTCCGAGTTTTGTACAAACACCCTATCAAACGAAATTACGGTACTAAGACCATATGCCCATGAGGTGTTCATCCACAAACGCGTAGTTTGTTATGTTTGTATCACTAATGCACGCAATATAAAGTCTACGAAGCCTATCAGCATATCACACGTAATCAACATACGTCTCATTAAAACTATGCAATTCTTTAGCCTGTGTCAGATCCCCACTGATGTACTATCATTTCCTCTTTTTATCCAGGAAATCATTTTGGGTTTTTCTAATTTTTAGGTTTTTTTGAAAATTTTTCAATGTTTTTGGTTTTTCTGATAAAATGACTCCCCCTAAAATAAAAGACATATTTTTGGGTTTTTAATTTTTCTGAAAACAAAAACAAAACAAAATTTGAAAGAAACAATCCACTTGAAAGCATCAACTTCTTTGAGGATTAAACAACCCCTTCGAAAGCATCAACTTCTTTGAGGATTATGATAGTAAAGAGAAATTCCCAATTAGCAAAGAGAAATTCCCAATTAGCAAAAATTTAAAACTAAAAACTAAAAATGAAAAATGATATACCGAGGAGCCGATTAGTCCTGTTTTTCCTTTATATTGTTTACTTTCAAAAGATATTCAAAGCGGGATCTGTCAAAAGCTTTAGTAAACAAATCTGCACGTTGGTAGTCAGTATGGATTTTGACCATGTCAATCAATTCCTTAGCATAACAGTCACGGATAAAATGATATTTAATCCGTATATGTTTAGCTTTAGAATGATTTTCAGTATTTTTAGTTAAAGCAATTGCGGCTTCGTTGTCACAGTGTATAGGGGTTTTAAGAAACTGCAAACCGTAATCGACCATCTGTTGTTGGATCCAGAGCACTTGCGAACAGCAACTCGAGGCTGAAATGTACTCGGCTTCACATGTAGACAGTGCGACGGAAGTCTGTTTCTTGCATTGCCAGGTAATTAACCTGCTCCCTAAAAACTGGCAACCGGCTGTTGTTGATTTACTGTCTTTGTCACAGCCGCCCCAATCTGCATCACTAAAAGCAATAAAATCAAAATCATCATCATTAGGGTACCAAAGTCCTTTTGATGGACAACCCTTCAGATATCGAAGGATACGCTTGACCGCCGTCAGATGACTTTGTTTCGGCTTCGATTGATATCGCGCACAGAGACACGTTGCATACATAATATCTGGTCGAGACGCTGTCAAATACATCAGAGATCCGATGATTGCTCTGTATGTAAATGGGTCTGTCAGCTCCCCCTTAGCGTCGACTCCAATCCCATGATTGGGTTGTATCGGGGTATCCATCGGCTTAGAGTCCTCCATCTGGAATCGGCTCAAGATGTCGGCAACATATTTCGTCTGGTGAATGAAGATCCCATCGGTTCTTTGATCCACCTGTAAGCCGAGGAAAAACTGCATTTCTCCCATAGCGCTCATTTCGAACTTCTCCTGCATAACTGTTTCAAATTCCCTGCACAAGAGTTCGTTAGTTGAACCAAATATAATATCATCAACGTAAATCTGTACTAGAAGCAAGTCATCGCCCGTCTTCTTCGTAAAGAGGGTACAATCGACTAGGCCGCGCTTGAATCCTTTGGAGATAAGATATGTGCTTAGCTCCTCGTACCACTGTCTTGGAGCCTGGTGCAAACCATATAAAGCTTTGTTCAGCACGTAGACCTTGTCCCGGTGGATTGGGTCCTCAAAGCCCGGTGGTTGCCCGACATAAACCTCCTCCTTGACTTTACCATACAGAAATGCGCTCTTGACGTCCATTTGATAGACTTTGAATTTCTTATACGAAGCAAACGCAAGGAACATCCGAATAGCTTCCATTCGTGCTACTGGTGCATAGATTTCGTTGTAGTCAATTCCTTCAATCTGATGGAAACCCTGCACAACCAATCTGGCTTTGTTCCTTACAATAACTCCACGGTCATCCTTCTTGCACTTAAACACCCACTTAGTGCCAATTTTCTTTCGTCCCTGCGGCAAATCTGTGAGCGTCCAGACTCCTAATTTCTGGAATTGCAATAACTCTTCCTGCATTGCCTCAACCCAGGCATCTTCTTGCAAAGCGTCTTTGTATGTCCTTGGCTCTACTTGGGACACGTAACATGCAAACGACCAATCATTTTGGTCACCAGATTTCTGAATTTTGGCATACAATGCTAAAGCACCAAAACTCTCTGGCGTATTAACGCTTTTAAGCTGCCCTCTGGTCATCACTCCACTACCAGGATCTCCAATTACTTGCTCCAGCGGGTGAATACGATGAATCCGAGATTCCGGATTAACAGGTACAATCACTCCCGTCTGAGCAGTCAAGTTCTCTGTAGCATCCTGATCATTACCCGTGTTAGATGATGAAGCAACATCTGGATTTGGAGTAGGGTTCACAGTTTGCTCTTCTAAATCTTCAGCATTTTCAAGAACAGCTTCTTCAAATTGTTCATCTTCAGATTCTGAAGTGTCTAACGAAGTTGAAGCTTCTTGAAACAACTCTTCTTCTTGAGTAGGAGCACTGGTATCACTAGAAGCTGGTGGGGGGTTTACGGTAATTGGACGCATCAACGGTGAAGTTGCCGCGTTTTCACATTCGTAAAGTAATCGGATCACAGCTTCTTCAACCAGGCTATCTAGATTGAATGACTCAAAGAAATCTTTGTAATCAAACATCCAATCAGGGCCCGTGCCTTGCAAATTCTGTGTGTAACGTTGAACTTCTACGTTTGCCCAATCCTCCACTTGACGAGTTCGCTTGTTGAATACCCGTTTGAGCGGGGTTGCATATCCAACAAAATATCCCTCTTCAGCTTTCGGACTAAACTTCTCGCTTGGATTCAACATCGTACATGGCGCCCCAAATGGTTCTAGATACTCTAAATTGGGCTTTCGTCGGTGTAACAGCTCATAAGATGTTTTTCCAAACTTCTTCACTGTTATAACTCGATTTAATGTATAGTTTGCTGCATAAATCGCCTCATTCCAGAACATTACTGGAAGATTAGAGTCAGCGAGCATTGTTCTTGCAGCCTCAATCAGAGTCCTATTCTTTCTCTCAGCAACACCGTTCTGTTGCGGGGTATACGGAGCTGAATATTCATGATGTATCCCTTTGCTTTCACAAAGTTCATCCATCTTTGCATTTTTAAACTCCGTCCCGTTGTCACTCCTGATTCTTTTGATCTTCAAGTTGTAGATATTCTCCAGCCGAGTGAACAGAACTTGTAAGTTGGTAAAGGTGTCGCTTTTGTTCTTCAAACACATCACCCATGAAAATCGTGAATAGTCATCTGTGACGACTAAACAATAAAGCTCCCCAAGATGACTTTTGCGCTTGACCGGTCCAAAAAGGTCCATGTGCAATCGCTCAAGCGGCATCTCAACAGAGTTAACCTTCTTCAATTTATGGGATTGTCTGTGTTGTTTTCCTTTCATGCAGCTTACACACTTGTCGTTCAGATGGAAATGTTTCACGTTAACTCCATCGACAAGCCCATTTCTCACTAACTGATTCATCTTTCTCAAATGAATGTGCCCCATCCTGCGGTGCCACATTATTGATTCTTTTTCGGTCGCCTTGGAAAGAAAGCATGTTATCTGTCCCTGTGGTGTCATTGCCTTAGACATATCAAGAATGTAAAGATTGTTGACTCGAGGTGCCATCAACATCACCCACTCCTTTGGAATCTTGAATCCCGGTTTGAGGATGTAGCAGGATTTGTCATCAAAATGCACAGAAAATTGTTTGTCGCATATTTGACTGACGCTCAACAGATTATAGTCTATCTGTTTGACATAAGATATCCGCTCGAAAGTCACAACCCCATTACTCACGCTTCCTTCCATCGTGATATAACCTCCTTTATTGCCCGCGAACGCAACATATCCACCATTAATATTCTTCACATCAAACAGCAACGCCAAATCCCCCGTCATGTGGCCTGAAGCTCCACTATCAACAATCCAGAGACTGCTAATAGGGCCAACTGAAGCTCCCTGCACACAAAAAGTAGACAATTAGTTCTTTCGGGGGACCCAAGCCTGAGTCTTGGGCCTTTGAACTTTGGCTTTCAAAGAATCATTCTCAATGACTTTCTCAACAACTTTCGGTTTTGAATCAATCGTTTTCTGATTTTTCAAAACAGATTCATTCTTATCACTCACCTTTGATGTAGAGGCTCCTGGAGAACCATTAGGTGTCCAAGATTGTTCAGACCTTTTGAGAATACGAATTTGAGGTTTAGGTTTCTCAATAGATTTCTGAACATTGTTACTGAAAGTAACTTTCTTAGCAACCTTATCTGATTGAACAGACTTAGGTCCAACATTTGACTTGACAATTGGTTTTTGTGGAACCTTTTGTCTATCAGCTGTTGTGTTCACCATTGGTTTTCTCCAAGATTGTTCCATTGCTATCCGATTCCTCCGATCATAATGAAATGGACGGTTGTTCCTCATTTGAAAATTGTTTTGATTTTGAAAATTTTGTTGTTGAGGAACAGTCCGTCTATGCGGTGGAATATAATGATCAATCGGCTTTTTGATGGAATTCTTAACCTCAACTTCATGTCTCTTGTGCCTTACATATGGACACTGAGCAAGTAAATGCCCGCGTTCTCCACATTTAAAGCACTTTCTAAATTCCTCAAACACATAATGAGCATTCGGTGAAGCAAATGTTTTTACAGGAAATTGATCATTATATTGTTGATTTCTTAAACTCTCAGGAAGTGGTCCTTTCGAGTAAGAAGGTTCATGAAAACCATTTGCTTTATCATCAGGTCGAATAAACTCAGTGACATGTATTTTTGGCTCTTGAGGAGTTTCTGAAAACAGTTTCTTTAAGATTTCTGGCGGAATTTCATTGGTTCTTTCATGTTTTGGAAACCAAATTGTACTTTCTTGCCAGATTTTATCAAGTTTAGAATAGTTAACGTTTTTAATAGGAAACTCCTCATCAGCAATGATTTTATCGGATCCTTCCATCCGATAAAATACCTTTACAGGTTTGTCACTGGTTTCATTCAGCTCATTCTTTTCAATCACATTCTTAACATCATTCTTAACAACATTCTTTTTGACCTCATTTTTAACAACATTCTTTTTCTCAACATCAAGCTTTTTAGACTTCTTGTCATGAATAGCTTTTGCCATCGGATGAATATGATCAGATGGTGATACTGGTTCGGTAGTAATAATGTGATTTTCTTTTGGAATCTCACAATCATTATCAGATTTATCACTACCAGTATCATCATTATCATCATTATCCGAATCTGAACTATCACTCTCAGCATAAACTCCTTCATTGTTTAAGCCCAAAATCGGTCTCACATCTTCAGGATATGGTTCACCAATACTCGAGGTATTAGAATCCACATCTGATGATGAGTCTGATTTCACCGAACTCTCCGGTATAACTTGATGATAGTTATGGTTCTCAAAAAGAACCGGAGATGGTACAGACTTATAATTGGTGGTGTTATCATCAATTATATGATCCACGACATAAGCAACATTCTTATAGCTTTCTAACTTCTTGTTAACCTTTTCAGCAAAGCATTTAATGGCAGCCATTTCTAACTTGGTGTTTTCAATTTCATTGATGTAATTATTTATGGCCAGTTGTTTCAATGACAAAGTGGTTTTCAAGTCAGAAATGTCCTTTTTATAGCCATCTAATACTTTGTTAAAAGCATTTAACTCTTTGCGAGTAGATTGACAGTTTTGAATAGCACTATCACGTGAAATTCGGAGTTGTTTATTCTCCTCTGTCAACCTATCACAAGTCCCACAGTATTTATCACTCATGACATCAGTGCTAGATTCAGAAGAACTTACAGGTTTTGGCGGTTCGGTCATGGCCATCAAAGCAAAATGAGCTTCCTTCCCAGTGAAAAACTTTGAGTAGTCGATCTTGGTGAAAGCATCATCAGCTATGCACGACTTCCTCGTCATCAAGAAATCAGCTTCTGCCAGCAACTGGTCAATATCATCATCCAAAGAATCAACACTTCCCTCTGTGTCTGATTCGCTCTCAGAGTCTGAATAGACTGATTTACACTCCTTGGGAACATCAGCAACTGAATCAATCACCATCCCAGATCTCTTCTCCTCAGCCTTAACCTCAACAGGTTCACTCTCCACTTCCATCTCTGTCTCAGAATCATCACTCTCACTCTCCTCAGTTTCTTTCTTCTCATCAACTACCACCGATTCTTCCAAATCAACCTGATAGGCAACACAAGCCACATTCCCACCAGTAGTTACCTCTTCAACCCCTATTTGCATACCTGACCAGTCAAACCTCTCATCCTGCTGAGTAACCAAGGCTTGGTTTTGACCCGCATTCTGTTGAGTCTCAGTAGGTGTAGTGATCGGTACAACTGTTCGGTTTGGGTGATTAGGAGATTGGTTTTGAATCTGGTTTTGTGTGTTTGGTTGTCTGTTTTGGTTGTTATAGTTTCGGTTTTGGTAGTTGTTGTTATTTTGGTAAGAAACTTGGTTTTGTTGACGATTTTGGTAATTAGCATTGAAGGGGTTTCGGTTACCTTGTTTAGGTGGCTGGGTGCATTCCCGTTTGAAGTGTCCTTTCTCTCCACAATTGAAACATGTGACCTTCTCCTTATTGAAACCATAGGTCGTGTTGGGAGAAGTTGCCAGGTCAGTCCTTCCAGTTTTCTCTATAAACTCTGTTGCTCTCCTCATTATACTCGCAAAAGCCCATTGAATATCTATGAGTTCCATCTCTTCTTTATCAATCTGTGCGTAGTCCTCGTTGGTCAAATTGTTGTTCCCAATCTGACTAGCAACCAAACCATTGTAGGAAGAAACCATAGCAGAGACTAATGCAATGTGTTGCTGAGCAACCTCCACAGTCACGTTTCCTAAGTTGGATGTATCCAAAACCACCGGTTGTTTATGTTGAGTAATTTGGTTTGATGGTTGTTGTGTTTGGTTAGCAGTGTAAAAACCAGCTTGTTGCATTGGAGAAACTGGTGAAATGTAGGAAGTATATTGTGGTGGTGTGTATGATGGTTGTTGTGTGTAAGAGTTGTATTGTGGTGGTGTGTAGTTGGTGGTTGGTTTTGATGAATCCATGACATTTGAAATGCATGCAACATGTGGTGCAACACTTCCAGAGTTCGAGTTTCCAGCTGAAACTGAAGAACTACCAAAATACAAACTCGGATTCTGAGGAATCTGCGACCTCCTAGCTTTCCTCCTATCCTCCAGCTCTTTGTTCTCCAACTTCTCAATAAACTCTGAAATGGTCCAGAATTGATAAGCATCTTTCTCTCTGAGTACCTCCACATGCTGATCCCACTGTGGTGGCAAAGCATCTGCAAACTTATCAACCTGCTTGGTCATGGGAATCTGTACACCATAACTAGACAATTCAGACAATAAATGCATATATCTTGGTGTTAGTTCTTTCAAAGTTTCATTATTAATAAACGAAAAATTATCAAACTCCTTAACCAACTCCTCCATTCTCAAACTCCTAGTCTTTTCGTTTCCATCATGCTTCCTCTTCAGCTTATCCCAAAGCTGCTTCGACGTTGTACATGTCCCGAACTGATGCAACAGATCACTTGTGATCGCCTGTGTCAGTTGAGAGAACGCCTTCTTCTCCACCACGTATTTCTTCTTTTCATCCTCTGCCAAGCTCTCAAGAGGAATCAACTCACCGGTATTCTCCAGAATCGGTGCTGTATATCCTTTGACGATCATGCTCCACGCCTCAGCTCCTTCAACTCCCATGCCCTCCAGATGGATCTTGAACATGGTGTGCCACTGGTTGTACTCTTGCATATCCATGAGCTTAGGTGGCCGAGTTCCACTACCTGTAGACAGATCCTTAATCAAGGTAGAGATAGCGTTAGTGGTTTGAGTATTTACCGCCGCTGCAGCTACTCCCCAATACTCTGATTGTAAAGCCGGATGTGCTACATTCTGAGGCATCGTGCTCGATGTTGTCATGTAGTTCAGTGGTTGTGAGGACTGCGTGTTTGTCTTTTGAGCTGCAACAGTCCATGGGTCCATTGTCTGCTGTTGTGGTTGTGTTGGTGCTGATCCCTGAGTAGTCTGAAAACGCCACATGATCAAAATCTGAAAATCACAAACACTTAGAAAAAAATTTTCAGCAAAAATATCCTAGGTTCGCCCGAAAATAACTTGGTTCGTCCAAATCTTTCTATGTTCGTCCAAAATGACACACTTTCGTCCCTTCTAACTCACGTTCGTCCAAACAGTGCTACCCGAAAGTGAGTCTGTCCAGAATGTAAATCACACACAAACAAATTCCACTTTCGCCCGAAAGGAAAACGGTCGAAGGTGAAATATAGTAACCGAATGTGAAAAGTTTCAACAAGAATTTCAGATTCGCCCACTCAAACTCTCAGGTTCGCCCCTTTTCAGTCAGGTTCGCCCACAATCTCAGTCCAGGTTCCAGGTTCGCCCCATATCAGCAAATTTCACTTTTGAAAAACGGTTATTGTTTGAAAAACGGTTATTTTGATCTGAGATTTTCAAAAGTTCATGGAATTCAATGATCTTGATCAGGTTATGTTTCGGATTTGATTTGGAACAACTTTAAGTCTTGGAAAATTTGAATTTAACCACAAAATCACCTTTAAATCGATCAAAAACTATGTTTTATGAAAGTTTTTGTAAAAACAGATGATAATTGATCTAAAACATATCCAAATCAACTCTGATCTTATCGAATTTGTTGTTGTATGATCCTCTTGGCTCTGATACCACTTTGTGAGCGTTGGATTTTATCTAAAACAGGATATTATGATCATACAAGTCACAAATCTAGGTGCGGAATCCCTAGATCTGAACAAATTGATAAGATGCTAATCACTACACAATCAAGATCATTTTCAACTTCATTTTCAACTTCATTTTCATAGATTAACTTTCAAATAACAAGCAATTACAACGTTTATGTTAATCTAGAAATACAACGACACTTTCTCAAAACAACACAGAACCTGCACAGAACCTGGACACAAAATGATAACTCTCTTACATAATCAAAAACTCAAAACCTATATATACTGACTGCACATTCGCCCCTTTCTGTAGGTCGAATGTGAGCCAAATCCACATTCGCCCACTTACAGTGGTCGAATGTGGTCTTCTGTCCATGTCCTTCTTCCTTCGTCCAGTATACTTCTACCTTCGCCCAGTTAATCTCACCTTCGCCCAAAACTATCTTCATTCGCCCATATCTACACACCTTCGGCTACCCCTTAACATATGTTAGTAATATCATATCCAATCCTTAGTCGCAAATGCATCAACAGGATATATGCGCAATGCCAGCCTAGACAGAAGACTCAGAATACAGGCGTTCACCCTTCCAGATTGCACGTGTTCGTTATTAAAATCTAGAACTTCGACGAGATCTCAAGGTGGTTCAGGTTAAACCTGAGGATTTTGCCTTATTAGTCTAAGAGTGAATCCAGTGATGGAGAGCAACCTTCTTGTAAGGATGAAAGTAGGGATAAGAAGTAGGAGGGAGATAGAGAATAGCAAGTAAAAGAAGCAAGTACTAGTTAAATCCTATGGTTATAGACTAGATTATTTTTCTAATAACCTAATTCCCTATAACCATGGCTCTGATACCAATCTGTAACACCCCAACCGATGGCGGAAACATCGGGATGTCACGTATTGATGATTGTTCAGTAGCTCATGGTGAATAATAAATTTCATTAAATGATTTAAATAAGTTACATACAATTGTTCTAGAATTTGTACATCAAATTGAATAAAACTATACACATATCTTCAAGCATCAATTCAAATCTTCAAGCAAATAGAACCTGAAACATGTTAAGTTAAAAATGTTTTGGGTCAACAAAAGTTGGTGAGAATTACATAGGTTTTTGATAATTGAATAAAAAATGTTGTGCAATTCATGTGTCATGTCAATCTAGTCCATATGTGAGAACATACTAGAAATAAATCGAGTGCATAATCAACCATTGTGACTGTTGTATTGTGGTACATCCCATACGCTCATGGTTCACTCGTTTATATTGCAGTAACAAACACCCACGTAACCTTTGTAGGAGGCACGTATCCGGGTGGGATTGTCAGTCCAATAGATCTATCAATGTATACCGTTTGGCTGATGAATGTTTATGCTAGAATTGTGCTTACCCTAGTCATGTTCAAGACATAATGCAACATAGAAATACACATAGACACATTGATGATTGAATTGCATAAATAATGTTGTAACATGTTTCACCCCAAAAATAGTGAAATAGAAAATGAGGCTATGTAAAACTCACCTTGGTAAAATGTTATATCTGTTGAAAAATTGGATAATGGTGTTGCCCAAATGTATCAAGTATCACCCTATAATAAGGTAACAAATAAGTCTAAGTCTATCTAGTTTATAAGTATATTCTAGGGTTTCGATTTGGGGATATCCAATTGTTGAATTTAAAATAAAATGTTAATTAAATAAAAGGGAAATTTGATAATTAAATAAAAGAAAGTCTTTTTATAAAATTTGAATTTAGAATGTTCACAATAATGTGTTTGAAGTATAAAAATAATTTTTATAAAATTATTTTCTTTAAAATAGATTATTAAATCTATTTATTACAAATTGTCAAACCTTAACTTTAATAATTAAAATTACTAAAATTAAATAATTATCAGTTTAAAAATTATATTCCTGTTCTAAATGATCAGAAATAATTTGTATAAAATTTTGGTGAAAAAATATTAAAAATTGGATTTATTATGATTTAATTATGATTAAAACTAACAAAAATTGATTAAAAATATTAAATAAACGATTTTTCAGAAATAAAAGTCATTTCTGAAAAGCTTAATGTTATAAAAACTCAGGATAATTTTTGTGGAAATTTATAAGGTCGTTTTGATATTTTTATAGATTTTTATAAATAAAATAGAATAAACTTGATTTAATTATTATAAATATTAAATAAATAAATTTCAGAAAACTAAAAATTGTAAGTTGATCTTTTACATCAGATTAATATAAGATAATTTTTTTTAGAATTTTTAAAAGAGTTTTAATAATTAAAAATGAATTTACAAGATTATATGTAATATATATGTATTATTTGGTTTGTAAAAAAATAATGAAAAGGAAGTGGAAAAAGGGACGCCCAAGCCAGGGCTCGAACCCGGGTGCCCTTGCTTATATGCCACGATCACAACCACTTGGCCTAGGCCTGTGGTTGTGATTTATCTCAGTTCAAATAAAATAAATACACTTATATCGAATCAGTTTATCCCCAAATCATACTTACGTGCCCTAGCTTTTCCAATCAAGCAATCCACACATCTTTAACCCGATTAATGTTAGGGTTTTTGTTGTATGGACGCCGATTAACAAACCCCACAACAATAATTATGCTTACAAGATTGTATTGAGCTCGATTAGCCGGTCACGATAAAAAGTCAAACTACGATCGATTGACAAGCTTAGATGATGATTCAGAGAGATTGGTGGTTGAGAGAGGTGTATGAACGAGTTGTGAAGGCTCGAGGTTGATCAATTTATATAGAGGATCAATGGGTTGTTTAATTGGCAAGTTTTGACCCGTTGTTTAATGTTTGACGCGTTTATGGTTAATTTGTGTATCAATTAACTGCTAATAGACGTGTATCATAGTCATAACAGGCCGGATATCACGAATCTTACCATAATTGTGTGATTGATTTGCTAAATTAAAGGTTTTGGGCTGCTGTCTCTCGCAGCAGCGAGTAAGGAAAGGAACAGACAGCAGACATAATTGGAATAAATAATTATTTGGTTGGATTTCAAACAAGGAACCAATGTGGTTCAGGTGGTAAGGGACGCGTGTTGTGGGAAGAAGGTCTCCGGTTCGAACCTCGGATAAAGCAGCCCCCTTTTTTTTTTCTTAAAACAGAATAAGGAGAGGGGGGTTGGCTAATGGGCCAAGTTTCTACTGGGCTGGGCACTGTTGGGCCGGTTTGGTGGGTTTTCACTTGGGTTTAACAACATAATAATAGGGTTTGGACTCAAAAAAGATATTGGGTTTGAGTTGGACAAAATCACAAGCCCATTACAAAACATATTATTATTATTATTATTATTATTATTATTATTATTATTATTATTATTATTATGTATATATATATGTATATATATATGTATAAGTATGAATAGTTATCATTGTATTAGGGTTCTAAATATCACCAAAAATAATAATAATAAAACTTGTCGTTTTAATCCGTAACGTACGATTATTTAAGGCGAAATGTTACAGGGCCTACTCTGGACAAGATTTTGAACGGTCCAACATACCGTGGGTTCAGCTTCCCGCGCTTCCCAAAGCGCGCGACACCTTTCCAAGGTGACACCTTTAGTAGGACCCTGTCTCCGACTTGAAATTCCAAAGGCTTTCGCCTCATATCTGCGTAGCTTTTCTACCGGTCACGTGCCGCTTTGAGACGTTTTTTAATCAAGAAGACCTTATCCGTCGTCTCTTGAACAATTTTGGGCCTGGAAAGTTGCTTTTCTCCAACTTCAGCCCAACATAGAGGAGATCTACACTTGCGTCCATATAGAGCTTCAAAAGGTGCAGCTTGAATGCTCGTGTGGTAACTGTTGTTATACGAAAACTCCACCAGTGGCAAGTGTGTATCCCAATTACCGCTGAAATCGATTGCGCATGCCCGTAACATATCTTCCAAGGTCTGGATGGTTCGTTCACTTTGACCATCAGTTTGGGGATGATATGCGGTACTCATGTCAAGGCGAGTACCGAGGGCTTCATTCAAACTTTCCCAAAATCTTGAGGTGAAACGACTATCTCGATCGGAGATGATGGAAATAGGTACACCATGCTTAGACACTACTTCCTTAATGTACAAACGGGTCAGTTTCTCTAACTTATCCGTTTCGCGAATCGGGAGGAAGTGTGCAGATTTTGTCAATCGATCAACGATTACCCAAATCATGTCATGGCCGCTTGTTGTCTTGGGTAACTTGGTAATGAAATCCATGGAGATCTGCTCCCATTTCCATTCAGGTATTTCCGGTTGCTGGAGCAAGCCGGATGGTCTCTGATGCTCGGCTTTGACCTTCGCGCAAGTCAAGCATCGCGCAACATATGCCGCTATATCCCTTTTAAAATTTGGCCACCAATAAAGTTCCTTCAAATCGTGAAACATCTTGTCTGCACCAGGGTGAACCGAATATCGTGAACTGTGAGCTTCGGCCAATACTAGTTCACGCAATCCACCATACACTGGTACCCAAATTCTATTCATGAAATAGAAGGTTTGATCCGACTTTGGCTCCAGCGAATCAACCATCTTCCGCAATCTTTCACCTTTGACATTCTCGGGTTTAAGAGCGTTGATTTGAGCTTCACGAACCCGGTCAGTCAGGTTCGTGTGGATAGTTAGACCCAAAGCTCGGACACGCAACGGTTTAACCCGTTCCTTGCGACTTAAGGCGTCAGCTACAACGTTCGCTTTGCCGGGATGGTACTTTATCTCACAATCGTAATCGTTCGATAATTCGACCCATCGCCGTTGTCGCATGTTCAAATCCTTCTGGTCAAAGATGTGCTGCAAACTCTTATGATCGGTGAAGATTGTACACTTAGTTCCATATAGATAATGTCTCCAAATTTTGATAGCGAATACCACGGCTCCCAATTCCAAATCGTGTGTAGTGTAATTCTTCTCGTGGATCTTTAGTTGTCTGGAAGCATACGCTATGACCTTTTCTCGTTGCATCAATACGCAACCCAATCTCTCGTGAGAGGCGTCACAATAAACCACAAAGTCTTCCGTACCATCGGGGAGTGATAGTATCGGGGCGCCACATAGCTTATCTTTTAGCAATGGAAATGCTGCTTCTTGCTTTTCCGTCCATTCGAACTTCTTATCCTTTTGGGTTAGCATGGTTAAAGATTGTGCTATCTTAGAAAAGTTCTCGATGAACCTTCTGTAGTAACCCGCAAGGCCAAGAAATTGTCGCACTTCAGTAGGAGTTCTAGGGGCGTCCCAATTTTTAATTGCTTCGATCTTGGCGGGATCGACATGTATACCCTTTTCATTCACCACGTGGCCTAGGAAGTGAACTTCTCGAATCCAGAAGTCGCACTTTGAAAATTTAGCATAGAGCTTCTCTTTGCGTAGTACCTCAAGGATTAACCGAAGGTGGTCCTCATGTTCTTCTTTAGTGCGCGAATAGATCAAAATGTCATCAATAAAGACAATGACAAATTTGTCCAAGTATGGCTTACACACGCGATTCATCAAGTCCATGAAAACAGCCGGTGCGTTAGTTAAACCGAATGGCATTACCAAAAATTCATAGTGCCCGTAACGAGTCCTGAATGCCGTTTTTGGTACATCCTCTTCTTGGATACGCAACTGGTGGTAGCCGGACCTTAGATCAATCTTGGAGTAGAAGCTGGATCCTTGAAGTTGATCAAATAAATCGTCGATCCGGGAAGAGGATAGCGATTCTTAATGGTTAACTTGTTCAGTTCCCGATAGTCAATGCACATTCGAAAAGTGCCATCCTTCTTCTTTACAAATAAGACGGGAGCTCCCCAGGGTGAGAAGCTTGGTCTTATGAAACCTTTGTCCAACAACTCTTGCAGTTGACCAGATAGTTCCTGCATCTCGGATGGAGCTAAGCGATATGGCGATCGCGCTACGGGTGCAGCTCCCGGAACAAGGTCGATACGGAACTCGACTTGTCGAGGCGGTGGCAATCCCGGCAAATCTTCTGGGAACACATCTGGAAAATCTCTGGCTATCGGAATGTCTTCTAACTTTCGCTCGTCGGCCTTCTTATCTACCACGTGCGCCAAGAAGGCAACAAGACCTTTTCTTAAACACTTTCAGGCCTTCATGCTGGTAATAATTCTTAATGGCGTCTGATGTATTGTAAAATACATCTATTTCCAATGTAAAGTTTGTATAGTTTTCGAGTTGTTTAGATAGTGGTTTTATTAGTTTTAGGCTTGTACCGGTCTATTTTATTTAGTATAAGTTTTTATAGATTTTTATTAGTTTTGTGTCATTTTTAGTATTTACTTATTTATTTTATATTTTGGTAGGTGTTCGAATGGACGTCGGAGCGTAGACGAGTAACTTTGGTCAAGTCAAGAACACCTGAGTCGAGAGCACGAAGTTATAATACTATATATAATAATAATAATAATAATAATAATAATAATAATAATAATAAAACTAATATTAATAAGCTTAATAATGATGATAAAGAAATAAAAAAAGGAGGATCGTGACAATTCAAAGCCCAAAAAGAAATAATTTGGAATTGTAGGGCTTCAATATGGGCCCGGATATTATGAATTCTTGGAGGCGGCACATGATCTGGGAAAAAAAAGAAGCATCAGCGAATAATATAGAGGAGGAGATTATTATTTCTAGAGAGGAAGCTGAGCGAAGAGATATTATTCTTCTAGAGAGGAGCGATTCTTTTAGAAGAGGAACGACAACAGAGGCAAGATTATTAGAGAGGCAAGCCAGGGATCAAAGGTTCTAAGCCAGGGAGCGAGTATTCGGGTGTCAATCATTCGGTTTCTTCGTTCCTTTATTATCTTTGTTCTAGACCATGATTGCTAAATTCTTATTTGACTTTGTTTTTCTTTTCAAGATGATTAGTGGCTAAAACTTTTAATAGCTACCTAGGCCAAGACAAATAACTATGTTTTGATTTGTTTTTATTTTCTATGGTTTTTGGAACGTGTTTTGGATTTATGATTCAGTAAAGATTTTGATTTCTCTAGATCTGGTGTATGTGCGTATCTATATTTTTTTAATTGTCACTTATTCACTCCACTTGCACTTTTGTGAATGTCTTTCATGTATGAGTGCTAGTTAGGTTGCAGACTTTGTGTAGCAACTAGTTTATGGTCAATAGTCGCGAATTTACCATAGGAGTGATATTTGGTGGTTAGAAGATTTTAGGTATTCTTCCAAGTTCAATAGCTGTGAGGTGAGGGCTTGTTGGTATGTCTGGGTTGTTAAATTGCTAGGTTAGAGGCCTTGTGAGAAGATCTGCCTAGTTGCCCTTTCAACTCTTGCATATCAAGTTAGATCTAGGCTTCAATAATTACCCCTTACACCTAGTGTACTGAGGCTTTCGCGCTGTGAGGTAGATTGTCTAGCGGGTACTCGATCATAAGAGTTAGATAACCTGTGAGGGTTTGTACTCCAACCGGTAGTTTAACAGCACAAAAATATTCTAGGGTTTCCCCTTGAGAAGGGTCGAGGGTGTCTAGTTTATTCTTGATGTTTAGTATTTTAAGATCCCGGTTCCAATTCAGTTCCATAACCATAGAAGCTTATCAGGCATAGTTAGGAGTCTGGTCTAGGTAGTGTCTTGTCATCATCTGAATTCGGCTCAGCTAAGTTCGTGTCTCTAGTTCACTTTAGTAAATTTTAGTTAACCTTTATTTTATTGCAATTTATTTTTCAGTAACCCCCCCCCCCCCCTTTAAAATAATAAATTAATTTAATCAGTATTTAGGATAAGTAATCGAGTCTAGTTTTCGTTTTCCATTAGAGTCTCGTGGGTTCGATATCCGGACTTACTTTAGCTATACTAGAGTCGATAGGTTCACTTGCCTGTCAGTAGTTTAGTTTTAGGGAGTCTAGAGTATTACTAGGTGTCTAGTTTTACGTTTAATTTAGTTATTTTTATTAAACTACTTTTAGCACATCAAGTTTTTGGCGCCGTTGCCGGGGACTCTTGGCGATTGCGTTTACTAGCTTTGATTACATTTATCTGCTATATTTGTGCTACTTGTGTTTTGTGTTGAGTCTGTCTTTTTGTATAGTGAGTCATAGGAGTCTAATTGTTTGTGTATTTTAATTTCTGTCGAGTCTGTAAATATGTTTGAAATTTGTGGAGGACCCTATTTTACCGTTAGATTTCCACAAAATGTGGGGTCCTCTGCACATTATTGTGCTAATTCCTTTGTGCAGCCGCAGCCATATTATTCACAGGGTTGTCCTACAAATTATTATGATGACTCGTATCAGCAGCCACATTTCAATCAGTATCCTGATCAATTTTCTGGAAGCAATTCTTGTGAGAATAGTGGTAATGATTGGAGTAAAATAGAGAGTCTGTTGACATTATTAGTTGCTAAAGATGAAAATACCCAAAAAATGTTAGCAGAGCACGACATCCTCCTGAAAAACCGACAGGCTGCTCTTTTAGATCTTCAACGAACAGTAGAAGACATTGCTCGAAGGTTAAAGGAAGAAGAAGAAGAAAAAGAAAAGGTTCAGCAAGAGCAGCTGCCAAAAGTCGGTTATACATATGATGAGGAGGGCAACTACCTCGGGTACATGAACGCTCGAGGGGAGTTGTTCCCAACGTTTCCAGAAGAAGGGAAAGAGCCGATCATGAAATACGCAGACGAGTCAGATGAAGAGATCATCCCAATCACGGAGACGAAAATGGACATTCAAGTCCCACCTCTGGTGCCACAGGTTAGTATATATGATTTTGGGAGTGACTCTGATGAAGAGGACGACGAAGAAGAATGGGCGGCGTATCAAAGGTCGTTGGTGAGGAGAGAAGTGATAGAAGAAGTGGAATTGGGGGACTCCATAGATATGATGTTTGGTGCAGAGGAAGACAACGAGGTAAGTGAGAAGTCGTTGTCTGAAGAGGATGAGTTTTTAGATCTAGAGTTAGATGGTTTACCTGTTTTTGAAGAAGTAGGGGAGTCTGATCCCGATGGAGATATGGCATACCTGGATGCCCTACTTGAAGGTGAACCGACAGACATGACTGAACCTGCACCAGATGAAAGAAATAAGTGTGGGGATCATCCTATGGAAATGGTGGTAGAAGAAGCGCACCATAGCTGGCCCGTGGTAATAGAAGGAACTTCAAAATCAACAACCCCACGGGAGAGGGCAAGGAAGAGAAAAAGAAAGGGCCGGAACCGAAAGAAGATCAAAGGATGGCACGATTTGGAGAAGAAGAAGCCAGTGAAAGTCAAACACGATCAATCTTCTTGCTATATGCCACGTATCCGGTTCATTCCAGGTAAGTTTAAATTCTGGTGGTTTGACCCATTAAAAATGCTTAAATTATTTTTCACTCCCACCAATAAATCTTCAATTTTTAATAAGAACCGGGTGGAATTAAACGGGTTAGATCGGGTCCAGATAAAAGAGAAGCCCCCTGATTAAGTTTAAGTGTGGGGAGGCTCTGTAGAGTTTGTAAACTTATTTTTATATTTTTTTTCTAGCTGTTCATTTTTTTATTTGTGGTCCGTCTTTCGATAGTTGTTCATAGGTTTTTATCTTTCTATTTTATTTTATCTTTGTGTCTTTGAGTATGTTCGCAGGTTCGCGTGTTTGCTTAGGTAGAGGAAATTTCACTATGAATGGATCCCATGTATCATCTTTATATATATTTTATGAGTGGGAGTTTTGGTAAAGGTTTGGGTAATAAAAGAGAATTTTTCTTAAAAAAAATAAATAAATAAATTAACTTTCTGTGAAAAAAGGCTTTTCACGTAATGTGAGGAGTCTGGGCTGACCTGTTCGCCTCATGCGACCAGCTATTACCCCGGAAAGTTATATATTTTTTTTCTGCTTGCAACGCGTGTTGTGATCACCAGTGTCCTTCACGTTGAGCGAGAACCAGATTTTTTTTTCTTATACCCATTTGGTTCTACCACCATTCACCGCCATTTTGCCAAGCAGGTACGTCTTCTTGTTTGTTGTTATATTATGAGTCTAAGTTAGTAGTTTGAGTCTTTTTATTTTTGTGTGGTTCGGTATTATGCTCGGGTTTTGTTTGTTTCGTTTTGCGCAGGTTTGGATTACACCACCCGTACTCAATCTCCATTCGGGTGATTCCGGAGCTGTTATTATTTATCAAGGCAAGCCCAGAGTTTACCATTGTGTCAGAGCTGATCACGAATGAAATGCCATACGGTCGAGCTGGATTGGACTAGAGTTTTGGAGCTTACGAAAAAAAATTAACCAGCTAAGTCCTTTTCAATTTGCCCTTGTCTTTTTATTTTTGTATTTTATTTTTGTATTCGGAATTTATTTTTTGTTTTGAGTCGTTTTCTATTCCTACATTGAGGGCAATGTAGAGTTTAAGTGTGGGGATGGAAACTGTCGTCTAGTTTGTATATAGAGTCGTTTGAGTCAAAAAAATTAAAAAAAAAATGAAAAAATTAAAAAAAAATGTCCCTGATTTTGAAGTTTGCATTATATAAAATGTGGAAAATGATAGAGAAAGTTAGGTGTCCGGTTTTCAAATAGTATGTATAATAAGAGATTAAAATTGATTGAAAACGTGTCTGATTTGGGATATGTGGGTAGGCTCGGCCGGTAGAAAGGTTTCCTTTGAAAAGTAATAAATTAATTATGTTAGGCTATTTTGTGGGTTCTCATCTAGGAGAAACGGGGAGACCGAAACCGCCAAAATAGTATAAGAAGCACCGTTATAAGTTTAAAACCGTTAGAATTTCTAATCACTTTGAAAAAAAAAAATTAGAAATCAAAGCAAAAATGCTGAAGCTTAAGGTGCCTGGCCACTGGGATAGCGACTTGGATTGGTCACACCCTCTGAGTTAAGTATGCTGAGATGAAAAAAAAAATGTTGAAGCTTAAGGTGCCTGGCCACTGGGATAGCGACTTGGATTGGTCACACCCTCTGAGTTAAGTATGTAAAAAAAATGATTTTAAATTCTCTTGGTTTTTTACATAAGACGGTTGGGAAATGGTCAATTGGTCGTTCCTTTAGCTTCATAAGCTTGAGACGGGATTAGGAGGAATTGTGGCTTCCTCCGAGTGAGACCATAGATAGACTAATCAACATGAACTTGACATAAATAAAAAGGGGCTTGGAAACCGGTGTGGGTTTAAGAGGATCAATATACCTGCAATCGCAATCAACACGTTAGTAGATTATTAATTAAGTAACCTATGTTTTGAAACCGGATGTAAACCTAACTGTGATTCCATAGCATAATTCTTTTTCAGAGACGAAAAAAAAAGATAAGTGTGGGGATATTTGATGTATTGTAAAATACATCTATTTCCAATGTAAAGTTTGTATAGTTTTCGAGTTGTTTAGATAGTGGTTTTATTAGTTTTAGGCTTGTAACGGTCTATTTTATTTAGAATAAGTTTTTATAGATTTTTATTAGTTTTGTGTCATTTTTAGTATTTACTTATTTATTTTATATTTTGGTAGGTGTTCGAATGGACGTCGGAGCGTAGACGAGTAACTTTGGTCAAGTCAAGAACACCTGAGTCGAGAGCACGAAGTTATAATACTATATATAATAATAATAATAATAATAATAATAATAATAATAATAATAATAATAAAACTAATATTAATAAGCTTAATAATGATGATAAAGAAATAAAAAAAAAGGAGGATCGTGACAATTCAAAGCCCAAAAAGAAATAATTTGGAATTGTAGGGCTTCAATATGGGGCCCGGATATTATGAATTCTTGGAGGCGGCACATGATCTGGGAAAAAAAAGAAGCATCAGCGAATAATATAGAGGAGGAGATTATTATTTCTAGAGAGGAAGCTGAGCGAAGAGATATTATTCTTCTAGAGAGGAGCGATTCTTTTAGAAGAGGAACGACAACAGAGGCAAGATTATTAGAGAGGCAAGCCAGGGATCAAAGGTTCTAAGCCAGGGAGCGAGTATTCGGGTGTCAATCATTCGGTTTCTTCGTTCCTTTATTATCTTTGTTCTAGACCATGATTGCTAAATTCTTATTTGACTTTGTTTTTTCTTTTCAAGATGATTAGTGGCTAAAACTTTTAATAGCTACCTAGGCCAAGACAAATAACTATGTTTTGATCTGGTGTATGTGCGTATCTATATTTTTTTAATTGTCACTTATTCACTCCACTTGCACTTTTGTGAATGTCTTTCATGTATGAGTGCTAGTTAGGTTGCAGACTTTGTGTAGCAACTAGTTTATGGTCAATAGTCGCGAATTTACCATAGGAGTGATATTTGGTGGTTAGAAGATTTTAGGTATTCTTCCAAGTTCAATAGCTGTGAGGTGAGGGCTTGTTGGTATGTCTGGGTTGTTAAATTGCTAGGTTAGAGGCCTTGTGAGAAGATCTGCCTAGTTGCCCTTTCAACTCTTGCATATCAAGTTAGATCTAGGCTTCAATAATTACCCCTTACACCTAGTGTACTGAGGCTTTCGCGCTGTGAGGTAGATTGTCTAGCGGGTACTCGATCATAAGAGTTAGATAACCTGTGAGGGTTTGTACTCCAACCGGTAGTTTAACAGCACAAAAATATTCTAGGGTTTCCCCTTGAGAAGGGTCGAGGGTGTCTAGTTTATTCTTGATGTTTAGTATTTTAAGATCCCGGTTCCAATTCAGTTCCATAACCATAGAAGCTTATCAGGCATAGTTAGGAGTCTGGTCTAGGTAGTGTCTTGTCATCATCTGAATTCGGCTCAGCTAAGTTCGTGTCTCTAGTTCACTTTAGTAAATTTTAGTTAACCTTTATTTTATTGCAATTTATTTTTCAGTAACCCCCCCCCCTTTAAAATAATAAATTAATTTAATCAGTATTTAGGATAAGTAATCGAGTCTAGTTTTCGTTTTCCATTAGAGTCTCGTGGGTTCGATATCCGGACTTACTTTAGCTATACTAGAGTCGATAGGTTCACTTGCCTGTCAGTAGTTTAGTTTTAGGGAGTCTAGAGTATTACTAGGTGTCTAGTTTTACGTTTAATTTAGTTATTTTTATTAAACTACTTTTAGCACATCAAGTTTTTGGCCTTTCCCCTTGGATCGATAGGGTTTCACCGCTTGCGAGGGGAACTTGAATTACCTTGTCGTTGCAAACAACGACGGCACGGTGTGCGGATAACCAATCCATGCCAACGACTATGTCAAAACTACCCAGTACGACTGGCAATAGATCAATGCCAAACTCGTGACCACAGAGATCCAACTTACAATCTTTCGCTACTTCTCGTGTTTCTATAGTTTTACCGTTAGCCAGTTCTATAGAATATGGTGTGTCTAGTTTGCTAGTTTTTAGCCCAAGTAATCTTTTAAATTCGACAGATACGAAGCTAAAATCGGCGCCAGTATCAAACAATACAGAAGCATAATGACCATTAAGAGGGAACGTACCAGTGACCACGTTAGGGTCTTGTCGTGCATCACCGGCACCAATCACGAATGCCCGCCCACGGCTTGGTTGTTGAGCTTAGGACAATCCCTCTTCCAATGATCGAGCGATCCACATGCGAAGCAGGGCCTCGCTCCTCCGTTCTTTGGTGCTCCTGACCTGCAGTCTTCTGTCTTGTGCCCAGAACGGCGGCACTTACCACAGATCACCTCATTCTTTCCTTGATAACCCTGCTTTCCATTGTTTCCACGTCCTGTGGCTACATACCCTTTCCCTTTCTTGCCTGAACTACCCGATGATCCATCCTTTTTCCTTTCATCGCGCTTACGCTTCCCAAACCTCGGCTTATTCCCCTGGTCGCTGGACCCGATTGTTGAACTTGTACCCAGATTCTTACCCTCTACGCTGCTGGACTCAATAAGCTTCAACCCTGATACTTTCCGGATTAAAGTGCCCATTCGAATGGCGTCTTCAGTGAGGCTTAGAGCGAGGTCGATAGCCTCGCGCATGGTCGTAGGTTTGGAAGCAGTGACCATGCCGCGTATTTGTGGCGCCAGTCCAAATAGGTATCGTTCCACTTTCTTGCTTTCCGGGGTAACCAAGCGAGGCACTAATCGGGAGAGATCATGGAATCTGGACGTGTACCCAGTTACGTCCGATCCAACCATGGTAAGGTTCCAGAACTCGGTTTCTAGCTTTTGCACTTCACTCGCCGGCAGTATTCGGCGATCATCAGTTCCTTCAACTCCAACCATGACAAGGAGTAAGCAGCATCGTCTCCTAGTGATTGTACTTGGTTGTTCCACCATGTTAGTGCTTGATCCAGAAATAGGTTAGTGGAGTACATGACAGCTTGTCGCGGGGTACAGCTACTGATGCGGACCACCGCTTCAGTTTTCTCGAACCATTTGACTAGTCCGACAGAGCCCTCAGTGCCACTGAAGTTGAGTGGCTTGCAGTCCAGAAAGGCTTTAAACGTGCAGCCACGCTCTCGCGAGGCCGTTTCTGCAATAATAAGATAGCATGTTATTATGGGTAGGAGTTTCATGAAAACTCCCATTGCATTTATTCGTAACCCTCTTACCGGTAGGGGAGGTTTCGCGTCGGTCGCTCCCCGTTCGATCCCGCGATCTTTCAGTGCGGGTGGCATTGTGTTCTGCGAGGGCTCGGGCTATGCGCTCCGAGACTAGGGCTTCAAGCTCCTCGGGTGTTGTGGGTAGTCCTCCATTTCCACTGTTGCTTCGGGTGGCTGGTGCCATTTTTCTTCAATAATAATTATCAAAGGTTAATTTGGCGATCATTCATACAATATCGTCATACATAAAGTATAAATAACAACTCAACACATGAACACAATAATCAACACAACGTCACCACATCATCACACAAATCACAATATATACAGAGTAGGTGTGACATCCGTCACCTTCGTCTTTCGTCAAGTTGACAATAATAGTCCTTAGAATATTTTCATTATAGTTCCTATAATTTTCGTCGTTTCAAATTTAAATTTAAAGCGAACTAAAATTTTTTATCATATATAGTTATTATGGATCGGGTATCAGTTTTAATCAAATACGTATCTTGAAACGTCTACGCCATGGGTTTTATAAAAAAAAATTCAAGTTTTACAAAGATTAAAAAAAAAAACTTTTAAGTTAAGTTATGGTAACTTAGTTAATTTTTTTATAAGAAAAACTTAACCAAACTTGAACTTAACTAACAAGGTTAAACTAAAGGGACTAGTTCTGCCAAAAGGTGAAAGTTTTAAAACATTTTCTTCCCTCCTCTCTTGAATCCCGTTTTTCCGGCCGGTCAGATTTCCGGCGGCCGGAATTTGACTCCGGCGACCTTTTTTTATGTAGTTTCTTGGCGTTTTAACATCCAATTTATGTGGGTTTACGTTTCTTCATTGAAAACCTTTGTTTTCCCTCACTTAAATGGCAAAAACCTGCGTTTAATTGCTCCAATGAAACAGAGGCGGGTATGTAACCGCCGGATTTATTAATCCTTGCAAAACGCCATTTTCTCATGACTATTATATAAATCAAGCTTGGGGTTAGTTTCCAATGCTCATTCCTTTCAAAACCCATCAAAAATCCCCACAAAAACTTGTCCAAATCACGTCCAGTTGACGAAGGTTGTGCTGCCCTTGAAGTGTAGTTTGCGATCATATTACGCATTGTGAGTCCTACTTTTTCGTGCCATTTTGTTCCTCTTTCATCCCTAAACAAAAGCCCCGTAAATTTGATGCTTAAACATCACTTAATCGGGTTTATTAATTTTAGTCTAGGGTTAGGGTTTATAAGGAGAATTGGGGAAGAAGATGACCAAGTATTTAGTGTTTAAATTTTATTATTACTCAAACCTTCCAACATATATATCAAGTGTTCTAGTGGTTTGTGTGTGTGTTTGCCTCAAGAACCATTCAGGTTCGATTCCCACATAAAGCACCATTTTTTTTTATATTTTTTTTTCAGCATTTCTTTTCTTTGTTTGTTTTCATTTAATTGATTATTTATCATATATATAATACATATAAATTTAGAATATTCATAATAAATCCAATTTTTACCCAAAAATTATAAAAATTTAGGTGTAACTTCTTGACATCATAAAAAACATTTCCACATTTTTATTTTCTGAAAAATGTTTTATTTTTATATTTTTATTGAATTAAATTGTTTTTAATCATATTTAATTGATTAAAAATTCATTTTTTAGGATTTTAATCTCAAAATTTTTGATAAATTATTTCTAATGATTATGAACTGAAATAAAAAATATTTGGTTCAGAAAACATTTATTTCTATTAATTTCCCTATTTTTAATCATTTAAACATGATTTAATATCATTAAATTAGTTTTAAATATTAATAAGTCTATAAAAATTATGGGAAAATTATTTTCATTAATTTACATCAGAAATCATCCATTTTCTATAAAAATGGCATTTTTGGATCATGTCTTGAATTATTAGTCTTATTTATGATTAATTAGACATAATTAATAATTTATTTATTTGTACTATTAAATAACTATTTTATGAATACTTTTCTTATAAAATAGAAATGTTTTATGTTTGAAAATCTTATTTACCATTTGTAGATCATTGTGAAACACATAATTATTTATACATATATAATTATTGCATTTATTTATAATAATTAGTTAAAGTAATTAACTAAATTATTTTGTCATAATTATGCAAATATATTTTGATCTAAATATTTAATTGGTAATAATTATATTACCTAAATCATATTTACAAACTTTGGTATATTATTTTTAATATACAACTTTTACATTAATTCGACTAATCATAAAAACTCTAATTCCCCAAATCGACTTAGCAAACCCTAATGCCTTAGACCCTAGTTACTTTAGACTCTTAGACATTTCCTTATTAGTATTCTTACACATTATAGGTTGAATTCCTCGGAATTCCCATTACTTAGTTCACGATCGCTTAAGTGGATTTTGATCGCTTTCGCAAACTGTGAGTACATCTTTTCCCCTTTTTATTGTTTTACTATTTTGGGGTGACTCATGTACTTACTATCAATTTTCTACTTCATCTTACTAAATAGCAATTCTTATGTGTGTTTGCTTGTGTCATTTCGTGTATCTATGACCTGTCAAATCATTAACCGTTTCGGCCTGGCATTTCAATGAATAGTACTATGGTATATACCCTTGTGACTCTGTTGAGAGTCCTCGTCATTGCTATGTATTACATTTACTACTAGCGCATACTATATATATCTGCTTTCCTTTCATAGGGTTGATTTGACCCGGATACTACTTATTACATCTTGCAAAATAACACACGAATTGCTAAATTTTACTTTACTATATATATCAAACGAATGTACTCACCAATACATTATATGTGTTGACGAAATTATTTTGTACATGTTTCAGGTGACGTTTGATCTTACATGCTTTCACGCTTAGGCTGGACCTAGTGCTTAAATAAAAGATTGAATATTTATTTATCTATGTTTTAGATTTCTATTAAGACTTTTGTATTTTCCTTTTTGGATAATGAAAGTTTGTTTGCTATTAATATTTACAATTTAGTCCATGTGCTATTGAACAATCGTCACTACGTGACACCCCGATGTTTCCGCCATCGGTTGGGGTGTTACAGTAGGTAATAATAATCGTAGACAACCATAACACATATTTTACCATAACAAAATTCTCATTAATTTCAATACCACGAGTACAATGATTTGTTTGCAATAACAAAAACCGAGGATACATTCCTCATACATCGTTCTTTTGAAATACAATAGAAATATAATGTCATATACCGGCACAACCCGCTCGGCTAGGCAAAAATGCAGATGGGTGCTATAACCCATGCTGTGCTATCATACTACTACTACTGCTACCTATGTCTGCAGGTGATCCTCCAAGTGTCTCTGAAGTATCTCTACTGTGGTGGCGGCGGCGGATACTGATACTGGGGGGCGTACATGCTAATGGACATACTGATCGCCATAATACGATCATACAAGAATTGGCGATGCGCGAAATGTGCATCGCCCGTAATCCCGCAATGCGCGTCCATGCGCAGTAGCTCCTCAGCATAATGCGCCAGTGCATCTCTGGTGTCGATGATCCTGGCCCACATGAGTTGGGCCTGCTGCTCCATCTGGTTCACGGTGCGCTGCACCGTGTCGGTGAGAGTCTGAAAGTCTCTCTCCAAAGAGATCACTGTGGACCATGCCAGTCTGGATAGTGGGGCCATCCCGTGGGGCTGTGACAGCCCGGGGATATCAGTGTACGTCGGCTGGGATGGGCCGACTATGTCTGGCATCGGTAAGGGTGTGAAGGGTGGGGCAAAGCCCTGTAATCCAGTGGTGAAGTGGGGTGGCATCTGGTATGGGTCTCCTGCACCTAGAGTATACGGTGCAAGTGGTGGCATCATAAAGGGGGCTCCTGCACCCACAGTGAACGGTGCAGGTGGTGGTATGGTGAGCATCTCGGGTAGGGGTGGTAGTATGGGGAAGGTGGTGATAGGTAGTGTCATGGGTGCTGAAGAGGGGGCTATGAGCTCGGCTAGTGGGACCATGAGGGGCTGCGTAACAGTGACCCACTCAGGAGCGGATATCACGCCGGCGGTAGGGGTAGTGGGGCTAGCAGTGGCGAAAGCTGCCAAGCCTGCTCGGTGTAGCTCAGAGCTACGGGCTGAGCTACCCTCGAGGATGTGCCCAGCAGAGGCTGGCCCATCCTGTGGTACGGGCTCTGGTAGGGCGAGTGGGGCGGTAGGGGCGTCCTCCATCATCGGAGCAACGGGCTCCTCCAGGTCTGCCGGTGGAATCGGTATAGCAATGTGCTCCACCGACGCAGTCGACTAGTCGTCGGAGTCGTCCGAGATCCACCCGTTGTGTCCTCGGGCAACGGGCACAAGACTCATGCCCGGGGGAACGGGGATGTGTGGGGTGGGTAGTGGCTCACGATCGACGTGGGCATGTTGATCAAAGGGAGACTCTACAGTCTCAGACTGTGTGGGGGCGGTCTCGAGGGACCTGCACAGCCTACAGGGAAATCCCTGAAGGCTCGGATGGGGTGTGCTGGCAGTGGTGCAGTCTGAAAGGGCACTAGAGGCAAATCGGCCTGTGGTGCCTCGGCCATCGGTAGATCGGCCACGGCGGCCACGTCGCCTCCAGCGGGGGCCCATGCTGGTCCTCACTGGGGTCGGTCTCGTCGGAGCTGTCTCCGTCTGCGCCTCCAACGGCGGCGTCAACCTCCATATCATCGTCCTCAGGATCGAGTACTACAACCTCGATCGGTGGGGGCGGCAAGATCTGTATGCTACTGTCATAGCTCGGCGCGGCGCTCTCAGCGTTTGACATCCCTGGCAAAAGAACCGTACTAACGTTTATGTATTATTCATTAGATAGTCAAGGCATACATTTACGGTAATCTTCCTAACTTCTAATATTGAAATCACACGTATCATTACCCATGGCTAGCTTGGTCGGAATCTCCTCATACCCAATGTTCGTTGGAAAATTAGTTTATTGCGTTTTGCATTTACTTTGAAAGCTTATCTTTTTGAACCAAATCCGGTTATAGTTTAGATTTTTAAAAATACTAATTCGCTATAACCTTGGCTCTGATACCACTTTCTGTCACACCATGCCTATGGCGGAAACACGTGGCGCAACGGTTCAAGAGGATTAAGCCAAGATTAATGCAAATCACAAGTAATTAAAGAAACGGGTTGTTTATTCAAGCGTCGAAAATCATGTTGATTATTCATACATAATTTGAAAAGATTTTTTAAGGCAAATAAGGAGGCTCCTCAACTATATCCCGATTTCCTTGGGATAGAGAGACGAGACCTCTTCAAAACATCCAACGCCCAGTTTAGAGATTCCCCCGACCCTGCTTGCCATGTCGTCCTTCATCTATCAATTACCTGAAAGATATGTTTAAAAATTCGTCAATATATAAATATTGGTGAGTTCACAGGTTTTAGTTTATCAAACTTTATCACTTTGGGAATTTCTATGTTATGACAATTTGCAGGAGTTGCAAGTTCCTACAATGCTACTTGAGCCTATAATCAAACCAAGACAAATAATAATGCCCCGCTCCAAGTCGTTACTCGGTATTCCTACGATTTGATTTCAGAATACGTGCACCCCAGGCATACGCCGATGCATAATCGACGCTATCGATTAGGGGTGGGCCTTGTCAGGCACCAATAGTACTATTCAAATATTCCTTCGGTTTCAATTCCCTGAATTAATGATTATAGTAGAGAGGTCTCAACCCCGAGTGGCGTTCACAACTCAAGTATCCAACCCGTCAAACAATTCCCAACATATCTTTCCCCCGTAAAAACGTTAAATAGTTTAGAAATGGGGCCGTGAGACTCACCTGAAACTGTGCTCGGCTCAAAGAAGAAAATAGCAAATTTTGCTGTCTCGCACCTACAAACGTCCTAGGCGTATAAGTCACTACACCTATAGTGTATGTGCCTTGGCAAGTTGTACACCCAACTCCCCGACCACGTATTATCCCAATTCCCGTTTAATTAATCTCGTATCCTAGGTTCATCGGCGATGGATTACCCTTTTCTTACAAGTCATATATTATTCTTGTTAATACTCTTTGTAACTTGTATACTATTATCCTCGACACGACTCTACCCAACGTATAATTATTTTCCCATTTAAATAATTATACTTAGGATCGTTTCGCTCGATATAATATGATTTCTTATTACCCGACCCGACTCACTTTGCCGCATATTTATTTTCCCATTCAAATAAGTATGCTAAGGTCTTGTCGTTCGGTAATATATTCTTAACGCCCGACTCGACTCACCATGTCGTACATTTATTTTCCCATTTAAATAAATATACTAGGATCTTGTCGGTATTCACATGTTCGTAGATATACTTCACCTACTCGTCTAGGTTTTCCTTCTCGCATATCTACTTTCCCATTCAAATAGATATACTAGAATTTCGTCGAGACGGGCATGTGTACATATACCAATGCGTGAATTTTCCTTGTTAAGTCCATGTGTTGTTTAGCGTTTTTAATTCATTACGTTATGTTTTCTCCCACGAATATTCTTTCTAACACTTATGAAAGTGTTACATAAGTTTCACCCTTGTTATATATATTTTATTTTATATATATATATTTTCATCTTGTTGCAATGGCATTCATTTCTCATTTGTCCGTTTATCCGTTATCGTTAGTTCATGTGACTAAGTCCGTTAGTTAGCTTTTTCCACATTTTCTTTCAATATGCGTTCTATGGAAATATTATTCATACTTCCAATTCCGAACGTATATTACTTGGAAAAATATACCTTTATATATTTTAGTCCAACTTGTTAACTTGTATTCCAAAAATGTTTCCGATACTTTTATATTCCCATTTATATAAAAGTATCCATTTTTGTACAAGTTTTTCCCAAGTCTTTACTAATATTTTATAAAATCTTTATTTTATAAAATCCTTAAGTTAACTTAACCTCCTATTTTTATAAAACTTCTATTTTTATAAAAATACCTTTTTCAATAAATACACAAGTAGGTTTCTCATGTTTGCCAAAACTATACTTGGAAAAACCATTATTTACGTTTTTGACACCAAACTTTCCGTGAACACATTTTTGGACCAAAGTTTCTAAAATACTCATTTTAGTCTATTAACTTTCAAGGTTTCAACATTAGTCCCTTAACTTTTAATTGTTACTTTTTCCATCCTAATTTCCAAAGTTAGCATTTTTCATCCAACTAGTGGACTTTGAAGAATCATATTTCTCATGTTTGGTTATTTTTACACCATTTCACTTTTAATAGTCTTTTATTTCATTATTGATGCTATTAACATGTGGGTTTTATGTTTTTATCCAACATATCAAATTTTCACTCATCCAAGTGAGTAGACTTTGAACATGTAACTCTTTCATCCATGATCATCTAACACATTCTAATATATTTTTGACATTGGTTAGTCATTTTATGATGATTAAAACCATCCTTTATCATATTCAAGTTTTTCTCAAAAATCATACCCAAATCATCAACTTGCTAAGTGTATGTACATATTTCTACATTTTCTTGAAATATCACATTATTAATATCAAATCCATGTTTTATCCATAGTATTATTCTTCCATTTTCATCTTGCAAGATACATTAAACTTTTATATTTTAAAACTATATTCTACCCATCAATGTACAACTTGCTCATAAGAACACATAATATGAACATTAACAATCAAAACAAGGTTAAAACTTACTACTAGCTCAAGGCTAGGGAAGACAAGAACCTTGGATTGGATGGGGTTTAGTGTGTTCTTCCAAAGGGTTAAGCTCCAAGCTCTTGAAACACAATGGGGTTTTGAAGGATAATGATCTAGAGGTGATTTGGTAGTGTAAAATTTGTAAGAAGAATGTATATGGAGGGGGGGTATGCTACGGCCACAAGGAGGAGAAGAAGAAGAGTTTTTGCTTTTTGATTCAAGTATTCTATGTATGTATCCTTATATTATCTCTTCCATATCTCTCCAAGATCACTTGTATCTTTTATAGATTGTGTAATATCTTAGGAAGATTATAATAGATAACAAAAATCTTGGGAGATCATATTAAGAGGGTGCTTGGCCGTGGGTTTTAGAGAGAGAAGGGAGGGGATTAGTTAATTTTTCTTGGCCAATGTAACCCCATGCATATACATGATTAGTGTTTATAATAATTGGGTTATTAAGAAGGTGAGGAGTTTAAATGAGATAACAAAAGATTTTAATCACTTGGGTGGGCCATAGGCCGGCCCCTTGTGGGTGTCTTGGGTGGGGTCCACTTTGTTAATTAATACCCAATATTATTATGTTTAAGTAAATCTTGTTCGGGTACCGTCCGGGTATTTTCGGGTTTTTAATTGCGTGTTATCCGAATATTAAAATACCCTTAATATTCCTTAAACATAGTCCAGTTTAATCACTGATAAATTATTTTGGCTTTTGCCGGGTGAAATTACATGTTACGCGCGTATCGGGTGCGGTACGCGCACTTTATTCGTTACCGGGAGATTTGTATAACAAGCTTTCACGTATGGCCTTGGAGTTCCAAAACCCATTATATTTTGTGAAATTACGTTTTATTTTATATCCCGGGTGTCCGGGATTCGTTTCGCTTATTTAATTTTTACCGGGTAATCGCCAGTGTCCATACCGGATAATTTACTCGCACATGATCCTATCATGTTTTGTCATTAAATATATGCATTCCTATGCATTATTTGGGAATTGCTATTTTTCTAAGGCCTCAGTTAAATACTCAACACATAATTACGTTTAATTACGTTAATCGCGTATAGTTAATTAGTACGGAATTACCTTAATTTTGCCGGTTGTTACAATTTAAAATGTTAGACGGGCCAAATGGTGGTATGACACCATTTGGATTCTCATATATTAATATGTGCAAATTAAGAATTTTCACAGGTTGATGACTTGGAACGAAAAAAGGCACATGATGCCAATTGGTCGTATGGATGATTCGAGTGATATGGAATGGGTCAGGTCAACACCACCGGGTAAGTCCGTTGGGTAAAGTAGGACCTTAGGCAGGTAAATGTGGATGAAAACCACCCACATGAAATGTGGGTACCAAATTGGTGAGTCGTTTTTCATAAATGTGTCTAATGCGCGCTAATACGCTTAGATGTGATTTAAAATGGTGAATTCATGAAGTTGGTGAAATACTAAGTCCGAAAAAGCTTAGAGGCTTTCAAACAAGCTAATGGGTGTGACACCCGGCACGTTTAGGTTAACATTTTATAAAACACATAAGTCAACCTTAGCGAAAAACGTTTTCAAACATACTTAACTAGGTCGGTTGAGTCATTATGATGGTTCCGGGAATCATTGGGAGTCGTTACGATGATCCACGGGATCATTGGGAGTCGGCCCATAACCATGTGAACACGGATGGGTGATTTGTAGAATCGTCGGGTTTAACGCACACACGTAAATCTCGAGTCCCGGGAAATAGTGAACGGACGCAAACGTGTTAGTTATCGTGCATTATATGGTTGTAATCATTATGTGACTTGCCGGTATGTGAATACGTGTTTATATGCGTTAAAATAGTGATTTCGCGTAATTGCATCACATTATAGGTGATTACGCGTAATCACCAATAGTATAGGCAATTAGGATCCTAATCACGTGTAGCAACATGTCTTATAGCATCCTAATCACGTGTAGCAACATGTCTTATAGCATCCTAATCACATGTAGCAACATGTCTTATAGCATCCTAAAACATGTCTTATAGCATCCTAGTCACGTGTAGCAACATGTCTTATAGCATCCTAATCACGTGTAGCAACATGTCTTATAGCATCCTAATCACGTGTACTGTTCATGCGATTAGGGCCTAATCGCCAATAGGTATAGGCGATTAGAGCTCCAATCGCTAATAGTACATGCGATTAGGAATTCTAATCGCCTGTACTGCTGCATAATCGCCTGACGCGTACTAAACGACTAAAAACGCCTATAAATACCACCCTTATGTTTTAAAACATCATTTGTGAAACCCTAATACACCCCAAAGCCACCCCATACCTTATCCAACCTCTGCAACACGTTTTTGAGCAAGAAATCACATTTCCAAGCTTTACACCTCATAATCTCATCATTTCAAGGTGTGTTCTTCATCCCAAACCTTTGTAATAATATTGTTTTGATCCCTAAAGGTCCAGACCTGATTTCTAAACATTTGTGTCTTTGAAAACTCATTAAAATCAGTTTCTAAACAAACCCAAACCTCTATACTTGTTATATGTGATATATTCATGCAAGATAGGATTTTTATCATTTAAACATGGTTGTTCTTGTATTATTATTGTGTTTCTGATCTAAATGAGGTAATATGATGATAACCTAGGAGTTTGAAGGTTCATAGATGTGTAATATTGATATTAGGCGTTTTGACCCGTTTGAATGATTATAGTGGATTGATGATGATATGTTGTGTTTTGTTGATTGTTTGAGATTAGGGTTTACTCTAGGATGATGCTAGAATAGTAGGATAATGTCGGACAACATCGTTATGTGATGAAATCTGGATATTTGCTATTTAGGGTAAGTTTTGCATGTTGATGTGATGCTTACATGCTTATGCTATTTTGGGAAACCGCATGCATTCGGGACGGCTAGGGTGATGATAAATTAGGGGGTTTTGCTTGAAATAGTTGGGTTAATGTTTTGGGTTGGATATTGGGTGTTTACACATGTTTCGGATCTGATTTGGAGGGTTAAACGCGCAAAAAAGGCGGAACAGAGCAGTAATGGCGAATAGGAATTCCTAATCGCCTCTATTATAGGCGATTGGCCCCCAATCGCCTGAACTATAGGCGAATAGGTTTGCATACTTGGTATTTTTGAGATGAAACTTTTTACGCTTGAAACGCTTTGTGAACTTAAAACCTGTGAACTCACCAGCATTATATGTTGACGTCATTTTGGCATGTTTTCTCAGGTCGATAAGGTAGCAGCATTGAGTTTAGGCGCACGGAGTCTCACGGCGTCTAGGATCCATTTGCATTTCTTTTTAAGTGTTATTAGACTTTCATGTTTTACTTTTGAGTTGTAATAAGGTTTTACGCTTCCGCAAGCGATGGATAGATTTTGAAACTTAATGGGCGATTTACGTTGTTTTCATGTCATATAGATGTCGTTTATTGTGACCGTTGACTTGGATCCTGGTGTGTCACGCGCCTCGCGGTAAAACCCCGCACGTGGAAATTTGAGGGTGTGACAATGGGTCAAAATTAATTAAGTATTATTGAGTTGAGTCGCCATGGGTTATTAAATTGAAATATAAGCCTATAAGGGCATTTTAGGAATGTTAAAGATTTACTAAAGGCAAAATCTATAAACCGAGTCATAATAAGCTAATCGGACAGTATTAATTAGAACTTGATTGAATACCAATGCATGAAAAATCCTCGGGGTCGTAATGGCAATGGAATGAGCAGAGGATATTTGCTCAGACCAGAGGATTGTTCAGACCAGAGAAAGAATGAGCAGAGGATGTTTGCTCAAACCAGAGAATTGGTCAGACCAGAGGATTGTTTAGACCAGAGGAAAAATGAGCAGAGGATGTTTGCTCAGACCAGAAGATAGTTAGACCAGAGGAAAACTGAGCAGATGATATTTCCTAAAATTAACATGGCTTGTTAGAATTCAGTTTTCCCATACAGTTTATTTTATACGGCCATCTGGCCATAGCTTATGGCGGGTTTTAAACCCAAAATATTCGTTTATTTGTTTTGAAATGCTTTGACCCGTTAATCTCAAATACTAATCGTTTATCGTGTGTATTTGTGGTAAGCACGTCTAAGGAGCAGAACCAAACGCGAAACGGGCCAAGCGTGAAACCGAACACACTTGAGACCAAGATCGCTATTGTGAATAAAGATATGATTTCGTCTTCACACACCATGTGGGACATTTTAGTAAAACACCAATGATGTTGTGTATAAGTAACGTCTATGGTAGTCAAGCTTGAGAGGTCGAACTATAAATAACACGTGCGAGTCTTCCGAGGATCCGGACGTGTAAATATGGTTTAAGGACTACAAAAAAATTATTATGCTAAACTGGGACCAAAATTAAATTAGTTGTTAATGAATTGCTTTAAAAGGGGTTGGGATGTTACATATAAACCCTAAAATTAGCTAAATCTTAAAGCTAAACTCTAAACCCTTATATATATAGTGGAGAGTTCAAATGAAAAGAAAATGTCTTGTAACAAATTTTAATCAATAGGTTAAAATTTCTTCTTTATCTTCTTATAAGACATTTTCTCATCATTTAAACCCTAATACACACACACATATATATATGTAAAAGTTTGGCAAGCCGATTCCAACATCGCTAGAATTAGTTCAATCGGAATTCATTTGAGTTGATTTCCTAAGTTTCTTAGGTAAGAACATTGTGTATGTGTTAATTAGTTATTTTGTAATGGATTACATCAATAACAGAACGATATTAATACATGTGTAACTTGTATCTTATTACTTTCTTGAGGTGTCATGCTAAGTTAGGAAACTTTATTTAGTGTAAATATGTTTGATCTATCACCTATGAGACTTGAGCTAGCATTACCTTGGTGTAACGACAATTTACTTGAACGTTATGTCACATAACCTTAAACTTTTACTAACTCCATTAAACAACATCGTGGAACCATGAAAAATCCCATATATGGTATGGAATCGCAAAACATCCCATGTGATTCCATATTGAATTGTGTAAACTCCTGCCCAATTTAATAATACACCAACATATTGTAATCACGAAATTGTTATTTGATTAATATCATACAAATATCGTGAAGACACCCATGTTGTCTAGTAGTACACCCTGTAATCTAAATGTTCATATGCAGTCCTTATAGTTAAACCAATTTAAAAATATATGTAAACACCCATATAGTACAATCATGCAAGGCACGCCACATACTAGCAACATATTATACAAGTACCTTCAGACGGTATGTAACACACAGTTGCCACTCAACATGTCAATTTCAACAATGTGTTTCTGTATGGCGATCTCTCTTAGACTATGTATAAGACACAACCTCGTGGATTTGCTAACTCAACTCGTCCGCATCATGTTATTGTAAAAGGCACTCTTTGACCTTAAGCTAACCCATCAAGCTTGATTTTTTAAGTTGTCTACTATTATCATGACAACATCACTCATCCCATATACTTTCCTGTTTGTGTATTATCAAGATTTCACAATTGTTATATACTGGTATATTATCATCGCCGAGAGTTCTTTGACTTCTATTACAAATATGCTTGGACACTTACACTATCGGTTCATGCTGAAAGATTTGGGATGATTGAGTTATTTTTAGGATACAAGGTACCTTCATCTATGATGTTTTGTATCTTTCGTAACAACAATGCTACATGATATGTTACAACAAGCTTGTCTTAGTGAGTGTCATCCGTAATTTGCCTCGGTTTCACTAAACGACAACTCTCTAATTATTTATTTATTTCTTTTTTTTTTGTAACTCATGATGATCCAATAGCATATCGGAGTACTGTTGGCGCTTTATAATATCTATTCTTGACTCGTCAAGAGATAATATAAGTGCTCAGTGAGGTTTCTTAGTTTCTTGCCTTGGCAAGAGATTGCATACATGGTCAGTCTTATAAAATTACAAATGTCAAAAAAAATATATAACATTGTTGAAAAATTAGAAAATATTCCAGAAATTATTTTTGCAATTAAATGAAAAATGATAGGTATTTGGAATTGGTTTTCATGTATGTATGTATATGTGTGTGCATATAAGTTAATATCAAGGTAGAAAACACATTTCTTGTGATGTTTTAATAGGCCAGGTGATTTTTAAAGGTTTACCTAGGAGTGTATAAATTAATTAAATCAAAAGGTCTTGTGGGTTCTCACCTTAGGAGGAATAGTGAAACTGGAACCGCCAAATAATGTGATAGGTATCACTTTAGATTTAAAAACATATATGTAGTAAGAATTAAGTCAATTGGCACACCTCTTTCTTTTTATGAAAAAAAAATCGGAAGTTTGGTGGCGCCTAAAAGAACTCCATAATTCCATCATTTGAGCTAGCATTAGAAACCAAAGCCTATGTGTCACATGCTGAGTTTCAGCTTGGTTGAAACACCTCTAGGTTTGGTAACATTGAATAAACTGAAGCCTATACTATCAAATATTGAGTTGCAACTTAGTTGAAACACCTCTGCGTGAAGTTGATTGAAAATATAAATATGCTCAGAAAAAAATTCACCGGTCATTATTCATCTAGTAAATTAATTTTCAATACATATTGGTTTTTCTTACAGTGGTATGGAAATCTATAAGGTTTTAAATGTGCCTTGAAATGTGTGAGTTAGGATTGGGTTAAGTTGTGGCTTCCTAAGTGTGAGACCTATATATAAAGTGATGTATACAACCTAAAGTTAAACACGATTGGGGGCTTGATCTTTTGGTGATTGAGTTTAACTAGATAAAAATTCAGGTAGTGACGGTTAGTGTGTTAGTATACATGTAATTTAATATACTTTAATGTTGTTAAAAAAGATTTTTCTAGTTGTGATTCCATTGTAAATTTTTTTCAAGAACGTATAAAGATAAGTGTGGGGATATTTGATGTGGTGCAAAACAAATATGTTTTTCTTATTATTTTGAGTCGGTTTTTACTCATTTAGATAGTAATTTCATTTATTTTTGCTTTATTTAGGTGTTTAGGTTTTTGCAGTTACCCATGCGTAGAAGGAACAAAAACTGGGACAATATCGCAGAAGAATCACGCACACAAGTAAAGGGCATGATAGAAAATAAAAATCTAATATTTCAAGTGTGATAAATCTAGATATTATTAAGTGTGATAAATCTTGATCACATTTATAAATTCGTTTTTAACATTATATAATCATAAATTATAATTTCCACAATTTTATTTGTCAAAACTGTTAATACAAATATAGCATTACTTAAAAGGGTAAGATATGAAAAATAAGGTTAGCTTCATTCGTGAATGAGAAACGAAGTGGTAATGAACGACTTTTATGGTTATCTAATCTTAACATATTAAAAAATCTCATTAAGATGTACCAGCTACTAATAGGAACATGATTCTTACCTTTTCTTGGAAGTCATGTATTCTTCTCAAAATGGATAATTCTCTTGGTTCAGTCAAAATGCATTAAATCGAACCAAATGCAGTATAAGAGATCTGAATGTTGGACTATCACACGCTTTGTTTACAGAAAATGTTATAGAACTTTCTCTTTTAATCTAAAGAATAAGCTGGCCTAATTATTATTTTTAATTATTAAATAGAGCCCACATAGAATATAATCCCAGTAAAAAAGAAAACTAAACAAAATTTATTTTTCTAACAATTCAGTGGAACACACTTAAGGGGGTTTTTGTTAGCCTCTTAATAAACCTCTAAATCATTTAGCTTTTAATCATTCAGCATTAAAAGTGTTTATTTCAACTAAAAAAGCATCTGGATGGTTCTATTAAACTCTTAACCATTCAGTTAATAAGGAGTCTTGAACCATTAACACCTTCTAAAAACATAGTAAAACAAAAGCTTATTTAGTTTTGGCTATATTGAGAAGCCATGTTTTTATATATAAATTTATATTTAGGGGTCTAATTTTTTTACTCTCATAGAGCCCCAAGAACCTATGAATTCTCGAAGACCACCTTCATGAAAAATATCTAACTTTACAATCACTATTATGTTCAACTAGCTTATATATCAATATTTTATATAAATCAAACATTTAAACTAACCGCTTATATTATAATGTATGATCAATTGGCCCGGTGGCGGACAAGGTGCATGGCCGGCACTAGTGTAAGTGACTTCCATATTTTTATATATAATTTAAAGTAACTTAAAGTTAAACTAGGGTCGTAGTTACCTGCATGTTGTCGCAGGACGCGTTTAGAACTTTGTTTGTACGTATCAGAATAGAGAAGATAATGTAACGAAATAAAGATGAATACGGTACCGTATTAATCAAACTGACTTAGATAAATAAAAAATTAATAAAAATAATGTATCGTTCACGTTAGTGACAAATAAATGCATTATTGCTTGTTCAAGTGTTCAACACATGGACCAATATAGCATGTATATGCATTATGCAATGTGTGAAGATGGTATGCACCTGGTGTATGTTAGAATTCCTTTAATATTAAAATGTCAAATAATTAATATATATATATATATATATATATATATATATATAAGTAGAGGATCCTGTAGGAATATTGTTTTGTGTGAGAAGTGTAGGAATGATTAAAAATTGACATGTAGGCATCATGTTTTTTTTTATTTTGGAATGATGTATTGGGTTCTTTTGGCTTGAAAAACACTTAACACAACAATATACAAAAATTTAAAACACAATCCAATGTATTATAGTCATTAAATTTAAATTACAGATAAAACACCCTAGCAATTACTTAAAACACTCTGCTTAAAACACCCTAGTAATTACTTAAAACACTCTGCTTAAAATACATTGTTTTTGGTTATTAATTTGTTATATTTGGTGTTTTTCTAAGTAAAACAATCCAAAACATCATGAATATGTCAAAAAAATATGCATACATATCAATTTTTAATCCTTCCTACACTTCTCACACAAACCAATATTCCTATAGGAACCCTACCATATATATATATATATATATATATATATATAGATCCCGTAGCTTTTTCAATGATTTAACTAAAAATCTAGGTGATGAAAATAGTAGATCAAGTGTTGTTGGATTGATAATCATGTCACTCACTCCATTATGAAGTTGGTTTTATAGTTGCCTTCTCACAAGGATGTGATATTTGACAGGCTGATGTCAACAATATGTTTCTTCTTGGTGACCTCTCTAAGGTTGTGAATATGACACTGCCTCATGTGGTTGTAGACTCGACTAGTCATAATGGTGTTTGTTTGTTGTTGTTAACTTTCTATTGCGTCAAAGAAGCCCCGGTCTCAAGCTTTGTTCTACGAGCCATCTACTACTCTCGCTATGTTGGGTTTCACTATGTGTTTCATATATATCTTTGTGTTCCTATTATCAAGAATCCACCATTTGCTTATATAGTGGTATATGTTGATGAAATTATTATAGTTGTGTTCTTGACTGATTTGACAAGTGTCATTGGCGACTTTCACTCTCAATTTACGTACCAAAATTTGGGGTCAGTCGAATTATTTCTTAGGTGGGACGAATGCTACATGTTCAAACGACACTCAACATCTTTCACAATAACAATACTAATTACATGATGGTACAATAGGTTTGCCTCAATTAGTGTCACCCATTATCTACCTTGATTTCGCCTAATGGTAACGCTCTCGTTATTCTGGTGTACCTCTTGAGAGTCCATAAGTATATTGGAGTATCCTTGGCGCATTCAAATATCTAGTCTAAAGATACCATGCATGGCAATATTAAGGTTTCTAACTTTGTTAACCTATTAATCATCACTGGATTGTTGTCAAGCGTATCTTTAGCTACCTTATGGGTTATATATCACATGGATTCACATATATTTTAAAGTCACTTAATTTGGATGTTTATGGGATTAGTTTTTCTTATGATCGTTGAAGCTGACAAAGGATATTGTGTATTTCTTGTTGGATTACAAAACTGATGTGCAGCGGAATAAGGATTAATGAACACAATTTGTATATGATAAACAATGATAATGATCGAATAAACAGAAAGTACTTGATCGAATAAAAGACAGAAATGGTTATTATTGGATTGTTTTGGATAATACAATCTTGGTAACTAACAAATTATAACAATGGTCCTATAAATATGAAATGGATCGATGTGTTTCTCAACAGTTGGACAGTTATGTTTTCCCACCGGTTGATTCAGTTTTGGCGCCAAAATAACTACTATAACAGCTAAGGGTATAATAGTCTTTTCTGTGAACTTGCATCCCTCAATATTTTCGTTTGTCAACTGTAATTTGCTGCTGTCTTTTGTGTCTTCTGACCCGGATGTGTTGATCTTATATGCAGCCTTTTACTCTGATCCAAATTAACCCATTAGTAGATAACTTCCAGCCTCCTCTTGATCCATTTCGGCCCATATTCAGATTATAGCATTGTGACTTACTAAACATACATATATCTATGACTTGTTGTTATTCTACATACATACATATTACATATAAACTAATACAAGTGTTCATAAATTACATAAAAAATACATAAAGAAACAAGTTTGTATTTATATAACTAACATCAACATTTCTTGCACCTAATGTCATTGGTTGGAGCTCCAAGAAACCGAATGCAATTGCTCAATCAACCTTTACCGAGCAAAGTATTGTGCCCTTGCTCATATTGTTGATGAGCTTTGATAAATTACATTTGTTCTTCATGAGTTGCATATTCCGCTTATTAGTCCACCTAGTTTGTGGTGTGACAAAACTAGAGCTACCTATTTAGAAGTCAAACAGATGTTTCATCAACACATGAAACAAATTAAGATTGACTTATAACACATTATTATGAGCTAGAGTCTCAACATTCACAATGTGCCAGCTTCAGTCCTAGTTTTTTTTTTTTTTTTTTGAAAAGCAAATTTCATAGCTTCAATCCCAGTGGCTATCAAAACAAATTAAGATTGACTTGTTTTTTATATAAGACATGATTATAACCTAGTGTCTCAACATTCACAATATGCCTGCTTCAATCCTAGTGGCTGCTTTGCTTTCTAGAGAGTTGTTGTCTTTCGATATATGACACTCTTATGGCCGCTTCACATTACCACTCTCGTTCAGCTTGTGGGGTCGTATTAGAGATTATGGGGCTGTTTGGTAGCCTCTGAATGGTTATTAAGAGGCTACATCTGAATGGTACATAGTCTCTTAATAGTTAAGATGTAATCTTAAGTATGAATGATTAAGAGGTAACATCTTATTGGTTGTCTCTTAACCATTCAGAGGTTATGGACCATTAAGAGGTAGCCTCTGAATGATCATTAAGAGGCTACCAAACAGATGTCATTTTTTATGTTGACTTACCAATTGCCACTAGTAGGTAGTTAGGAGTCCACTTGTTTGATTTATTTTATGTAAACTATAAGAGCATCTCCAGCAATGCCCAAGCCACATGCTATCACTTCACGTTATCTCTCCAGGCACATTCGCATCTATTTCATATGGAAAACCAGAAAAAAAAAATTCACTATTTTTCTCTTCCCTCAGTTCTCCACATAGACGTCACGTCGTATTCAAACACAATTAAACATGCTTTAAAAACAATGTTTAAATTGGAAAATAATGCAAAATACTTTTCTCTCTCAAACATTTAGATATCTTTTAGTAGTATGATAAAGAATTTTAATATCCCACACGAAATAAAGGTTTTCTAGATTCCTAGAATACAACTTTATCCTAAAAACCTAAAAGAAGTAAAAAAAATACATAAGTACAAAAACAAACAACTTAAACAAATGTACATAATTAACACTCAATTGTATGAAGAAAGAAGAAAGCTTTTGATGAAATGAACCCACAAAACCTTACTAGTTTGACAACAAGATCTAATCTATGCAAGATTTTCGCCATTTCAGCCTTCATTCTATACATTTTTATCATGTATCATGTTTATAAATCATCCGTCTGCACTTTACCGATCAAGAAAACACTGAATAAAACTTCTTCTTCGCCATTACCACCTACAAATATCAGCCAACTCGTATTCTCAGTTGTGGGATCCGTCAAAACATGGCGTGACCGTAGGTCGTATTTCCAAGAATGGTGGCAGCCAAACGTCACGCGTGGATACATCTTTTTCGAAAAAGATCCCACCCAAGATATGCTCCCATGGGCATATGACATTCTCCCTCCATATCGCGTGTCTGAGAACACCACAAAACTCAAGGTGCACTCCAGACACGCGAAGCCTGAGATTATCAGGATTGTGAGAACCATCCTGGAAACGTTCAGGGAGGGAGATAAGGATGTTAGATGGTACGTCATGGGAGATGATGACACCATCTTTTTCATGGATAATTTGGTGCAACTTTTAAGAAAGTATGATCATACAAAGTATGTGTATATTGGTGGTGCATCCGAGAGCCTTAAGATGGGCTTTGGTATATCGTTCGATATGGCATATGGTGGTGCAGGGATTGCGTTGAGTTACCCGTTAGTTGAGGCTTTAGTCGCTAATCTTGATAGATGCATAGAAACTTATCCAAATTATATTTTTGGTGATCAAATTTTGAGTGCTTGTGCTGCTGATCTTGGTGTTCCTATTACTACTGAAAAGGGGTTTCATCAGGTAACTTTTAGTACTATTAAAAACCTTGGATGATTAATAATGGATCTCACAAAATCATACAAACGAAAACATATTTTTTTTAATTGTCATTGAATCTAAAAAATCCCAAAATGAAAAATAAAATTTTATTTGTATAGATGGAAATTATTATTTCGGACTCGGTTTGAAAGAAAAACAGAAAATCGACGCAAAAAATCCGTCGGTAATCTCCCTCGAATAAAATCTATTGGTGATCCATTGGTGAAATTTTTTGTTGGTAAAATCCGTTGTTGACTTGGTGAAAATCTTACTCACGTCCATTTTCAAGCATACTTTTATGTATGGATGAGCATTTCGGTATAATATACAGAAAAAAACTGATACTAAAAATACCGATACCCGTCAATTTCCGGTGCCAATTTGGCACCAACTTTTGGTGATTTTCAGTATCGGTTCGGTATCAATTCTAACCTGTATTTTATCTTATGTTACTAGTACCGTACCATATATATTCGATATCGCTACAGTACCGTATACTTTCGGTATCATTATCGGTATCAAGTTTTCGCGAAAACCGGTATCAGGATCTGTTCAGTACAATATGGTACCGAGCTCATCCCTATTTTTATCGACACGTTACCAATGGTTGGTATTTTCACCGAAAATAGTGTAAAGGATCATTTAATTTGTAGTGAAAGTTTGAACCTGTAGCGGCGACCAAAAGGTTAATATTTTCTCCGCTAATACTAAACTTTCTTATAGTGATGTGGTAATGGTTTAATAGATTGATTTGTCAAATGACATTTCCGGGTTTTTATCGGCTCATCCACAAGCACCATTGATCTCGTTTCACCACCTCGATGTCACATCACCAATTTTCCCCACCATGGACCGCCATAAGTCCATAAGACATCTCATGGCCGCGGCTAAAGTAGACCACTCACGCCTTCTTCAACAAACCGTTTGCTACCACAGGCAACAAGATTGGTCATTTTCGATAGCTTGGGGCTACTCGGCTTACATCTATGAGCAGTTGATTCCTCGAAGCATTCTTAGAAGACCTTTAGAGACGTTTACTCCATGGGCCGTCATAGGAGAACCGCCACATTATAGGTTTAACACGCGGTTAGTTACCAATGATTCGTGTGAAACTCCCCATATTTTCTTCTTTCATTCCATAACCACAGTCAGTACTACTACTACCACTCCTACTCCTACTACTGCTCCTACTCCTAATAATTATAATAATAGTGGTAGTAATAGCAGTAGCGATAGTAATATAGCAACAGATGAAATCATGACGACCTACGTTCGTTACAAGCCCCGTAAACTACCACCTTGTTCTTCAAATCAATCTGTGGATAATATTTCAGAGATTCGAGTTTACTCTCCGGCTACAAAACTAAATTTTGTAAGTCCATTATATCCTAATAAATATATTATGCCATTGTAGTTACAAATGATCATATATAAATATATAAATAATAAAACTAATACGTGTTCTTTTTTCATATATAATTTAGGCGGAAAATAGAGGGGAATGTTGTGATGTGTTGGACGTCGATGACGAGAACACGGCAGAAGTCAGGATAAGGGCTTGCGAGAAGGATGAGATGATCATGCCGTAGACCGTATACGACATGTATGTATACCGTTTACGTACATGTATACTTTGTTAATTGATTTTTAGTTATACGTTTTCCTTTATATACGGTTATACACTTAGCTTTTGAATAATAATATTTACGCATTGTATATAATACAAAAAGCATATAGCTAATTATACTTTGGTGTCTAGTTGAGTAAGTGTGACAATCCAATATCATATCATGTTATTTCAGGTTTTAGATTCATGTTTTCATGGTTAAATATACTATTAGGGGTGCTAAATTTGTCGTGTTTGAGGGCTTACGTGTCCAACTTGACACAAAACCTGAAAACTTGACACAAACTCAAACACTACTCGAACCTGGTGGTCCCCCCCCCCCCTCTCGCTGCCATGTGTATTCGAAATAGTTGGCACCTATTGGCAGGGGCGGACCTACCCTTGCCCCAAAGGGTGCGGGCGCCCCCCTTAAAACCAAAAAAATACTGTTAATACACGCGTGAAAATCCAAATGCCCCCATGAATTTTTGTAATTGCCCCCCTTAAAACTTGAACTTTCTGGAGAAGAAAGTGTGCAACAGGTACAAAAATGGATTGAGTTTTAATAAAGTGGTAAAAAGAATTAGGGTTGCAGGTGTAATGAAGGTTTTATGGTGTGATGAAAGGAGGAAGAAGAAGTGTTGCATCGATAATAGGGATAAAGAAATAGAAAGTAAAATAAATTAAATTAAAGTCTCTAAAAAGTTAAACTTTTGAAAAGCTTGAGAAAATAAATGGATATATGGGAAGTTGAGAAAGACAATTGGTACATGTAGTTATGTTTACTTTGAAATCCTAATATCCTATTGGTTATTATACTTTCTTTTTTTTTTTCTGAACAGCTATGGGTTATTATACATGGGTTGCTATTATGTTTATTTATTTTTCTTATGAAGGGGAATAATAAAGTCAAAGACAATTAAATAGAAATTTGTAACAACAATTATTAATATGTTATATATAAACTTAACACAAAAAATAATTCACAATCAAACACTAATTACTAATATATATAAAAGTTTGGCCCAATACTCAAATGTTAACTCTTACGCCCAATAACTAATGTTTGAATGTTAAGATTTGATTAAGGGCTAGGATTTCAAAAATTACAAGCTATTAACTTAGATTGAATACTTGAATAAAAACAGAGACAACAACTTGAAATATATTAGATGTTCATTATTCATTCAATAGTAATAATGTTTGGCATAATTTTTTTATATAAAATTAGTTGGATTATCTTTTTTGCACGATTCACCGACCCGACCCGAAACATGCCGAAAAATTATTATATAGCGATAGACAAACAGGCATAAAAAATTCCGCCACCCATGAAAAAATTTTCTGGATCCGCCAATGCCTATTGGCTATTCAATTTTGTTTACCTTAGTTTTATTAAATTGTACATAATATTCGTTAAGGATTCACTTATTATGAAATTGATTTAGAATTATTTCTTTGTCTATTTTGGCCTTTTTCAACAAAAATGAACATGACCAGAAGATGAAAATTATTTTCTTTAAACTTTGAAGTAGATTTTGTTTGCTTTTCAGCCATGGATGTTCATTTAAGTACATGTTTACCCATATGGCTTTGGTTGAAGAAGTACATGATCTAACAAACAAATCTAACTTCGGATAAAATGTTACAACATATGAACTTTAACGACGGTCAATGTGTTGCATTGTCAGTTAGCCTTTGAACATCCATTTTCTGATTTTAAAATATATTTCATACGTTTTGATACCACGTTATCCGTTATGATAATACATATGTTTTTAAAATTAATATGCTTCATAATATGTTTTGTAAAATCTTTTATAAAAAGTGAAGTTTTACAAGCTTGAAAGATCAACGGTTTGAATGTTTGCATAACTAAAGTTTTGAATGCTTGAAACTTTGAAAGTTTGGTGCATATGAAATACATTGAGATATACACTGAGTAGTTTGGTACTTTACATACAACATTTCTTTTTATGTTTGGTACTTTATGTAAAGTTTGGAGGCGTATCAATCCTAGGAAAATATAATTAAGTTTGGGAATAGGTTAGTGTGATTTGCCTACACGTCTATTATGTTTGTATGTTTTGGGCTAGCTATCCATCCTAAATTGGCTTGTAATTAATTTACTTTTGTTGTACTTTGAGTGCATTCCTATGAAACCAATTTGACAATTTATAACTTTTTGATTGTACATAAAATAATTTTGAAAACTGAAGATTTTTTACCGAAATAAAACATGTCATTATTCTCTATCCCCTCGTTAGAAATTGTGCTTGGGCTTATGTTTTGTTTTTCATTCTTATATGTTAGGTTACCAGGCGTACCATTTAGATACTATTGATGAGCTAGGGATGACAAACAAAGCCGAACTCAAAACCCAAGAAAACTGGGAGAGTATTAGAGTATAGGATCGGATATAGGGTTATTTAGAAAAAGCATGGGTTTGTAACGCATATGATATGAATATGCAATACCTACCCAATTACCCAAACCTTTTTACCAATATAAAACACCGAATCTATATATATATATATATATTGCAAAGCTAATAATCTTACATGTCATAATATTATGCAATCTCTCATTTGAGAGATGCCACATATGATGTGATGTGGCAACTCTAGACCAATTAAAAAAAAGGAATAAATATGGTTTAACCTAATCTATTAAATACCTAATCTACTAAATGTAAATATTAAACCTTTATTATTTTCTCTCTCATCTTTCCTCTCATAACTTTTAAACGTTAATATCTTTTATATATGATATTTTTTAAAGAAAAAAATTACACCAAATTAACGAGCGTTTTATTATCGGGGAAATGGAATCTAATAATCCCAACTTTGGGGGGTTGGAAGGCAGCAGTCCCAACTTGCAACTTGTACCACAGCAGTCCCAACTTGTCAACTATTTAATTTGGTTGGTCCCAGACTAACTGGGGTTAACTTTTTCTGTTAAATGCCACGTGGGCATCCCACGTGGCAGTCCTACGTGGCAAAATCTGTCCAGTTGGCAAAAAAACGTGGGTCCCACTTGTTTTTAATTAAAAAAAATCTATTAATTATTTAAAAAAATCTTTAAATAATAATAAAAAAGAATTTATATATATATATATATATATATATATATACCCCTACATCTTCATCATCTTCACCACAACAACCACCTGCCACCACCTGCCACCACTGTCCACCACCACCATCTCCGACGACACCCACCACCACCATCTCCGACGACACCCACCAACACCACCACAAACACCACCACCACCCTCCCTCCTCTGCCTCCTCTGTTCACCACCACAAACACCACCACCACCCTCCCTCCTCCTCCTCCTCTGTTGACCCGACCTCATGACCCCCGTCTCCTTGACCCGACTGGACCACAACCACCACCACAAACCACAAACACCACCACCACCCTCCCTCCTCTGTTTAACCTACTTCCCCCTTCACAATGCTGTTACTAGACCAAAAAGACGACGACCACGTTTCTCAACCTAACAATAATAATAATAATAGTAATAAACCTGAACCAGTTCCTACAGTAGTTGAACCAGGTGGTTGATGGTGACGAAGGCGGTGGTTTCAGGTTAGGGTTTCAGGTGGTTGATGGCGGCGGTGGTTTCAGATTAGGGTTTCAGGTGGTTGATGGCGGCGGTGGTTTCAGATTAGGATTTCAGGTGGTTAATGGCGGCGGTGGTTTCAGATTAGGGTTCAGGTGGTGACGATTGATGGGGTTTTAAGAAGAATGGTGGGTTCAGGCGGTGGAGGTGGTTGCAGATGGCGACGGTGGCGGTGGTTGATGGTGGTGGGGTGAAGATGATGATGATGATGAAGAGATGATGATGAAGAAGATGTAGGGGTGAAGATGTATATATATTATATATATAATTCTTTATTATTATTATTGTTATTAAATTTGTGGGCCCCTCTTTTTTTTTAAAACAATAAAACATTATAAATATATGACGTGGACATGGCCCCACCCTTTTTTTTTACAGACCAGCATTTTTTGCCACGTGGGATGCCCACGTGGCATTTAACAGAAAAAGTTAACCCCAGCTAGTCTGGGACCAACCAAATTAAATAGTTGACAAGTTGGGACTGCTGTGGTACAAGTTGCAAGTTGGGACTGCTGCCTTCCAACCCCCCAAAGTTGGGATTATTAGATTCCATTTCCCCTTTTATTATCTTTCCAACGAGTATCATAGTGCTATATAAAAACGGAGAAAAAAACGACTATTTTTTGTAACCCGACAGACATTGTGTCAGGTTTGGGATTAGTTTAAAAAAAATGTGGGTTTGGGTCGGGCGTGGGATTAGGTGATATCCGACCCAATTACCGGAAACCATATACCCAAATACCCGAACTATATACCCGATCATATACCCATGAATTTTTTAACGCATCACATAACACTTAGACTAATGCGTTCGATATTTCAATAAATAACTTTTTTTCCTTATTTCATGTTAGTTCTTTTTAGAATGATCGATTACAAACTTCCGAATTCATTTGACATTATACCCGGCGTAGAGATTCGTTTTTTTATATTACAATACGATAACTTATTGCAGAGATTTGTTTAAAATAAATAATAATAATAATAATAATAATAATAATAATCATTAATCATATATTGGCAAGTTATTAATTATGTTGTCATATTAGATATTTTATTATGTCATATTAGTTATTTCAACCCGAGACGCTCCCGAGATAAAAACTAGTATGAAATGTAAGAAATTATAAATATCATAATGAAGTTGTTAGAAACAAGTATTAAAATTATAGAATTGTTAAAAATGTAGTTAATTTTCGAGGTGAGTATAAGATCGGGTTTCGGACTATAACAAAATGTCATATGTAGAAACCACGTGGGGTGAATTTCTGTTAGGTGAATGAACACCTAACCCAAATGAATAATTTCTCAAAGTAAAAAACCAAATTTTAAAATTTGTAAACACCTCAGCACCATCCATGTAATTCACTCTTGTTTTTATGTTTCTAAAAACGAAAATGTGTAAAAGAAAAGGAAACAAAATACAAATATAAAAACGTTTATAATTTAAGAAAAAATTACTGATTTGATAAAAGGGAGGTAAACAAAGAAAAAAACAAGTAATATTACCAGAAATGAGTGGCTGCGTAGCTTGTTGCCCGTCTTCCCGCTATCTTAATGTAATTTGTAATGTTTTTAATTTAGTGAATGATTATTATTTAAAAAAAAAAATTACCAGATAAATAATAACAAATTGTAATATATATATATTTTTTTAGAAAAAAAAAAAAAAATTTAAATCAACATGTTCTTCCTTATTAGCAAAAACTAGTTTGTTCTCCCAAACCTTTTACTTGCCGTGTTTGCAGAAACCAGTTCTTGCTATAGGTGAAACAGCATTCCAACTGGGTTTTACTGGAAAGGTGCTTGATGTCGCGACCGAATCACATGATTTAAATCTGAATAACTCGCTAGTGACACAAAAAAAAAAAAAAAAAAAAACATTTTCTAAAAATAAAAACGACCACATGTCACTTCGCTAATTCACTAAAAGCTCAGTCTTTATACACAACAATACAGCATTTCTCCTACAATTTTGAGAAGTTGCTTCTGAAACTGTAACGGTATCCCAGAGTCTTAAAAAACTAAAGTTTAGATCAAAAAACTAAAGCAGTAGATGAAAACTGGAACAATAACCAAATATATTGTGTAGTTTGATATAAAGAGGGCGGTCTTGATCTAACTTGCATTAGCATTGGAGGTCGACTTCTTTCTCCTCTTGTGCTTCGGCTTGACTGCATCTTTTAGTGTATTTGATTGTTTTTCTGGTGATCCAATGTCTGTCGCCTCATGTGTTGAAGCGGATGAGTTGATATCAGAAGATTGTTGGATAGATTTGGTCTCGGGATTCACTTGTGTGGATTCTTCATTGAGCTTGTCGAGGGGTGTGGCTTCAAATACGCCAATAAACAAAACGTTTAAGAAAATAGGTTAATGATGAACATTTTTGTAGTCTAGTCGTTTTTTGTAGGTTCTGAAGTTACATACCACAAGGTTGAGAAGCTCTCGGTACATTGGCATCAACACCCTGGGAATTTGGGTCCCTAAAATAAATCAGACAAAATATATTAAAACTTTGATCTTTTAAATTTTGACGTCTATCCGTGGAAAAGGTGAAAAAATCCACCCGATTTCGTTTTATATTGTAACGAGTGGTTAAAAAATATAAGCAAGAAAACCAGCCAATACGATGTTATGTAACTGCGTGACCATCGCTACCCAATATATCTACTCAACACTACGTCCAAGTGCTTATACGATTCTTGCGGTTCTCTACTTAATATTTTGGATTGTATCAAACTATCTCCTATCATAATAATGTGGTTTTTCATTCATTATTAACATATTGTCTATTTATTAAGAGAAATGTGTTTTCAGATCAACTAAATAGATGTGGCTTGTTTCGACCCGACAACCCATACTAAAAATGGCTTGTTTCGATCCAACCCGCCCATCTATCCAAATACAGGCTTAATACATAAACACTCTATAAGAACAGTACCAACTTGCAAGCCCATTACTAAAGCCATTTGTGGTGCTATTTATCATGAAATCATGTTCATTTGATTGGCACCCAAAACTAACCTTTCCGTGTGATGCTTTGCCACATTACTCACTGCAGATGAAGGATTATGACGTTTGATTTTCCGTAATGATCTTTGTGTATTATAAGATTCAACCTGAAGATAGATATTTGCAAATAGATCAGTTTTGATGAGATGATTAATTCCACATTTGAGATCTAAACTCATCATCATCATCATACTCAGTTAATCCCACCAATAGCAAAAGCTAAGGTAGGCTCTGAGGAGGGTAAGATGTAGACAGCCTTACCTCTACCCCGTGGGAATAGAGAGGCTGCTTCCAGTGAGACCCCCGGCTAGATAGTGGTTTTGTATCAAGCCTTGGACATAAGGCACATAACACTTAGCAATCGGGACAAACATAAATCATGGTATTCATATTATAGATACAAACCAAACTTACAAAAAACAACTCATATATTGAAATTAAAAAAACTCACCGCATTCTTTATTTTGCTTGTTATATCACCAGCTTTCACAGAAGCAATGCGCAAACATTGCATAATAACACTCTGCAGGACTCCATCGCCCCCAGCTTTCTGAATAGCACAAACATCACCGTTTGTATTGAGTGTAGCAGTCAATGATCCACCCATCACCTCCTCTTCATAGTGTGTCGGGTCAATCACCTAAGGTTGCCAATTAAATTAACACGGGCCCAATTGTTTGTGGATCAACCAGATCTCGTAACTAGCACATGGCTCGAGAGAAAGTAGCCTATAAGATTCAATTTACATACCACAATGTTTTCTTTACCGATAAACCCAAACGTCACTGCCACTGGAAAATGGTGAAGTATCAACGGAAGCGGCTCCCTCACCTGTTCAATGCAAACATAACAGGATGGGCAATAACAGGTCAAAACAGGTTTAGATGAAAACTACTATGGTAAGTGGTAACAGGACAATATTATTCCAAATTTCCAATAATAATCTAAAACTTCAGGTGGAAACGATTTAGAAAATTTTATGCATTTAAACCGACTTTGGATCGTTTGAGATTAAACAAAACCAAACTCAACCCCTGAACATACGCTAAATAGCCTAAATCTAACTTATTGAATTTGAAAATGAGAAAAAGAGATTAATGCCAATTACAACGTCAACAAACACTAAGAATTTGTTAGTGAAGATGCAGATGAAACTCACATCAGGTGGGTGTATTGTCAACTCTTGACCATCTTCTCCCCCAACTGTACATTCAGGCCTCCTGAATGTTGAGAGGGCCGCCAAAGCAGCAATATTGGCAGCATCAACAAGATTTCTGTTTTCAAGTGGATGAACTTTAATGATAAACTTTATAAGTAACAACAGAATATTACGTTATCTTGGATTTGTATGTGCTTTTTTTACAGCTTACCCTCCATTGTCTATGATGTGAAGATCAATTCGAATGGACCATACCAACTTCCCTGCAATGACACAAAGTGATTCCGTGTCTACGGCCCTGCTTTCCCTGCAAGATTAATCTCATTTATTATATGTGTACTAGGAATAACTGTGTATTCCATTTTTGTTAGGAGTTATCTAAATATGCTTCTAACGAAATGGTTGATAATAGTGTCCCTTTTTGTTTTAAAGAACGTTAAAGGTTTCCATGAGGGTAATTTACATAACAAGGTAAGTAACTTCTTTCTGATTTCTGTTTATCAGTAACCATCTTTGTTTTCAGTGATAAATAAGCTTGAATGAAATGTGGTAAAGATTATGTTTAAAAGGCTTTAAATGAAAAAATAAAACAAAAAAAAAAAATTAGCTTCACAAATGACAAATAAGCTGTCAGCTGATACCTTAAACCTCGATCTACGATTCGACCAAGCTCAATAGCAGAGTCTCCGGGACGCCCTGGTTCAAATGACGGATCAGCCATAGGTGAGAACTCAGTATAAATTGCAAAACTCCCTTCATTCGGCCTATCTCTATAAGGTTGAACTAGTTGTCCCGTGACAAACGCAAGAACCTGAGTTTTTCCCAGCTGCACCTCTGATGATCCATCTTCACTACACTTACAAACAAACAATACGTCTTGTCAACAAGCTACCAATCTTCTAGGTTTTGCAAACACAACATAACATGAAGACACTATAAATGTATAACTAGAACATCTTACCTGCCAAACCTGATAGTTAAGTTTCTATAATCAAACGGCCGTCTACCATCAACCCTAATGTCCGAAACTAACGCATTCTCGATAAACTTCTTTTCGTTTACCGTCATTATTAACGAATTGGCTAGCCTCTGCTCCATTTTGTCTCCTGCACTTCACTGACTGAAATTAGTGCAACAGATAACATAACTGTCACATTGTCAAATACCCAAACTGTCACATTAGTGCAACAGATCACAACTTTGCAAAGAGACATTGACATTGACAACTAAAAACTGAACATTTTTTATTAATAAAATCATTTATTAGATTTCATATTGATTATTAAATGACGTTTACAATAAGGTGGCAGGTACACGGCCAACTTGGTTTACAAAAGCTTGATGCGCTCTGAAGCGTTTTGGTTCAAAAAGCCGAGGCGTGAGGCGAGAGCTTCACGTATGTGAGGCGCCCAAGGTAAAAAAAAAAAAAATTTAAATTATTTATACAAGTCAATACGACATGTTCTACATGTTAATCAATTCTAAACACAAAAAAAAATAATTATAAAACACATTTAAACACTTCAAAAACATAATTAAAACATACATTGAAGCTGAAACAAACTTAAAAATCTTAAAAAAGACCCTGATTTTGACTGTTGGCCCAAATAAACCATGATTTTGACCTGATATCCACTGAGGCAACGCCTCAAGCGCGCCTCATAGTGCCTCATGTAGATGAGGCGCATCAGGCATAAAAAGGCGTTTTTCCAACACTTTTTTAAACCAAGACGGCCAACAAGCTGCACCACAACCCCCTTTTGATTAGCAAAACCAGTCCTACTAAAAACAAAGCTTTTTGCCGTAGGGCATTCGGAGTGGCAACCGGTTTCAAGGAAATTCATGGAAAACCGGACGACACCGTGCATTCTGGGGAAAACTCGTGAAAGTGGGTAAAAAGCTGATATGGTGCTGACGCGTCACACGGGGAAATATGGGAAAAACAGGACGACTCCTTACGCCCTTAGGGTTCGAATAATTACTATGCACAACGGCTTAGAGGGTGTTTGTGATTGAGTTTCAAAACAACTTATTGACTTATTGGCTTTTCCAAAAAGCCAATAAGTCAATGAGCTGTTTGTGTAACCTAAAAGCACTTTCTGTTTTGACTTTTGGCTTTTGGCTTTTAAGGGTGGAAAAACTGTTTTTGAAAAGTTAGAAATCCTGGCTTTTGACTTTTGGAAATAAAAATTACAAATCTACCACCCATACAACCAATATTCACAATAAGTTAAACGAAACACTTAAAAAAACACAATCTATTGACTTTTTAACGTTTCTCATCCCAAAAGCTAATCCAAACACTTTTTTTTAAAACTCATTTTCAAAAAGTCATAAGCCAATAAGCACTTTTGACCAAAAGCACTTTTGCATTTCCAAACTCAATCCCAAACACCCTCTTAAACCCTAGGTTGAGTTGTAACAAATCCGAAACCCTAAGCCAATAACCGTCAATAATACCACGTTTTCACCGATTAAAGAACATAAACACTTAAAACCAATCATTCTACAACCACACAATCGCATTAGACAGTTCAGTAAGTATTATACAGACAGACATTGAAGAAAGCTACAATAAGATAATATATATGCTTAGCCGGACTTGCCTGTAGACGGAGTAGTTGATGGTGGCAGTTACAGTGATGCCGACGACTCTACTACACCTTTGTGAAAGAGGGTTTGCAGAAGGGTTTATGACGAAAGTTGAGTAAAGGGTAGTACAAAACTAACCCCTTAACTATACCGATATGACACCATGATACCTTAGACACAAGGGTTTAAACGGGCTGAGCCCGAGCTTGACTAGGCTTGAGCTTGGCTCGTCATGCTCTTTTGAGACTCGAGCTTGGCTCGGTTTGAGCCTACTATTCCGAGCTTGAGCTCGGCTCAAAAGTAAATCCTGAGAGCTCGAGCTTGAGCTCAGCTCGAGGTAATTAAAAAATAATTTTTAAACGACCTAAAAACTCGGCCGAGTTCGGCTCACTAACATTATTAATTAAAATTGAACATGTTCAAAGGACAAAATTACATATATATAAAAATAATATAACTTGTGATTGGGCTCGTTTAGGCTCGAGAGCTACTCGGAATCGGCTCGGTAATGTGATTCGTTTAGTTATCGAGCCTAAGCTCAAACCTTATATACAAAGCTTATTTAGGCTCGCAAGCCTAAACGAGCCCGAACAAATGTTACCTTATTTTTTATGTATTGATTTTGTTCCTTTGAACATGTTCAATTTTAACCAATAACATTAGCGAGTCAAAGCTCGAGCCAAACTTTTGCACGTTTAAGCTATCTAATCGAAAACGAGCCGAGCTTTTAGCTCGTTTCAAAATTGTTTTCAAATTACCATGAGCCGAGCCAATCCGAGCTCAAGCTAAAAATAACATGCTCGAATCGAGCCGAGCTCGAGCTTAGTCAGGCTTGGGCCCGACTCAACTTGTTTACACCCCTAGCTATAATGAATACAAGTACCGTAATGGTAATGGTAATGGTAATGATACTTTACCAAACCGAGCCGATACCGAACTTGATACGGAGCCCAATAAAGCAAACACAGGCGTATCGAGAAGATATAACTGTCATTTGTTTTTTCGAACGTGAACAAAACCATTACCCCAAATCAAATCAAACCACGATCTCAACCTCACCCCACACACACAAACTCACTCGTGATTTGCCCCTATTCTCGTCAATGCCAATGGATCAAGCTGAGCTTAATTCCGATCAGGTACCTATACATAATATATCCATCCACATCATTCACGTTAATTTGTCGTAATCGTATGTAGGTAAACCCTACCAATCGTCAATTATTTGTTTCAACTTGCTTCGTGTTGTAGATCCTTACTGAATTGTGAATCTTATGGAGATAATAATCATAGTTTTATGTACAACTCACGTGGAACGGTGGTAGGTTTATTAGATCGCGAATTGATTGTAACATTTGATGAGAGTATGTGTTATGCTTTATAGGGTATGATGATGATTAATAAGGGTTGTTTATTGAATAATATGATGTGGAAGTGTAGATTTGAAGTTTCTTTGTTCTTTATTTCTACAAATTGTGAATTTGAATGGGATATGATGGTTGTTAAACATCCTGGGATGTAGGATAGTTACTCTGTGATAGCGTAAGTGAATCGCACTGTGCCTTATGGCCCGCTTCAAATACTACCAGCGCGTTTTGGGCACGTTGGTTGTGGATGAGAGGGAACTCCACAGTTAAGCGTGCTTAGGAAGTTTTCACACGTGTGGGCAAATGTGACGATGGTTGTTGGTATGAAGGGCCGGATGGTACACACTCATTTCAGGTTAATATTCTTGTTGCATGATTTGTTTCTGGTCCCTTTGGGGTTGTGACTTGTGAGCTTGTAGACATGATGAGGTGTCGTAGGTGATGAAACATGGAAATTTGGATCAGTGAAAGTGACCAAATAATGTATTGGATTTATAGGCAGTGCATGGACCAACGTTTACCGATTATTTGGTTTTATTCTAGGCATTTGGTTCATAAACTTGGCAGAAATGACTGGCAAATAAATAGAGTAAAGAAAATAAGAGTTAATGCTGCATCTTTCCTATATGGATTGAACAGCTCAGCCAAATTGGCCTAGGATTATAAGTCAATTAAGTGAAGCTTAAGGGGTGACGGGGTGGCTTAATTTTACAGTTTTACACCATCATTTCAACTTTCACTAACTAACATTTTACTGTGGTGCAATAGAATTCGTGTTTCTGTTATCATTTTGATTATATATGGTGTATCTACATCACTCATTCACTCATTGCATATCTTTATGTTCTTTGTCAAGGTTTTGAGGAGGGATATTCCATGGGAGACTTACATGACTACGAAGCTGATCACGGGAACCGCCCTTCAGCTATTAAGGCGCTATGACAAAAAGACTGAAAATGAAAAGGCACAACTGCTTGAGAATGTAAGACTACATTTTTTTTTAAATTTCATTTTCATTTCCTGTGTGCTAATATAATAAACAGAAAATGGTTTTATGCTTGTCCCATGCCTCTTTTACTGTTTGTGTGGACATGTCTATTACAATGCCTCCACCTCCATTCAGCCTCAACAATCCTTATGTCCCAAACCAGCCAGCTTAGGCTAGAATGAACCCTAATATAAACTATAAAGAAGTGGACAATAGCCAATCTTGGTTGACTTCTACATTTGTTGTTCTAGAAGTAGACTGAGTGGTCGCTTTAGCATGTAGGTATCAGAGTTGCCAAATTGACATCTTCTTTCTGATAAGAACTTGAATTTAAGAAACTAATACTGGCTTCTTTTTTTTCTTTTTTTTTTTTTTGTTTCTCTTTCAAAACTTCTTATATGTTCTTTTGTCTACTACCCGCATATAATGAAGTTCACATCGAATTTCTGACGTCCAAAGCAATTCCGCACCATTAGACAGAACAATCAACAAACACACGTCTACAATTAATATTGTAACCTTTTTTGTAGTTTATTCTTTCTCTTGCGTATATGAAAATTATTTTTATAAAAATGAAAATATTTAGGTGTCTACTTAAGCATTTGTGTAAAATGTAATAAGCAGCAGAAGGTATGTTAGCTACTTCGCTCCACTTGCCACACTGTAAAACAATGTCTATCAAACAGCTTTCCCTTGGTATATGTCTCGGTTTAAAAGAAGTGTATTCAAGGTGAAATGTCTATGTTGGAGATGACTCATCAATGCACTCGTAACTTATGAATCTATTATATCACTTGCGTTCGTTAGTTTATTGTTGTTCAAACTTAAATTCTTTGCATAGTGTTTCTGATCAACACTTTTAATCGTTTTATAATTTATATTACATCCAGTATCTTCATTATTAGTGATTGTTTACATGATATATGGCGACATTTTGGGTAGCACTGACAAGATATATCTTTGTTACAGGATGGCCCATCTTATATCCGCGTTTTTATCAACATCTTGCGTGACATACAGAAAGAGGACACTGTTGAATATGTGTTGGCTTTAATTGATGAGATGCTTGCAGGTAACCAGACAAATTAATCACACTTACTCTTTGTTTTCCTGTGGGTGCCTTTTTATTGTTTCTCATTTTGTTAATCTTAAATTAATGTTGCAATCACTTGACCTACTATCTGTCTTTGCAGCAAGTCCCAAAAGAGCGAAGCTGTTTCACGACAAATCTCTTGAAGATGAAGATATTTATGAACCTTTCATGAGGTTGTTCTCTTTCAATCATTATATTAAAAAACAGCCACTTTGACTTATTTATTCTCAAATTGCTAAAGTAATCCAGTTTTTTTTTTTTTTTTTTTTTTTTTTTTTTTTTTTTTTTTTTTTTGCAATACAGATTGTTATGGAAAGGTAGCTGGTTCAATCAAGAGAAGAGCTCTAAGATACTTAGTTTAGTAGTGAGGTATGCCGTATGTAAAGCAATATAATATAAAAGGATTCATAGGTGGTTCCACTTATTCTAAAATCAACTGATTTTTACTTTCTGTAATTATAGTGCCAGGTCAAACAAAAATGGTTCGACTGCTAATGGAGAAGGCTCAAAGAAGAAGACCACCTCAAGTGATGATGTTTTGAAAGGATTAGTGGACTGGATTTGTATTCAGGTATGAATAATATTTGATATATGGTTTTCATAAAAAAAAAATGTAACATCTTTTTGTGTTGTCAGATATTCTTTTTTTTAGTTAAATGTGACTAAAAGCTGTATGGGTAACGGGATTGCTTTTTACAGCTGAAAAAGCCCTCTCATCCAAACCGTAGCATTCCATCGTCTATCAACTGCCTAGCAACTTTGTTAAAGGAACCTGTTGTTAGGTCTTCATTTGTTCAAGCAGATGGGGTAAAGCTGCTTGTGCCACTAATTTCTCCAGCATCAACTCAGCAGTCAATTCAGGTAACCTTTCCTTTCTATATGTCCAGAAAATTGGTCAAGTGTAATTTCCACTAATGGTGGAAATTAATTTCGTTGAGGGTTTAGGAAGAGTTGATTATAGAGCTACAAAGCTCGTGTGTAGTCTATTTGGCCATTGTGGCAACATGTCAGAACGAGTATTAAAAGGGAATGTGTTAAGTGGGTTGAATGGGACAAAAGTTGGCCAAGCGATATTTATAAATTATAAAATCTCATAAATCATTATTGTTCATTAAAAAAAAAGAAGAAATTCTACATAGAGTGTTGCGGATAAGCCCAACCGTTCTGTCACCTACAATCAAAACTTTTTAATATATCTGCTTTTTTTCCTGATTTTAGAGTATTACTAACTTCAGCTTTTGTGAAACAGCTTCTGTATGAAACATGTCTCTGTGTTTGGCTCTTGTCCTACTATGAACCTGCAATTGAGTACTTGGCTACATCTAGAGCCCTGCCACGGTTAATGGAGGTTGTCAAAGGTTCAACAAAGGAGAAGGTGTTTTCTTATCTCTCCGTATATGTTTAGTTTACTTCAAAAACCATTAATCATTTGCCAACTTTAATTACTTTTGGGATGTTTGGGTAATTGATGATTGCTAGGTTGTGAGGTTGATCGTCTTGACTTTCAAAAACTTGCTTTCAAAAGGAACCTTTGGAGCTCAGATGGTTGATCTTGGACTTCCTCAAATCGTTCAAAGTTTGAAAGCACAGGCCTGGAGCGACGAGGTTAGAAATACTCTCGAAATTCTAATATGTTTGGCCATTTTATTTACAATCACGTTTATTCCTGTAGGATCTCTTGGATGCGTTGAATCATTTGGACGAGGGGCTGAAAGATAATATCAAGAAATTGAGCTCTTTTGACAAGTACAAGCAGGAAGTCCTTCTTGGTCATCTTGATTGGTCTCCAATGCATAAAGATCCTAACTTCTGGCGAGAGAATGTTACAAGGTTTGAAGAGAATGATTTTCAGGTATTTTTACTAACTTTCGATAAGCTCCTTTTTTCTAATTAGTTACCGATCTGTGGATACTTACGTGATAAAAAGTTAAAGAAATGCAATCTCCAGCTATAACACCTTAGGCAGACGCAGATCCCGGTATCCCACATTGTTCCGTCACTAGAGAGATACTCGGACCTAAGAAATGTCCAACCTCAGATACCCCCAAAATGTTTTAGGCACATTAGTTGTGGATAAGAGTAGAATTTTCACCGTTAAGCATGTTTGGATGGGAGTAATCTCAAGATGGCTGTCCTCCTAGGAAGTCTTTAACAAAGGCAAACCAAAAACAAAATCGTGATCTCTGGTTGTTATGCCGGGTAGGATGTTAAACAAGTGATACATGATTTAAAATTTCCGGACTAACCCTATAAACTACAAAAAACCTATGATAATAAACTCTAGTGGTTTTGCCAAACTGATAATATATGTTATCTTGTGTAGACTTTACGGGTCTTGCTCACAATATTGGAAACATCAAGCGACCCAAGGGCACTAGCCGTGGCTTGCTTTGATCTGTCCCAGTTTATCCAGTACCATGCTGCAGGCCGTGTCATAATCACTGACCTCAAAGCAAAAGAGCGGGTGATGAAACTGATGAACCATGAGAATGCCGAGGTCACCAAAAACGCCTTGCTATGCATCCAAAGGCTTTTCCTTGTGCCAAGTATGCAAGCTTTTTGCAGGTTTAATCATGGGTTCTTTGATGTCTACTGGCTTCCCTTTTGAATAAAATTTTAAGTCTGTATTTTTATGTTCATGAAATAAAAAAGTTGAGGGCTATTAATATTTTTATTATTGTAAATTAAACTTGATCTATGTATTTAATTGGTGTTGGGTCATGCATCATAGATTCATGGATTCATATCTGCAGGATGTGACTAAATTTGTTGTATGTTTTTGTTTGCTTATTGATTTCTCATTTGTTTTATTGTGACCTGTTCATGCCACTTTATTTAATTGTTTTATTATCAAATAATTCATGTCCCAAGAAAAATGATTGAGAGATGTAGTGTTTTGATGCCTAATTTTAATATTATATTAACTCATTGGAGTTTCTAGTTGAAGTATTAATTGACCATAGGTAAACAAATTCTTCATATATATATTTTTCAACTAATGTCCTGTTCTGGTGTGTTGGTAAAGGTGTGGTGTTTTAAAGAAGTGTCGTTTAGGAGTGAACCCAAAACCTTTCGCTTAGAAGGAAAAGCTTGCATAATAGCCAACACCTCTTACTTCTGAACTTGCACTTTGCATAAATTGACCAAATCATTTATTAAATAGATAGAAGGCATCTTATCAACACAATGTCCTTTGAAGACAAATTTAATTTAAATAATACTAATTAGTAAGGTGTTTGTGTAATGATGGTTTGTACATGATGCTTCCTTATTGTTTGTGCATCTGTGTGTTCTACACCGATTGTATATGGTTGTATGTTGGCTTTGTATACGTATGTCTCTCACATATTTTCACACGCTCTCTATCTCTCTCATCGCCGACTCTCTCATCATCTCTCTTCGGTCTCTCTCATTGTTGTACCAGTGGTCATTGGTGGCTTGATGCTACCTAATTTTTTGCCTACGGTCGTCGGTGGTTTTATGCCAACCGTTTTGTTGGTTAAGGTTTTTGGAGATTTTGGCAGTGTGGAGCACTTTAGAGGGAGAAACAGAGAGATTGGATAGACATGGGTGTTTTTTATTTTTGGGTTTTAGGCCATAGGCGCCAACAAAGGAAACCATTCATCGCCGTCGGGTTCGAGTGCATCAACCCATTTTGAGGGGCTCGTTCAACGGTTTTCTTCTCCTTAGTTTCCATCCTATGACTTCTTTTTCTTACTTTTTTACCCGAGGGTTCACCATCTTGCGGTTGGGTTTTCGGTACAAACTCGACTGTAGAAACGATAACTTTGGGAACTTACAGGATGTTTTGAAGAGGATATTGAGACGGGTGAATGCTTAGTTGTTGAAATTAAGGTGGGTAAAACATACCACCGGCTAGAAGATGCGCTTATGACGTTATGTCAGTTGCGTTACCCGGAAGTTGTAGGTTTCGGTTTTGAGGCGGACTAGGATTCGGGGACTCGCCTTGCCCGAATGGGTGGTTTGAGTCATAGTCTCGGTGTGAGGATTCATTTTTGCTTCGAAATGTTGACATTTTTATAAAATTTAAACTGGGAAAGAGGAGATTTGTGAAAAATATGGTAGAAATGGTTGGATTTATATATAATTATATATAATATAATTAATTATTTTAAATCCAAAAACTTTTTTTAAGAAGAGCCCTTGTCAAATAGCACTTTTTCAACAATCAACCGCAAAGCGCTACGTCACCCTCCTCACTTGCCTAATGCCGGCCTCTACCGTGGACCCGAAATGGTGTGACTGACGTAGAAGGACTTTACAACCCCTCTCACGCTCCCACACCTAGAAAGTGAGTCTCATTACACTCGTATACACTTTATAATGGATGGTTAAACACATGGTGTGATGCCTGGTGAATAAGTAAGTAATTATTTGTAGGAATGTAAATCACTCAGGAAACTTCCAACAAATTGATTCGTTTTGGATTATTAGGCGTGGTGAATGGTGAACCGAAAACGAAAGGGTCAAAAGTTACGGAACTAGACCCAATAACATAACATAACATGCTTATCATTATATCATTAAAACATTAAAATAAAAAACGTGAAGCATACAAAGTGGATATGAATTTCACATCAGATATCAATTACCATTATCATATTATATAAAAATTGAAAAGCTATACACTACGACATTCTATTCTATAACAACATTTCATAATGTGAATAGTTTTAATTCTTAATAAATATTGTATTTGTTTTAATATATATATATATATATATATATATATATATAGGTTTAGGTTCCTGTACAAAAGACATATTTCGTGAGAAGTGTGAGAAGGATTAAGAATTGACATGTAGGCATCATGTTTTGGATTTAGGAATGATGTTTTAGGTTGTTTTAACTTGAAAAACACCAAACACAACAATCTAAAACACAATCCAATGTATTATAGTCATTAAATTTAAAAAACAGCTAAAACACACTACTTAACACTAAAACACACTGTTTAATGTTCTTAGCATGGTGTTTTATGTTTTAAGCCTAAAATACATTGTTTTCGGTTCTTAATTGTTATGTTTGGTGTTTTTCTAGGCAAAATAATCCAAAACATCATGACTAAGTTCAAAAAATGATGCCTACATATCAATTTTTAATCCTTCTCACACTTCTCACGAAAAATGGTTTTTTGTACAGGAAAACCATATTAACCATATATAAAGATTGATAATTTTTAACTCTATACATGTTTATTTAACCATATTGCTTGCTTATTTTTAGCTTCATTCATATTAAAACTTATATGGTTTAATCTCCGGTTGAAGAGTTTTCCTCGTTCCTGTCCTTGATGTCTCTCTCATTCCGAGGTGAGGGTGAGGTTGCTTGCAATGCAACTTATCGACAATAAGTTACCACCAATAAAAAGACATGGTATTGATAAGACTGTCCGTTGTGGGCCGCGAGTGAGCCCTGGCGCGAGCGAGGTTTCAGCCCGGTGCTCACCTCCAGTCACAACAGCCCTGGTGCAAGCACATGCGAACAGCCCTGGCGCGAGCACACATGATGGTCCTCGCGTGCATTAGCGGGAGAAATTGACCTTTTGGTCGCGCCGTTGCTCATCCCCACCCCCAGCCATAACGGGATCAAGTGAGCATAGGCGATAAGGTTACTTGAGAGTGAATTCGGTGGCTCGCGTCTGCTCACTCGCGCCCCACAACGGATGGTCTAAGGGGTTGCGATTGAAGAATATCAAAGTTAACCTCATGTAAGCTAATACTGATAGCAACTTGCTGTTTATAATGCAAGCTACCAAATGTATTAACATACCATTGATGGCAAGTTACCACTAACATGCGCCAACCATTTAAGAAGACAAGTTATTGCCGAGTGTTATGATTACTAATTGAAGCATTTTGACTTAAAAACCATTTTTTTTATTGTGTTATTCTTGTGTGATCGTCAATGAAATAGTAAACCTCAATGTGATTAACACTTATTCCGCTGCAATCTAACAATCAATTAGGGTATCTTGCTTAGCTTATTGGATTCGATATCGCAACACATTTATTATATAATTTGAAAGCAATAAATCCTACATGACATTCAAAGAGGGCATCCGTGTGACATTAATTAATTTTAGGAAACAAAAATTAAACAAAATTGGATTATTTTTTTTCTCTCATGTTTCCTTTCAGAATTTTTAGATGTTAATATCTTTTATATACGAGATTTTTTTAAAGAAAAAAATTACACCAAATTAACAAGCGTTTTATTATCTTTCCAACGAGTACCATAGTGCTATATAAAAACGGAGAAAAAAAACGACTATTTTTGTGGGGTTTTGTTCATATAGGAAAAAAAAAAAAACAAAGTGTTTAGGAATTCATTAATCATGTATAGGCAAATCACTGCAGGAATTCATTGGTTTTTGTCCTTCACGGGTAGCTCAATTGGTGAATGGACCGGAAATCCCTCTTGGGGTCCCAGGTTCGATTCCCACGAGTGACATAATGAGAAATGATGATGACTCCTGGCCTATGGTCACGAGTTCGAGTCCTGATCTCGCCCGGGTTTTACCAATCCTTCACCGTCGTGCCTACGGGCAGGTGAGGAGTTGGGTTTTCCCCGGTTTCGGGAACTACATGGGCGGGCCTGACTATGCCAGCCGCCCGAGGTACGTATGGGCCCCCCATTGGGTTGGTCGTGGGGGTCTGTCCTTATTGTGGGGACTCCCCTTGGTAGTCGGGCAGAAATGTTTGTTACCCGTTCAAAAAAAATGTATAGGAAAGTCACTAATTATGTTCAAATCAGTAAATATGAATTGTATTTTCAACATGTGTTAGCATTGGAGTTGTACATTGTTTTAGGTTAGGTATTAATATTAGAGTTATACATTGTTTAAGGTTAGGCGTTAACATTGGAGATACATTGTTAATTGTTTTAGGTTAGGTGCTACCCGTAGCTTTCCTGCATGTAACTGTACAGCGCATCATTCTATTTCATATGTAAAATTGATATGTCATATTAGATTTCTCAACCGCAGGACATTCCCGGGGTATAATCTAGTTAGATAATATAACTAAGGGTTTCGATTTAATCTTGATTCCCCATTTACTTTGGTTTTAACAGTTTAATCGATTTTTGTGACTAATAATCTAATATACAACACAACTCAGCCAATAAAAAAAAGACCATTGTACACGTAATTCATGATGATCTATATAACCTAATGTGCCATCTTTCTTGACCAAAATACTTGAATCTTGCTTCTTTATCTGAATCAAATGAATGTCTAATCACATGCATCATTGAGGTTAGCTGTATAAAATATTATAAAGACCGTAATATTGAAAGAAATAAAAATGTAGAAGGAAAATCCAAACGTAGGTAACCTTATCCAGGATGATTTCACTATTATTAAAGGATTAAGGTGCAAGTTTCTAGTACTAACTAGGATTGTTAAGTGATGCGCATTGCACGCCTTGCACCATGGTTTTGTAAGTTTTTAAATAAGTGGAACCCCAAAATAATCTATTATGCAGATTTGAATAACAGATTATTAACCGTATTGACATAGTTACATTCTCATTTTGTGTATAGTTACAAAGCCGCTTTAAGTGTCACAATACGGTTAATAATCCTAGTGTTCCAGTGTTTGAATGTACATAATACGGCGTCACTAATGCTGTGTTGGTTCCACTGTACACATACGCCAGACAATATATGGCCGCGCGTTGCGGCGGCGGAAACCAGATTTACAAAGTAAGGAAGTACAGGTATACTGAAAACAAAAAAGTAACATAGATGCAATTGGTTGTTTTGTATCGCCATGAACATGGTTAAAAGTTACTAACATTACATTAGAAAATTTAAAACAACCCTTGTATGATTTCGATCCAGATGATTTCTAAATTAGTATGACAGCCCTAAAGAGGTACAAATGAGTGACCAAATAAATGTAAACAACGTAATTGGGGAAAACTTAAGGGCCCAGAGCGTGCTAGGAATATTGACTGCGAGGAGAGCTGCAAGCGTAAACCTGCCATCCCCCAGCCTCGCCACGCCATCACTACTATTTTTTTAGTTAATTTTTTACCAAAACAGAACCTTAGCATGATGAGTTTTGCAATGTGTTAAGATTTAAATCGATAAGATTTGAAGCTTGTTTAAGCTGATGATCTTGGAAGGTTGTTAGGGTTTGAGCTGATGAGCTTGAAAGCTTATTAGGATTTAAGCTGATAAGCTTTGTAGCTTGTTAAGCCCTTATTTTTGTGGAACCTATGGAGCTGGATATTTCTCCATTACTCACTTCTTTCCATGTTAGCTTATATTAGCGTCACCATATCGGGTATTGACCTATTAAGTTTTTTCCTTTTGAGCTTAATTTTCTAAGCTTGTTTGTTGTATTGGCGAAGTCATTTCGAGTTGTGTAATTAAGACCATCTATATCCGGCATGTATGCTCTTTTTGACGATATTCCCAGAATTTTGTAAAATATTTTTTGAAAATATCTTTATTTTGGGCATAAGTCTTAAGAATGTGGTTCATTTACAAAATGACTATGGCAATTTAAATATTTTTTAAGCAAGAGCAAAGTAGCTAGGTATCACCAAAGGACTGAAGCTAGATGTACTTATGAAGTTTTTTAGCAAGTCACGTTTTTGAATAAATGTTGTGAAGTTGATTCGGGATACGGTGGACTATTATATTGATCAAATGGTCAACTTTTAAGCAAGCGAGCAAATGGGTTTCGAGTGACAAAAGGACGGTTGCATGTGTATGAAGGAAGACTTCTTGCACATGAAGGTGAAGCACATTGCCTTGAAGGTTGAATTGTTATGACCTGAATTGATAAAAAGCTTGTATTTGTTCTAAGCTTTGAAGACTTTAACATTGTCAAGCGAAGTTTTTGTTTTTTGTTGTTGGAAGCTAAAAGGTATGTTTGATATTCTTATTACAGAAGGTTTGAACGTCCACACATTAATGGAGATGGATAAAAATATACTTTATAACTCTAGAACATACAACCCTAATTTTGTGTTAAAGCATATAGCCATATTCTTTTCACTAGAAATTGACACAAGAACAATTAATCAAAAGTGAATTTAATACAAAATTAAAGCATTCAACACAATGATTCAACATAGAATTACACATAGAAGTTAAGAAATACCCAAATTATTATGAACCCCAGGACTTCAAATGCTTACACTCAGGAATGATACAAGAAATTAGCCAAGCATGGCCATGGAACTCCTTTAATTGTTGCTTGAATCTTCAAAGAATTAGGTTTTGGAATGATAGGTAATGATTGGGATTGATAGTCTTGAATAATGAAGAAGATGATCCCAAATTATGGCCCTTCAATGTGTTTTTAAGCATAAATATTCGTAAACCTCGTATTGACCAATCATTAAAGGAATTAAAATGGGGTTTGAACAGAATTTGGTGTCTGCGACGCCAGACTCATTTGCTGGACGCGAGCTGCTGCTATTTGACGTTATTTTTGGAGTGTTTGATTACGCCACTGGCGTCGGCTACGCCAGTTTTGGCGTCGGTGACGCCAGAAAACCTAATTCTCCGTTTTCAGCTTTTGTTGTAAAATCATTTATCCATTCTACTTCCATTTTGCTATAAGTCTCAAAAAATGCACTCTTATCTTATCAAAACCTTCAGTTCACCAAATATTATCAAAGTGGAGCCGTTAGACATCATTTTCCATATTATTTTACTAATTTATGCTCATTAACGCCCGTACTTTTACCAACCCATCACATCCCCGCACTTAAGCTTTGATTGTCCTCAAGCAATTCATTCGTTACTAACTAACCTCCTAAATATTGAAATTCCATCTTTTTTGTCGATTCTCAAATGCGGTCCATAATCATACCCTAACTCACAAGACTTACGGTTGTCATTAGATTTACATTGCAGTTATTCAAATGATGTTATCTTTTTTAATCTAGAACTTGCCCAGCCAAACCCAACCAAGATCCAAGCTTCACACTTACACACACCCCTCACAATGGTTCATTCCTCTCGGTAACAAAAATTACTAGCTATGTTGCGCTAGTTATAGACTTCCACTCAATGTCCGAGATACATGCTTGTTTTAATAGGCTTGACAAACAATCATACTTCACACAAAATTAGGCACACATCTAAAGGACTTTCGGTTTTAGACTTAGGTTAAAGGTAGGGAATTTGTTTGGCTAAAAGTGGGTAAATAAAAACAAGAATAAACCATTTGATTATTTATACTTGATGACGTAGGTAGCCCAAGGCAAAAAGGTTAACAACCATCACAAATATATGCTTGAAGTGTTGAAACCTACAAAGGTTCAAACGACGAATAAGCACAAATCAAAAGATGACCTGTCTTGTTACCTTTTCCTCGGCCAGCTCAAAGCAACTGTCGTGTAGACATTGCACAGCTCGGACCGCAGGTCCAAAGCCATTACCAACCTAAAGTGGCATGTCCTCTTGTTGCAACATGGTCTAAGATAATATGCCTTCCCAAATTAGAAGACAACTCCTCTATATAATCAGGATCAATCCCACAGATCTGATCCATCCTGATTATTCTCTCTTACACTCAATCTTCTATTCCTTTGGTCCACACACACGTGAGGAGTCTATCTCCATCACACGCACACATCACTCAAGTCTTAGAATAACAATTCTGGTATTGAGTAATACTCAGACCAGAATTCTAACATTTCAAAACAATATTATCTTAAACCTCCTTCTACGTTTTGCAACGTAGGAGGACACCACGAACTGCGTTTGACAGATCGAAACCCTTGAACCCTTTAACCCTTCCTGTGACTCAGAACTAACGTTAGGATATTATTTGTTGTAGCAACAAGTTGGCGCCCACCGTGGGGCTACGCCATTGTTTCCTTAAAATATCAATTGTGTAGCTCCAACTTCCTAGCATGTCTGACCCTGAGTCTCAAGAAGAGGTGAACCAGATCTCACCAGGCACAGATCAAGCTTCCCCCAACAGATCTGTGTCGTTTTCCACTCCTGGAAGTACCCCTGCTGGTACCCAAACTCCGCCAACTCACCCTGAGTTCACTATCTTCCAAACTCCACCCCCACACGTTCAGGGGTGATGTCTCCTCTCCCTAATGATATACAAGGTCCCAAACGTATAGATCTGACCCCGGAAGGAACTGTGAGTAACTTCCTACAACTCAGGTCTCTCTTAAACCAGCATGTCATGAGGGAAAGAGAGAAAGGGGTCCGCATCCGGCTAGATTACAATGAGGAGGAAGTGTCACTTTCTCCTGGACCGCCCCTTCCTCTCACTAGTCAACCTAGTCAACAAACTGCTTTTCGAAGTTATGAGGCAGGTCCAAGCAGCAGGCTTCCTGCCCATCAAGCAACCAGACTCAGTCCTACCGCTTTTCCTCTGTTCACTACCCAAGCCACCACCACTGGTGCACCCATCGGGTATGAACTCACCCTGGACCAACTCCTGCAGTCACCCATTGCCAGTGTTCCACCACCAGCTGCCACCTCATGGGCTCAGGCCATGGCTACTCTGCATATGGCCCGTAGTGCCTCCATGAGTATCCCCATGGTAGCAAGCAACGTAGCGGCAACTGAGAGCCTTCAAGGCTTTAACCTCATGCCCTACATGATGTCTCAAATGATGGCTCACTTCCCCTGGCAACAACTCATCAGTCAAGCTATTGCTGCTCAACAAGGGAACATTAACAGAAACAACGATAGGGTGGAGCACATCACCCATTAACCATATAAACCTAATAGCCTGTCCTGCTTCTCTCGAGAGATAGCAGATTACGAGTTCCCAAACAAGTTGAAGATGCCTGCTCACATCAGAACCTATGATGGCACTGATGACCCAGAAGACCATCTACAGATCTTCTCCGAGGTTGTTCGCATCGAAAAGTGGGGCGACCCTGAATGTTGCCTCATGTTCATGCAGACTCTGGTCAGATCTGCCCGGATATGGTTCAATGATTTACCTGCGGAAAGGATCAAAACTTTCAACGACCTAGGAAAAGGATTCCTGGCCAATTTCTCACAACAAAGACGTTGTGTCAAGGATGCAACGGTTATCTTTCAGATCAAGCAGAAAGATGACGAAAGCCTGAGAAATTTCATTGAAAGATACAAGAAAGAAGACCTCACCTATGTTGGTGCAGATGAAAAAATAAAGGTTGCAGGGTTCATGAACGCCATCAACTCGAAATACCTTACAAGAGACTTTAACAAGAGTCTCCCACGAACTCTTGAAGAAGCCCTGGAAAGGGTTGAAGCCCATATCCGAGGAGAAGAGGCTGTAGACATCAAGGAGCAAAGAAAGAGAAGCTCCACCTGGAGAAGCAACAGCCCTAGCTGAAAAATGGGCAACTATGGACTCATGACAGAAGACCCAGAGGGTCTGAGTCTCGAAGGCCGGAAAGCAGGAACCCTCCAAGCAGGGACAGAAATGTCAACTTCACAGTCCTCACCAAAACTCCTCAAGAGATTCTGGCAACAGAAGAACTCAAGTACACCTTTCGACCTCCCCGTCCCTTGCCAAAAAGCAAAAGAAACGAAAACTCCAATCAATATTGTGAGTTCCATGAAGAAAAGGGACATCACACTAACGACTGTTTCCAACTTAAGAAAAGAATTGAAGAAGCCGTTAAGTCCGGGGAACTGGCCCACTTGGTGAAGGGTGTAAAAGAAAACATGACCGACAACAAGAAGAAAGAAGTTGCTATAGTCTCATTCGGACAAGGAACGCCAAGCAAACGTCAGAGGTTGGAGGCTTGGGAACATCAAAGCATCTATTTTCCTCACACCAAAGAGGACAAACATTTTGATCCCCTTTTCCTTGAAGCCTCCGTTGGTTCCATGAAAACACAAAAGGCGTACATAGATACAGGAGCAGCTACTGAGATCATGTTTGAAAAATACTTCAAACTCCTAAGTCCTGAAGAACGCTCCAAGCTCCAACCCACAGAGGTCTCCATAAAAGGCATTGCAGACGTACCCATCAAGCCCCTGGGAGAAATAACACTTGATGTAAATTTCTCAGATGGGAGGATGCAAAGAACCGAACCTCTAAGCTTCATCGTCCTGAACCTACCATCCAATTATGATGTTATCATTGGCAAACCTGGAGTAGTGACTTTTGACATGACCATCTCCATTAGTCGGAAGAATGCCAAGATCCCCACTAAAGATGGGATCGCAACCCTTCAAGCATCAACTACAGTGCTAGTGGTGAGCGAAGATAACAATGACCGAAACAAACTCGGCCTTAGAATCAATCCAAAGTACCCAGAACAGAGAATACGGGTCAACACAGATTTCCCCATAGAAACACTTTCAAAACTTGAAAGGTTACTACGAAACAATGTTGATATTTTTGCCTGATGTCCTAGTGACATGACTGGCATCCCTCGAAGCGTTGCTGAACATGAGCTCAAGATTCCTCCACATGTCAAACCGGTTGTACAAAAGAAAAGGAGCCTTGCCCCCGAACGAAGCAAGGCTGCATGCCAAGAGGTTGACAAGCTGGTCGAAGCAGGAATCCTCCGTGAAGTCAAATACCAGTCCTGGGTTGCAAACCCGGTGATGGTCAGGAAGCCCGATGATTCATGGAGGATGTGAATAGACTTCAAGGACCTCAACAAGGCTTGCCCCAAGGATTGTTATCCTTTGCCTGAGGTTAACTTAAAAGTTGACTCATTGACAGGTTCCCCATTTGCCTAAAGTTGACTTAAAAGTTAATTCACTACCTCAAGGATTGTTATCCTTTGCATGAAGCATGCTTAAAAATTGACTCATTGACAGGTTTCCCCTTCAAGTGTTTCCTGGATGCCTATAAAGGTTATCACCAGATACAGATGAAGAGAAAACAACTTTTCACACTGACAGGGGCATCTTTTTTTACCAAAAGATGCCTTTTGGCTTAAAGAATGCAGGTGCCACATACCAAAGGTTGGTTGATAAAGCGTTCGCTGAACAAATCGACAAGAATATGGAAGCTTACGTGGATGATCTAGTTATTAAAAGCAAGACGGAGGAACAAATGCTTCAAGACATACAAGAAATGTTTAGCAACCTCAGAAAAATCAACATGAAACTCAACCCTGTAAAGTGTTCATTTGGGTTCGAAGAAGGAAAATTTTTGGGACATATCGTGGGAAAGCAGAACATAAAGGCCAACCCCAGCAAGGTTCGAGCCGTCCTGAACATGAAGTCACCACAAACCAAGAAAGAAGTAGAAAGCTTGAACGGCAAACTCGCTGCTTTAAAACGCTTCATGTCAAAACTAGCTGAAAGATCCCTACCATTCTTCAAAACTCTCAAGGGTTGCATGGACAAGAAAAACTTCAGATGGTCAGAAGAGGCCAAGGAAGCCTTCAACCAAATGAAACAATATCTGGCTTCCCTCCCAACCATTGCAGCCCTTGAAGCAGGAGAGACTATCTCTGTCTACCTTTGTGTTACTGAAGAAGCCCTCAGTGTTGTTCTCACCATTGAAAGAGATAAAGCCCAGGTACCTGTTTACTTCTTCAGTAAAACTTTAAAGTTGGCAGAGGTCAAGTACCCTCCTCTAGAAAAACTAGCCTTGGCCCTAGTACAAACAGCTAGAAGGCTCAGAAGGTACTTTCAAGCACACCCCATACAAGTGGTCACCGACCAACCCATCAAGAGTGTGCTTGAAAAACCTGAAACTTCGGGACGACTGGCCAAATGGGCCGTCGAGCTAGGTGAACACAAAATCACCTACGTCCCGAGAAAGGCAATAAAGGCACAAATATTAGCTAATTTTATAGCTGAGGTTCCAAGGGTGGAAACCACCGAGGTTAACATTGCAACAGACGAACCCTCCGATCCAGAAGCCTGGAAGCTTTACACTGACGGAGCTTCCAGCGTTGAAGGATCCGGAGCAGGTCTTGTTTTAATCAATCCTGAGGGATTAGAATTCACATATGCTCTTCGCTTGGAATTTCAGGTCACCAACAATGAAGCAGAATATGAGGCCCTGATTGCAGGATTGAAGCTTGCAAAAAAGATGGTCGTCCAAAAGCTTCAAGTGTTCACTGATTCACTCTTGGTTTCCAACCAAGTAAATGATAGTTACATAGCCAAAGAACCAAACATGAAAAAATACAGAGAAAAGGCAAAAGAAATCATGAACACCTTCCAGTCCTGCAAAATCAAGCAAGTTCCAAGATCACACAACAAAAAAGCTGACGCTCTCAGCAAGCTCGCCTCATTAAACTTTGCCCATCTCACCAAGAAAGTGCTGGTTGAAGTAATCCAACATCCTTCCATATCCGAACTCGAAGTACAAGATGTAATCACTGAAAATGTGACATCCGTCACTTTTATCACTATTATTATTATTATTATTATTATATATATATATATACATTTTTTTATTTCGCACCTCCTATCTTGTACGCCACATTTTATCCTCATAATAATAATAATAATAATAAAGTTAGTCATTATATTTTACCACCTCTAAACCATAACCAAACTTATACCCAAAACACTAAAGCCTAACCATAACCCAAAAACCTTGTCTTTTTTTTTCGGAACCCAGACCCGACCCGAAGACTGTGGTCAACACCCAGTCACTTTCCACAATTACGAGCCTTGTTTTTGGTAGAATTTTAACTCCCTTTGACCGACTAACATACCCTCATAAATATAATCCATGATTTCAGCTTGAATTAATCATCCTTGACTCGGTTTTGACCGACTTTGGTCAAGACTTCAAAACCTTCCATTTCACCAACCCGAGCCACATAGTATAAATTGAGGTATCCACAACCAACTAAATGTGCCAAAAAAAATCATTTCCCTTCTCTCAAATCTTTCTGTCCAAGCTTTAATTCACGATTTCAAGACCCGTTGACTTTTTGTTTGACCGAGCATCATACACGAATTAGTGTTTGTAAGTTGTTTATTTTTTTTATGGGTTTTATTATTCATGATCAATCGATCAATAGCCCTAACATTACTGAGGCTATTGACCGTTAATTGATTCGATTCAAGAAACTAGGGTTCTTAATTATCATTCAAATTGGGGAAGATGACCAATTCACGCATGTGATAAATATTTTCAAAACTGGAACATTTACAAATCTGAGGTACAGACCAGTTGGTTGGGGTGTTTGGCTAAAGACATTGAACCGGGTCTGACCCAGGTTCGACCCCCACCATAAACAACCTTTTATTTTATTTTTATTTTTTTGTGTTATCCTTTACACTTATATTACCTTTATTCTTTTGAAAATCGTTTTAAAATACTAAAACTATTTTATAAATTCTACAAAATTTATTTTATGTTATTTCAATGATAAACTTTGCTGTCCAATTTTTAGTTTTTAAAAAATAATTTATTTAATAAATATTATAAATATTACAAATTTATTCATTTAAAATTTTAAAATTCAATAAAAATATCTAAATGATTTTATAAAATTCCACAAAAATTATACTAAACTTGTATAACAATATACATTTCAGAATTTATTTTTAATTCAGAAAAACCGTGAATTTCATATTTTTAATTAATTTTTGTTATTTTTAATCATAAATAATTCATAATAAATTCATTTTTCAATATTTTTGTACCAAAATTTTACATAAATTATTTCTTTTCATTTGGAACAGAAATACAATTTTTTAATTCAATAATTCTTTAATTTTAATATTTTTAGATATTAAAGTCATATTTTGACAATTTGAAATAAATAGATTAAATATTCTATTTTCAATAAAATAATTTTATGAAAATTATTTTCATACTAAAAACTTTATTTTGTGACCATCTTTAACTTAAAATTTACAAAAAGACTTTTATTCATTTATTTATTAAATTTCTTATATTTAATAATAAATTTGACTATTAATCAAATAAATACTTATCCCCAATTCGAAGCCCTAGAAAATACTTATAGACTAGATAGACTTAGACTTATTTGTTACCTTATACATAGGGTGATACTCGACAAACGTTGGATTACACTTAATCAATTACACAAGACTTACCACCTTGCTAAAGGTGAGTATTACTTATCCCCTTTTTCCGCTTTGACAACTTTTGGGGTGATTCATGCACAAGTATACAAAACTTTCATATTCATTTACACATACATTTTATTCATTTACAATTCATATACGTGTCTTGTTTATCTTTGTGCTTATGCTTGAACATGAACGTAGCTTACATACAAAATCATACATTTAGACATAACTTATGTTATGGTGCTCTTTACACTCAGACGTAACTTATGTTACGGTGCTCATTTAGACGTAACTTATGTTATGGTGCTCATTTAGACATAACTTATGTTATGGTGCTCTTTTAGACTCACACGTGTTGAGGTGCTCATTATCAATTTCATTGTACAACTTTACATATGATCTTTGTCTTGTTTGGTTACTTGCGTGTTTACATAATGCCTTAGTGATGCTAGACACATGAATTGTACTACCTTTTCAAACTTATATTATATGTACAAAGCTAAGTAGTACTCACCAACATCATATGTTGACAAAATTATTTTCGTGCATGTTTCAGGATAAGCTGCTTGACGCTTCACATAGGACTTTGGACTTAGATTAAATCAATAAACTATCTTTATCTTGTTGTCTTGTATTTAATTTCACATGTTGTAAAACAATATTCAATAATCATATATTTACATTTTAGTACCATGAGCTTTTGAACAATCGTCACTACGTGGCACCTCGATGATTCCGCCATCGGTTGGGGTGTTACAGATTGGTATCAGAGCCATGGTTATAGGGAACTAGGTTATTAGAATGCCTTTTAGCCTAGACTATAACCGAATTTCAACTTTCAGGTACAACATTTCCTAATTTATCATTCCCCTCATTTCCCTCTACTTTCCTTCCTCTATCTTCTCTTCTTCTCCATTTCTCCTCATCTTTCATCATGGTGCATAGGGATGGTGTCCTACAAGGAGTGGAAAGTCTACATCATCATGGAGCGGGAGCAGTACCTTTCATGATGACACTCTTAGGCATAATGCCTATTCTTATTTTTTCTCCTTCAAAGTTGTTGAACTTTAATGAGTGTGATGAGGACACGTGCAATCTGGAAGGGTGGATGCCTGTACACTGGGTTTTCTGGCATAGGCAAGCATAGCGCATAAATCTATTTACGGACCTGTTATGCTTACCTGGGGATTCCTGGAGTGAGTGTCCACTTATAGGCTAAAGCATGTCTTCTTTGATCACCGTTGGGTTCAATTTCTTTGAAAAGTCAACGTTCTTGTTGGGCTTTACAGCTAGACAAGGGCACTCCAAGCATTTTATGCAAGCTTTTTTTTTTTTTCAAAAATACTCTCTCGATTCATATACAATATTTTGTATTTCACGATTTTCATATATTGCTTACAAGTTCATACTTTCATAACCATCTATGGATTTCACAATCGCACTTCACCTTACCCTCTTAGCCATTTTTTTTAAATATTCAACACCCTACCCAAATCATATTATTTCATTTCTCCACATGTTATTTATTTTAAAAACTATAACCTCATACTTTAGCACAAACTAAAGATTTCTAAAACTTGTTGTATTACCTAGTAACTTTACAAAGTACATATTTTCCTCGAACTTAAATTCAATTGTTTATTTATTGACGTAACAAACGATTTTCTATATAATGCTTTAAACTATTAAAAAAAATCACTAATAAAACCTTGATCTTCAAAACCTAATGTCATGTTTGAAATCTCCAACTAACAGGAATATTTTTCAAAGCCTACTTAGCTTGTACTATTTAACAACTTTTGCCTTATGTACAATACCAATTTTGAAAATAATTTTTTTTTCATAGGAATAATATCTAACCTCTAGATTCTCCATCGACACTCACTCATTTTCAACTTGTTCAAATTTTTACAATATTTGGCATATACCACAATCATGTTTTCCTATACACTTGATTATAACCTTTGATCCAAACCCCAAAATTTACACTGCTACATAATCTCCTTACTATAAAATAAACTCTTTATCAACTATCTTCACATTCACTATCGCTCACAACCTTGATTCTGCTTCAAGATTTTTCATCATCCTCTCAAGAACTAAATTCATATCCTTCACCTTCTCACACAAGAACTAGTTACCCATGATAATCAAACTACCAAAAACCTGATACTTGATTCTACAGGATTTTTCCAAAACATCATTGTTTGTGAAACTTGATTTCCTCTTAATTTGACTATTCACTAGACATTTAATTATTCATGATACTCGTAATCTATTTCTATAGGCCACTAAGATAACACTTACACTTAATGGTTGCAGTACTTACAAACTTGCTTGCACGTGTGTATTATCCACGCAACTCTGATAAACATTTCATTTAAAGGGCTCCTTGGACGAGTGGTAGCCCATACTTAAATACAGTTATGCTTACAAGTCATTGCAAACCAATGCAATTGACCTCATTATTACATGGCCTCATTTCATTGATAACATCTCATTGTAACTCAACGTGTTTGTTGTGTCACCTTCTTGTGAAACTTATTTGCTGTATTGTGTGTTAGATTAGGATCATAGAAGGACATAAAACCCTAATGTAAGGTAAATTGATGATTCCGGTCCGGAACGTAATCATGAATTTACAGGTGCGTTAGGGTAGTGTGAAATTCTATTAGAGTTTTTGGTAGGCGTCCAGTACGTTTTCAAGGTATCAAAGGTGTGGTGGGTTAGCTGCGGTACACCCTGTATACAAACACTAATGATGCATTGAAAGTGAGACTGGAAGTCGGACCAGGAACAAACTCTAGTTACTTGGTAGTTCATTTAGTCTTTCTGTAGTCAATCAACTCATGCAATTATTTTAGGATTCCTAAAACTTGAAGTTTAGTGTTACTAGATTCTTATTCTCCTTATTATTCGAGACAAACCTAATCCAATCCTTAACTCACACCTATCAAACCTCTTATCCAAATCATTTTTCCCAGAACATCCATAACCCTATATTTCTAATAACTTCGGGACGAAGTTTCTAAAAGTAGGGGATGCTGTGACATCCGTCACTTTTATCACTATTATTATTATTATATATATATATATACATTTTTTTATTTCGCACCTCCTATCTTGTACGCCACATTTTATCCTCATAATAATAATAATAATAAAGTTAGTCATTATATTTTACCACCTCTAAACCATAACCAAACTTATACCCAAAACACTAAAGCCTAACCATAACCCAAAAACCTTGTCTTTTTTTTTCGGAACCCAGACCCGACCCGAAGACTGTGGTCAACACCCAGTCACTTTCCACAATTACGAGCCTTGTTTTTGGTAGAATTTTAACTCCCTTTGACCGACTAACATACCCTCATAAATATAATCCATGATTTCAGCTTGAATTAATCATCCTTGACTCGGTTTTGACCGACTTTGGTCAAGACTTCAAAACCTTCCATTTCACCAACCCGAGCCACATAGTATAAATTGAGGTATCCACAACCAACTAAATGTGCCAAAAAAAATCATTTCCCTTCTCTCAAATCTTTTTGTCCAAGCTTTAATTCACGATTTCAAGACCCGTTGACTTTTTGTTTGACCGAGCATCATACACGAATTAGTGTTTGTAAGTTGTTTATTTTTTTTATGGGTTTTATTATTCATGATCAATCGATCAATAGCCCTAACATTACTGAGGCTATTGACCGTTAATTGATTCGATTCAAGAAACTAGGGTTCTTAATTATCATTCAAATTGGGGAAGATGACCAATTCACGCATGTGATAAATATTTTCAAAACTGGAACATTTACAAATCTGAGGTACAGACCAGTTGGTTGGGGTGTTTGGCTAAAGACATTGAACCGGGTCTGACCCAGGTTCGACCCCCACCATAAACAACCTTTTATTTTATTTTTATTTTTTTGTGTTATCCTTTACACTTATATTACCTTTATTCTTTTGAAAATCGTTTTAAAATACTAAAACTATTTTATAAATTCTACAAAATTTATTTTATGTTATTTCAATGATAAACTTTGCTGTCCAATTTTTAGTTTTTAAAAAATAATTTATTTAATAAATATTATAAATATTACAAATTTATTCATTTAAAATTTTAAAATTCAATAAAAATATCTAAAGAATTTTATAAAATTCCACAAAAATTATACTAAACTTGTATAACAATATACATTTCAGAATTTATTTTTAATTCAGAAAAACCGTGAATTTCATATTTTTAATTAATTTTTGTTATTTTTAATCATAAATAATTCATAATAAATTCATTTTTCAATATTTTTGTACCAAAATTTTACATAAATTATTTCTTTTCATTTGGAACAGAAATACAATTTTTTAATTCAATAATTCTTTAATTTTAATATTTTTAGATATTAAAGTCATATTTTGACAATTTGAAATAAATAGATTAAATATTCTATTTTCAATAAAATAATTTTATGAAAATTATTTTCATACTAAAAACTTTATTATGTGACCATCTTTAACTTAAAATTTACAAAAAGACTTTTATTCATTTATTTATTAAATTTCTTATATTTAATAAAAAATTTGACTATTTATCAAATAAATACTTATCCCCAATTCGAAGCCCTAGAAAATACTTATAGACTAGATAGACTTAGACTTATTTGTTACCTTATACATAGGGTGATACTCGACAAACGTTGGATTACACTTAATCAATTACACAAGACTTACCACCTTGCTAAAGGTGAGTATTACTTATCCCCTTTTTCCGCTTTGACAACTTTTGGGGTGATTCATGCACAAGTATACAAAACTTTCATATTCATTTACACATACATTTTATTCATTTACAATTCATATACGTGTCTTGTTTATCTTTGTGCTTATGCTTGAACATGAACGTAGCTTACATACAAAATCATACATTTAGACATAACTTATGTTATGGTGCTCTTTACACTCAGACGTAACTTATGTTACGGTGCTCATTTAGACATAACTTATGTTATGGTGCTCTTTTAGACTCACACGTGTTGAGGTGCTCATTATCAATTTCATTGTACAACTTTACATATGATCTTTGTCTTGTTTGGTTACTTGCGTGTTTACATAATGCCTTAGTGATGCTAGACACATGAATTGTACTACCTTTTCAAACTTATATTATATGTACAAAGCTAAGTAGTACTCACCAACATCATATGTTGACAAAATTATTTTCGTGCATGTTTCAGGATAAGCTGCTTGACGCTTCACATAGGACTTTGGACTTAGATTAAATCAATCAACTATCTTTATCTTGTTGTCTTGTATTTAATTTCACATGTTGTAAAACAATATTCAATAATCATATATTTACATTTTAGTACCATGAGCTTTTGAACAATCGTCACTACGTGGCACCTCGATGATTCCGCCATCGGTTGGGGTGTTACAGAAAATGAACCAAATTGGATGACTCCATACATAACATTCCTGAAAAAAGGTGAACTACCTCAAGATCATGTTGAAGCCGAAAGGGTCCGGATCAAGTCAAGGCAATACATCATCCAAGAAGACATACTCTATAAAAAAGGGTATTTGGCTCCATTGCTTCGATGTGTTGGCCGGGAACAAAGCAAATATTTAATTAAGGAGGTTCACGAAGGTATATGTGGAGCTCATTGTGGTCTACGATCAGTGGTAGCGAAGCTCATCAATCTCGGCTACTTCTGGCCCTTCATGCATAGAGATGCATCGGAGCAATTGAAAATATGTGAAGCCTGTCAAATATACGCCCCAACCCCAAAAAGCCCCAAGCATGACATGATCCCAGTCAACTCAGCTTGGCCGTTTTACAAATGGGGGATGGATATCGTTGGACCCTTCCCACCTGCAAAAGGAGAAGTCAAGTTCTTGTTGGTTGCCGTTGATTACTTCACAAAGTGGCCAGAAGTGAGGCCTTTAGGGAAAATATCCGGAAAAAAAGATCATCAACTTCGTTTGGGAAAGCATCATCTGCCGGTACGGCTTACCCGGAGTACTGGTCACAGATAATGGGAAGCAATTTGCATAGAAACCCTTCAACACTTGGTGCAATGAATACCGAATAACTCAAGTTTTCAGTTCTGTGGCATACCCACAATCAAACGGCCAGGTTGAAAGAATGAACCGAAGTGTAGTTGAAGGGATCAAGGCTAGACTCGGCAGGAAAGGAGGAAGGTGGTTGGATGAGCTCTCAAGCGTCTTATGGGCCATCCGAACCACCGAGAAGACAAGTAACAAGAAAACGCCATACAGTCTTACTTTTGGATCCAAAATAGTTATCCCGGCTGAGATTGGAGTTACCACACCCCGAACGCTTCACGTTAACATTAAGACCAACGAGGAAGAAGCTCTGCTCAACCTAGACCTCTTAGAAGAAGCAAGGGACTTAGCAGCAATTCGAGAAGCTCAATACAAACAAAAGATGGAGTCCTACTACAATGCTAAGGTAAGGCACGAACGCTTCAAGCCAGGAGATCTGGTCTTAAGGAACAACGAAGAAAGCAAGAAAGAAAATCAAGGAAAGCTAGGACCAAAATGGGAAGGTCCCTACACCATCCTAGAATCCCACAAAGGAGGATCCTATAAACTTGCCAACATGGAAGGCAAGAAGCTACCACGCCACTGGAACGACAAGAACCTTAAAAAGTTCTTTGTTTAGGCTTTCAAGAAATGTAGTTTCTCTCCTAATTGAATGATGAAACATTGACTTGTTAAATCAATGAAAGGATCAGTAGATCCTCTTTTGAAAAATTGTCTTTCTATCCTACTTTCAGGTTGAGAACCTTGCAAGAAACTCCATGGCAAGAGCCATGTAAGGGATGAGCTCCCAGGCCATATCGCTCAATAGGTTCAAGGGTTGAATGAACCTATATAAGGGGTGAGTTCCTAGGTCAATCCAACTCCATGAGACTTACAAACTTTCTCTATACACGTCTCATTGACGGGTCTGAACAGCCTACATCAATTGTTCCTTAAGTTTTTTAATAAACTTACGAAAAAATAGAAAACACTAAGTAGTGTATAGGATAGATGGTGACTTGTTTACCTAGACTACCTTCAGGATGAATGACTGCAGCATTCAACCTTTTAAGGTGCTACTGGTTAAACATTCCCAAACATAACAAAGACAAATACCATAGAACAAACATAGTCAAAAAGCCAACAAAGAAAGTAAACCTAAAATAGCCTTAAGGGCTTAAAACATTAGAGACCTTAACAGGCCAAGTACTACAAATTGTTCAAAAGGCTATAAAAGCCTATTACCATAAAGGAGTCCACCAAGCTCCAACAAAAGACAAACCATTCAAACACCAGTTAATTGTTTACAGAAAAATTGCTAACAAAGCTACGAATAAAGGATAAGAAGCTAAGCAACATCACCAGACCCCGAAGGCTTCGAGGCTTCATCCTCTCCAACCACCTTCGTCACCTTTGCTTTCTTAGTCTTCTTTCACTTTTTCAAAGGCTTTTCACCAACAATCCCAGCCTCAGAAGTTTCAACACTTGCATCCTTGGACAATAACTCTTCAGCATCTAAAGTCTCCTCGCTGTCACCAGAGCGAGCCCGTTTCTTGGAAACTGATTCAAGCACTTGAGCACAAACAGCTTCATTCAAACCGATGGGCTTCATCTGTTTTAGCACCTGCAAAGGTTTTCCATAGCAGGAGGACACCTGGGAAACATAATGATAGGATTTTTGCTCCATCTTTAACACCGTCTCTTTAAAAACATCCAGGGACTTAGGCTGAAACAAAGGAGACACCTCCATAACTTCACCCGCTTCATGAGCTTTAAAACCAGCAACAAAACCTGTATGTTTACCATGAATGAGGAGTTTGGTATAAACCTCACCAAGAGTAGAATTAAACTCCGCAGAATGAAGCAGATACGTAACAACTTGCTGGAAACCTTCCTCAATCAACCATTGATTGTCATCCAAGGCACCAGCAAGGGAAGCCTCCAACCCAACCCTCTCTTGTTCAAACACCTTCCTCTCTACTTCAAGAGTCAACCTATCAACCTCAAGCTTCACACGAGCAGCCTCATGTTTAGCAACGTCAGCTTCAGGCCCTTTCTTCAGCTCATCTATCAAACCAACAAGGGTCTCCTCTTTTTCAGCCCATTCCAAAGCATCCTTCTTCAAAGAAGCCAAAGCTTGCTTCATCTCTCTTCTTTTCTTGGCAAAATCACTATACTCTCCCAGCATCTTCCTAAACCTGCTCACACCTTCAGGAAGCATTGCAGCCAGATTGCAAGTTCCAACCATCATCTTAGTCAAAAGAGCATCATCATCCAACCCCTCCAAGCAGGCCTTGGCACCAGGGGTAGCAAGATGTGCAAGAACATCCTCACAAACAGAAGATGATTTAAAGGTATCAGATGGTTTCACATTCCAACCAGGGGTATACACCCCTTCACCATCCACACTTGTGGAACCCTCACCATGCTTCATCATCACAACCTTTGCAGCCACCTTCTTACCCTTACTCTTCTTACCAACAACTTCACCAATAACACCTTCAACCTCCTGATCTTTCTCCTCCTCGGAGTTCTCTATATCATCACTAACATCAACCGCTTCAGAAACATCCGCAGACTTCGCAGCCTTCAACAAACGACGACTAGACCTCCTAGTCGAGGTAGGCTTAGAAAAACTTTTCACATTGGGAACAACGACATAGTTACCACCATCATACCTTCCCTTCTCATACTTAGCCAAAGCATCCTCACCCTCGTCAGCTTCAGCATCCTTGAAAACAATTTCTGAAGCATCATCACCCTTAATGAAATCCAAAGCCGACATGACTACAAGACAAACAATAAGAAAAACAAAAAACATAAATAATACGAAAAAGAAACCAAGTAAAACAGTGATAAAAATAAGCATACCCTGATCACCCTTCATCAACACAGGGTCTCTACCCTGTTTGTCCCAACGAGTGCTAATACCAGATAAAACCAGAAAAGGTTCGCCAAAGGGACGAAGCCTTGAAGGACATGCCCGAATAGCCTTAAGAAAATTCTCATGTAAGGCAGACTCCGACGGTTCTGCTTCATTAAGAACAGCCTCAGAATGCCTCCACACAGGCTTGAAGGGGAAAATGGATTCAGAAACCCAGAAAAACCTAGTCTTCCATTGACCAACGGTTGTTACATGAGAAGAAATCAAGTTAGTTTCAACCGAGGACCCTTCAAAGGTAAACCAATCGCCATTCTTGGCAAGGCGAAAGAAACGCCTAAACATAAGAAGGGTTGGGTCATAACCAAGAGCCCTACAAAGGATTTCAAAATGCAAAACACGGCCAACCCCATGAGGATGGATTTGACCCAACGAAACCCTATAATACTCAAGATCATTGAGCAAGAAAATAGAAAAGGGATGACGAACGTTGGAAAATTCAAAGTGACGACAATATAATGCAATCGAACCATCAGGACAACTGGAAACAGGATCTGTATGACCAGGAGCAGTAGGCTTGAAGGACAGATCAATGTCTCACTCCAAGCAGAATGCTTCAACTTCCTCTTGTGTAAGGGAAGAGAAGGTGATAGACATATCCTTCTTAGCACCCATAGCGCCGTGAAGGATGATCAAAAGCAAAGAAAAGTAAAGAAGAAAAGACTGACCTTATGAATGCACAAGCGAAACCCTAAGAAAATGAAGAAGAATCATTAGAGAAGAAGGTAAAAGAGTAAAGTAATTTTATGGCAAAGAGGTAATATAAGGGTAGTTATTATAAAAATAAAATAGATAATGATGCCCTATAGTTAATACAAAGACTGAACGGCTGACACCTGTCACGTCAATCAGTCAAATCACAATTCAAATCCAGAGAAAGTAACCGCCCAAAACCTATGAACCTTCGAACCTTTCAACCAAGAACAAAAATAGCAAACAGTCAGAAGCCTTCTACCTACGCCACAAAGACTCCTGACTTGGGGGGCTGATGACGTAGGTAGCCCAAGGCAAAGAGGTTAACAACCATCACAAATATATGCTTGAAGTGTTGAAACCTACAAAGGTTCAAACGACGAATAAGCACAGATCAAAAGATGATCTGTCTTGTCACCTTTTCCTCGGCCAGCTCAAAGAAACTGTCGTGTAGACATTGCACAGCTCGGACCGCAGGTCCAAAGCCATTACCAACCTAAAGTGGCATGTCCTCTTGTTGCAACATGGTCCAAGATAATATGCCTTCCTAAATTAGAAGACAACTCCTCTATATAATCAGGATCAATCCCACAGATCTGATCCATCCTGATTATTCTCTCTTACACTCAATCTTCTATTCCTTTGGTCCACACACACGTGAGGAGTCTATCTCCATCACACGCACACATCACTCAAGTCTCAGAATAACAATTCTGGTATTGAGTAATACTCATACCAGAATTCTAACACTTCAAAACAATATTATCTTGAACCTCCTTCTACGTTTTGCAACGTAAGAGGACACCACGACCTGCGTTTGGCAGATCGAAACCCTTGAACCCTTCCTGTGACTTAGAACTAACGTTAGGCTATTATTTATTGTAGCAACAATACTATTTAATTAACAAGACAACTATCGGCCCTGTTGTGTCTTTTACACAAATGTTAACAATATCGGCTAATTGCACTTCCAAACTTCCACATGCCGTTATTGTTTATTATTTTTTTCAATACTCGCACAAACGGTTTGTCAAAACAAGCAACACCTCGTACCCAATATACCCTTTGGATCAGATTCATTTTAGTTGCTTGAAAAGATTTAAATGTTATATTTATGGAAAGCTCATTTGATATGCATAAAAATGAGGTGCGAAGTGCTAAAAGACCATTACCCTACAAAGTTGACCACATAATCTCGAACATCCAAACTATAGACACATCCAAATAATTCGATTTTAGGTATGTTTGGCAAGGAGCTTTTAAGAGCTTTTAGGAGCTTCAAGCTTTTGAGAAAAAACTCCTACTTAATTAAAAGCATTGTTTGGTTGAACGGGCTGGAAGCTTTTAGGTTAGAGAAAAAGCTCTACAGTGAAAAGCTACTAGTAGTAGCTTTTAAGAAAAAGCTCTACTAGCTACAAGCTTTTAATTAGTAAATAACACAAATACTCATTCTATTTTAAAAAATAAAATAAAAACCTTCTTTACAAGCTTTTAATTATACTCATTTTGGTCATTTTATACATTTTATTAAAAGCTCCAGGTACTTTACCAAACACCAAAATATATTTAAAAAGCTTCCAGCTACCAGCTTGCAGCTACCAGCTTCTAGCTACCAGCCTCCAGCTAGTTTTGCCAAACATACCCTTTAAGTAGTTAAGTATTTTGCCACTCCTTTGTGATTTAGAGTCCCTTTATTGAATTTTCCTAGATTAACAAACATAGCGAATAACTATCTAAAAGCCCGACTTCTTCTATATATAGACATCGCAGGAAGAAACAAGAAGAAGAACGTGCTTCAAAGTCACACAAGAAGTGGTCAAAGAAGGAGGAGTTAGATTTGTAATGAGCGTGACTCGAAGTTTCCGAAGGCCCCATTATTGGTATATTTTTTCGTTAAATAAAATTATTACATATATAACTGTTTTATTACATAAGTTATTTAAATTACTAAAAACGTTTATAAAATTGTTTATCTAAACTATTTATTCAAAAAAAATAATTTTATTTGTTTACTTAATTTGTTTACATAGGCGATGATCAAGAGGTAGTCGTGTTTTGGAGGCGCGTTCGTGAAAAAAAAAGTTCGATGCAATGAACCGTGACCCTTACCGTTCTAAAGATTTCTTCTTGGGCAAATGGACGACAATGAGAACAAACATTAGCAATTTTAACAAAATTGTCAACCGCCATACTAACAATCATCAAAGAGCAAGTGGTTCGAACGATGTGGACATCATGACGGCCGCCCACAATGAATTTGATTGCATTACGGTTGTTGGTTTAACATGACAAAAACCTAGCACTTACTTCGAAATTATCCAAAGTGGCATCTTGAGTCACCAAACAACCCTGGTTGATCGTCTAAACGTCTAAGAGTACTCCAAGAACACCAGAGCCGAACTCGTCTGTAGGTGGATCATATGCTCGTTCCCGTTTAAACTTAAACGACACCACCGACGACCTTGAGTTTGAGGAACCGCAATAGCTACAATGCCCCTCGGTAGTAGGGTGTACAAAAAACTCACAACTCGAAGCTCGCTCAAAAAAAGCTCGGCTCGAAAAAAGCTCGTAAAAAACGAGCCAGCTCGGCTCGATTGTAAACGAGCTCGAGCTCGAGCTAGGCCTGTCTTGGCTCGTGAGCTCGCGAGCTGGCTCGAATTATTTTATTTATATGTATTAATTTTATTTTTAAGTGCTTAAATTAAAAAATATGTGAGAGGAGGTTGAAGTGTTAACATTTTAAGTTTAATTAATCAATAAAATATAAAAATTAATAGAAAAAAAACCACAAATTATACATTATATATATATATATATATATACATTTACCAAGGAGTTTATGCATGTTTTTTGTACCTTAGGGTACAACCAATTGATGCATAAGACTCTTCATATTCTTTTAGGTAGCGTTTGGTATGGTGGAATGGAAGGGGGAATGGAATGGACCATTATGAGGTAATGAAAAATAGTGTGTTTGGTTGGTTAAAGGAATGGAATCACCCATTCCACAAGGCATTCCATTCCCTCAAAACCATTCCATCCACCCCCCATGATTTTCTTCCATTCCATCCCTCATTCATCCTTTATTAACAACACCATAACCCACCACCACCACCCACCACTCACCACCATCGTCACCACCCACCACCGCTTTCGCCACCACCCACCACCACCACCACCACCGTCACCACCCACCACCGTCGCCTACCACCGCTGCCGCCACCACCCACCACCGTCGCCTACCACCGCTGCCGCCACCACCCACCATCGTCACCACCCACCACCATCGCCCACCACCGTTACCGCCACCCGCTACCTTCACCCACCTACCCACCGATGTCGCTGCCACCCACCACCGTCACATACCCACTGCCGCCATCCAACACCACCCACCCACCACCGCCACTGCTCACCATCATCACCCACCCACCATCACCGCCATCCACCTCCACCCATCGCCACCGTTGCCGCCACCCACCACCACGCTACCGTCACACACCACCACCCACCACCACCACCTACCTCTACCACCCATCGTCGCCACCACCACCACCTGAGGCCACCACCAACCACCGCCATCACCGACCACCGCCACCCACCGACCACCACTACAACGCACTGTTGCCGACCACCGCCACCGCCACCGCCACCCACTGACCACCACCATCACCGACCACCACCACCACCCACCACCACCGCCGACCATCGCCACCCACCACCAACCGCCGCCACAACCACCTACCTCCAAGCACCAATCGCCACCACCGACACTCTCCGTCAGCGACCATTGTAACATTACGCATTTAAACTTGTACGTTACGGGCATTATTAATAAAAAACGTCAAGTTCTAGTATTTTGTTCGCATTTAATTATTTTTGTCGCATTATTGAAACCCTAATACTACATATATTATATATATATATATGGTTTATGTCTTGAATAATTATCAAAAAATAGATGCTTGGGCCGGGAATCGAACCCGCGCCCAAGACCGGCCCAACAACACACACACACACTACCATCTGGGCTAGCCATCATATTTGATTCAAATCAGGCACGTTATAATTATATCAATTGCTTAAATCGTCACAGTTGACTTGGAAAGTCAACTGTGACACACGACTTGCCATAATCATCAACAATAACTCATGATTTGCATATTCTTGGCATCCCTACACGATTTCCGGTCCATTATGACTCAGCAACACGTTGATTATCAATCAATTGATACCAAAATTACATAATACGCGTATAACTTTCAATGCTTGGTCAACCCTTACCATTTCATCGATCCAGAGCATAGCACTATAAATTGAACATTCACGAGCATTCCCAACTCGCCATTACATCTTTCTCCACCTCTATTTCTTCATGATTACACGCTGTTCTTGATCCACGGTCGTGTTTTTGACTTTTGGTTTGACCAATCAATCGAGCTCGAATCTGCATTGTAAGTGTAATGTTTTTAGTGGGATTTAACCTTCGGCATTCACACATCAATAGCCCTATGGTTAATTGGGCTATTGATGTGTGAATCAAACTATTGCAGAATCTAGGGCTCGTGATGTTTGATTTGGGGATAAACTCGATTCAGCATAGTGTATTTATTTTAATTAAAACAGAAATAATCACAACCACTGGTCTGGACCAAGTGGTTGTGACTGATGCTTGCCTCCTGAGCCCCCCGGGTTCGAGTCCCGGCAGTGGCGTTTCTTTTTTCCTTTTTCATTTAAAAAAAAAACAAACCTCATATAAATATATATTATACATTTAATCTTATAAATTCGTTTTTAATTATTAAAACCCTTTTATAAATTCTAAAAAAATTATTTTCAACTAATCTGATATAAATGTTCCACCTACAATTTTTAGTTTTCTGAAATTAATTTATTTAATATATATAATAATTAAATCAATTTTATTCTATTATATTTATAAAATTCCATTAAAATATCAAAACAATTTTATAAATTTCCACAAAAATTATCCTGAGTTTGTACAATGATAAACTTTTCTGAAATGATTTTTAATTCTGAAAAATCATTTATTTAATATTTTAATCAATTTTTGTTAGTTTTTAATCATAATTAAATCATAATAAATTCAATTTTTAATATTTTTGCACCAAAATTTTATACAATTTATTTCTGAATATTTAGAACAGAAATATAATTTTTAAACTAATAATTCTTTAATTTTAGTATTTTTAAATATTAAAGTTAAATTTTGACAATTAGTAATAAATAGATTTAATATTCTATTTTAAAGAAAATAATTTTATAAAAATTATTTTTATACTTCAAACACATTATTGTGAGCATCCTAAATTCAAACTTTATAAAAAGACTTTCATTTATTTAATTATCAAATTTCCCTTTATTTATTAAAACATTTTATTATAAATTCAACAAATTGATATCCCCAAATCGAAACCATAGAATATACTTGTAGACTAGATAGACTTAGACTTATTTGTTGCCTTATACATAGGGTAATACTTGGCAATCTATTGGGCTACACTCATACTATTCCTCAATACCTAATACTATACCAAGGTGAGTTTACGTAACCATGTTTATGCGATGCTTTATACTTGCAACATTTTATTTAAGCAACTCAACATGCATGTCTAGTTGTAAACTTTATTGCCTCATGAATTAGTCAACAACAGTTTCAACGAGTTTCAACATTACATAATCATTAGCTTTGGCCAAGCCGGCGATACTCAATAATAGATCTATTGGATTGACAACCCCACCCGGATACGCGTACCTCCTACATAGGTAGCGTGGGTGATTGTTATCGTTCCAACATATTACTAAGGTGAACCGTAGATGACGGGATGGACCTAAACTAGTCGGATGTTTGATTATGTCGATTCAACATATTATGCTATTTCATGTAGACTTAAACTTACGATAGACATATGAATTGCTAAACTTTTATACTTAAACTATATGCTTAACATGGATTATGTATTCTCACCAACTTCTAGTTGACCCCCCCCCCCATTTTTACAACTCAACAGGAAATAATGATGCATGAAGACTAGAGTATTTTATGAAGACAATATGAAGTCTATGCTTGCTTGATCTTTGTGATGTATTAGATTTCCACATTAAAACTCATTATGTATTTCTATTTTTGGATATTTGCAATTTAAATTTATTTCAATTAAAATTTGGTTACCATGTGCTACTGTATACTCATTCTTACGTGACACCTCGATGTTTCCGCCATCGGTTGGGGTGTTACAACCATCGCCACCCACCGACCATCACCACCGCCAACTGCCACCACTCATTGTCCTCGTCACTCCCAGTCGCCACCCACCGCCACCGACCACTATCACCGCTACTATCACCACCAAACATCGCCGCCCACCACCACCACCCATCGTCGTCGCCGCCACTGACCACCGCTAACACCACCATCGTCACCGCTGTTGCCACCACCCACCGGCACCACCACCTCTGCCACCACCAACCACCGTCGCCGGCACCCGTTGCTAACACCCACCGCCACCACTGACCACCGCCGATTTTATTCCTTTGTCTTTTCCTACATACCAAACAATACAAAGTAATGATTCATTCCATTCTTGTAACCAAACAAGACCATGGAATGGTAATCATCAATTTCATTCCTTGATCCATTCCATTACCTTCTCCATTCTATTCCCTCGTTCATTCCATTACCTCATACCAAACACACTAGTCTTTCTCTCTCTCTCTCTCTCTGAAACCCTCACTCCACCTTCTCACAGATCCACTACACCAGCAAACAACTCCATGGCGGCTCCTCTACCGCACAAGCGAATCTCAACCGGCGGTCACCAAGTTTTATTCTTTTGTTACTTTACCCACAGTTTCCAGATCTCATCACCACCAGTAGTGGTACTACCTCTACTACGGCTAAAATTGTTTCTTCTCCATCACCATCACCCCATCCAGAACCGCTGCCATTTGTTTCTCCAACGACGGTGAATTGTTTCGTAGGTGATATCACGGCTGGCGTCTTCCACCTATTTGAAGATCCACATATTTTAGGTAGATGTTTCCAGATACAAGATCTACGGTTTCTTTCAGGTGATAGATGGTTAGGAAAGGGCCGATGGTGGGATTGGTGTTACCAGAGCCGGCCCTTAAGGGGTGCAGGGAGGACTCCCGGCCCGGGCCTAATTTCTCGGGGGCACATTGACCCTCCGACAATCCAAGTTTTCTTAACAGTGATGTCTTTAATTCGATGGATTTTTGTATGTTTGAGCCCAAAAATTATTAATCAAGTATTAATCAAAGTGAATGGTAGTTTATATAAAACATAAAGTAAAGAAATGTTGATAGATATTAAGAACTAAAGAAGAAAATGAAATGGTTTGAGAAAAAAAAATTGCAAATTTATTAATGAGTGTAGGACTAGGGAGGATGAAAAAGATGAAATGAAGAGGGCCCACATTTAGTTGTATTTGCTTTTTACCAGTTGGTTTTGACTTCATTTTTAACTTTTATTTTTGTTATGAAACAAAAAAAAAATATTTGATTGCCAAACTTTCATCCATTTTTATTTTCACCATTTGTAGGATTCGAACTCTCAACCTCTCCTAAGAGGGTTCGTTTCCTCTACCATTAGACTACAACCTAAGTGAGAAATAAAATTTGATCCATCAATTTGATATTACTTTAATCGTAGCTTAGAAAATAGTTTACATTATTTATTTCGTTAAGGCCTAAAGTTAAGGCTAAATGGCACATTTTTTGCAGCTCGGCCCAGGCATTTGAATTTTCAGGGCCGGCCCTGGGTGTTACGATGCAGCCGATGATGGTGATGACCGGCTGTAGGTTGTGGCAGTGTGATCACAGAGGTGTTACGACGACGGTTGTAACGCTGGCATTGGGTTTCCGGCATCGTTCTGAATCTCACTGAAAGTGATGGTGGTTTGAGCTCAACCGACAACGGATGTTGCGTTTTCAACTTCTGTTCTTCCAACTTTAAAGTGTTTTAAGTTCTACATGTTATGATTCTTCAAGTCTAGTAATCTTTTTATAATAAGTGTTATTCAATGGAATCATTTACATAAGTAGTGGACTTATTTTTTTTGAAATTACTTTTGGGGGGTATTGGGGGAAAAAAGTGATTTTGGTGATGTGTAGAACTCATTTGGCGGCATCTAACAAATCCAACATTGATGCCGCCAAATGGTAAGTTAATATTGAAGCCGCCAATTGAGTTCTCCATATTGATGCCGCCAACCAAGATGTCCACATTGATGCCGCCAATTGATTTCTCACTTTCATTTCTTATATAAACCGAGCCTCTGCCCATTCTCTCCATCACATTCCACACCCAAACAAATACATTATAACCACAATAAAACCCCCATTTACAACACACTGTTTTCTGCGGGGATAAGCCATGTTGTGGCGTCCCTCTTTCTGCGGTCCAAGAAAGCGCGGTCTTTGGATCGGTGTTACATCCACATGAAACTACTTGGATCGATGTTACATCCACACGTGGTATAACACGTGTTGAATGCAACGTTGTCTTTGTAGTTTATAATATTTTGCCGTTGGTTGTCGGTGGTGCTCTCAATCTCCAGTCTACCAAACCCGGACATTCCAACGGCATAATTAGGGGAGTCAACTTTCCAGACAAAGGCCGTAGGGCAAGGCTATCCGGTGTTGAAGAATCACACCATGTGATTAGCGACGTCGAAGACATCGGATGATGCGGTTCTTCACCGTGCTACTCTTGTATGGCAGCCTGGGTTGACCATTGGGTACCTGTAGATTTCGTACACATGTTCAACAGATCGATTGATGCTCCCCTGTTTGATTCAGATGGGATCGATCTTGGAATGTGAGAAACGGAAACCATTGGGTACCTGTAGATTTCGTACAAATGTTCAACTGATTGATTTATGTTCCCCTGTTTGATTCAGATGGGTTCCCCTGGAATGTGAGAAACGGAAACTTAATGAACTCGGTAGATTGTATAGTTTGATTGAGTAGTTTGGAATTGGTGATCTCGGAAATAAACTGTCTTGTAACTCGGTAGGCTGTATAGTTTGATTGAGTAGTTTGGAAAAATAGTTGTTAAGTAAATTTGTAATATTTGTTTTAAATAAAGCTATCATTATTAACTTGCCCGTTTTCAATCGTTGGGTGGTGGTCCTTGATTCCCGTACCCATCATTATGCTGGGGATGGAAATGTAAATCACTAACATTGTTAAACATTAATAGGAGAAACAACAATACATAATCAAGTTACATGACGAGAAGTTGCTTCACAACGGCATTTGTATAGCTCATCTGCCATGTGTCGTCGATAATTCACACAAGCATCTTCGACGTCGATTTCTAGCGACAACGACTTTTTTCTCACAAGCCTATCCATCATCATACAAACCAAGACACCAGCATTATCAACCTTTCCCTTGTCTTGGGGCACATCTAATTCAACTAAACCTTCAGAAATTGGTGTTTTGTCCACGCGATTAGACTTCAGCCAGTAACGGATACGTTTTAGAAACCATTCGAAAAAAAGCCTAATCATCTCCATATAGTGAGAAACTTCGCGTCGCCTTTCGTTTCTCCATCTCTTATCAGTCCAATATTGGGTAATTACCATGTTTCTTAGATCAATTAGGATAAGCAGCCAGTCTCCCACCCCCATCGATAAAGGAAGGTAAATGCGGTCAACTTCCCAGAATGGCGGGTAGGGTTCCATTCTTCCAGCCATGTCGAGGGCAACTGAAGAATTCGAGTCCTTCATTTCATCATAGAAGGCAGGGGGTAAAACTGTCCAACGTAGCTGTGAAGCAGGATCTCTTAAAAGCTTTGCTTGTCTAAGTCGCATCAGTCTTACCGTCCACGCCTCAACGTGCTGAAATCATAATAATGCATAAGGTTCGTTATTAAGTTAAGCAAAGCAAATCAATTTACTTTCAAGTTAAATTAACGTGAAAATTACCGTTGCGGATAGCGCCCTGTTGGGTTGGCACCCTAGAAGTGTACCCCAAAAATTTCTGTCTAGTTTGGCGGAAATGAAGCGAGTGTAGCAAAATGGGGCATCCCCGTTTGTATAAAAGTCGACAACATCAGCAGACCAGTTGGTTCTGCACTGTTGGTTTTCTTGCGGGTTTTCTTTGGGCTTGTCTTGGTCGTTTTCGGCTGCTTTCACTTGTGGGTTACTTGAAGTCGAACCAGCCGTGAATGTTGTTGATGGCTTGCGTAAACGCCTCCAAATGTGCTCGGTCGATTTTACCGTTTTAGGAGCTGGTTGTGAACAGTAAAAGCCGTCTCCATTGTTTTCCATTGTTATATATTTCAAATATGAGTGGGTAAGAGAGAAAGAAGTTGAGTGAGTGTTGTTTGTGAATCAGCTACCTGCTTGCTTTTAAAGAGGTGAACCCTTGTAATGGTTTGGCGGCATCTACATGAAGCCTCGTAATGGTTTAGCGGCTTCTATACCTCGTAATGGTTTGGCGGCATCATAAAAAGTTGAAGCCGCTAAATGGTTAAGCGGCTTCTACAGGAAGTGGAAAATGGCCCGGGCTGACGTGTTTGGCTCTCTATACAGTGTGGCAGGGCCTGGCAGTCAGGTAACCGGACCTTCGGACGCGTTGTCCTTGGCTAGTACACGGGTGTCGCCCCATGTCCGGGCCGTTTTCGGGTCTCCGGGGCCTGATCCAGGCGGCCCGAAAACGGCCAGGAGCTCATTTTTCAAAAAACCCACAAAGTGGAAAATGGCCCGGGCTGACGTGTTTGGCTCTCTATACACTCTGGCAGGGCCTGGCAGTCAGGTAACCGGACCTTCGGACGCGTAGTCCTAGGCTAGTACACGGGTGTCGCACCATGTCCGGGCCGTTTTCGGGTCTCCGGGGCCTGATCCAGGCGGCCCGAAAACGGCCAGGAGCTCATTTTTCAAAAAACCCACAAAGTGGAAAATGGCCCGGGCTGACGTGTTTGGCTCTCTATACAGTCTGGCAGGGCCTGGCAGTCAGGTAACCGGACCTTCGGACGCGTTGTCCTTGGCTAGTACACGGGTGTCGCACCATGTCCGGGCCGTTTTCGGGTCTCCGGGGCCTGATCCAGGCGGCCCGAAAACGGCCAGGAGCTCATTTTTCAAAAAACACACAAAGTGGAAAATGGCCCGGGCTGACGTGTTTGGCTCTCTATACAGTCTGGCAGGGCCTGGCAGTCAGGTAACCGGACCTTCGGACGCGTAGTCCTAGGCTAGTACACGGGTGTCGCACCATGTCCGGGCCGTTTTCGGGTCTCCGGGGCCTGATCCAGGCGGCCCGAAAACGGCCAGGAGCTCATTTTTCAAAAAACACACATTTCATAAATCCACAATACATAAACACATAATACATAAACACATAATACATACGTCCTAATCCCAAAGAACTTATTTAAAGCTTACATAAACACATACTAAAATCCTAAATTACTTGGGAGTAGCCAGTGGTGATGGTGGTGATGGCCTGCTGGTGTAGCCTGCTGGTGGGGGGGTGGTTGTACCTTGGTTTTGGGGGATCTGTGTACTCTCTTGCATCCGGGGGGTGGGTGCTGACAACCTTAAACGGTCCAAATCCCGTAGAGCCGTGGCATAATCCACAACCCAGACCAACTCCTCTTCCGTTAACTCATCATCTGCTGGGGGAGTAGGATGACTTGTTTGAGTAGGAGCAGGAGGAGGAGTTATTTGAGTAAGAGCAGGAGGAGTTATTTGTGCAGTAGGAGGATTATAGAACGAAGGTTGTGCAGGAGTTGGAGGAGATGAAAAGGATACTCTCCGTCCCCGGCGAGAGTATCGCCGGACATTTGAAGATCCGTCACATTCGTGATAACCGCCACCCATAGTTTTTAAACCGGATGAATAGAGGAAATTGTGACTTAGATTGAGACTTGATATGGTATTTATACTGGTTTGGCGGCATCATGAAGAGTTGATGCCTCAGAATGGTTTGGCGGCATCATGAAAAGTTGATGCCTCAGAATGGTTTGGCGGCATCATGAAAAGTTGATGCCTCAGAATGGTTTGGCGGCATCATGATGCCTCAGAATGGTTTGGCGGCATCATGATGCCTTAGAATGGTTTGGCGGCATCATACAAACCTGATTCCTATTTAAGGGATACTCATCCCAATCCATCAACACACCAAAACATCGATTCTTAAACTATCTCTATATCTCTATATCTAACAAACCCAATCCATCAAATGGCTACTTTCGTTCCATACCTGGTTAGATTATGCTGTCGTTGACGAAGAGACTGTACACAGCTGGTGTTGGTTTTTCCAAAACCTTTCTGAGTACGTTACCCTTGATAGCATGGGGCCTTTGTGTGTGATATCAGACAGACACAACGGCATAATTAATGCTATGGAAAACCTTCCACAGTGGAAGGAACCCAACGCCTACCATCGTTACTGTCTTCGTCACATCAGAAGCAATTTCAGCGGGAGGTTCCGAAACAAAACCCTACGGAAACTGTGTTGGTCAATTGGTAGCACATCTCAGAACCTAAAGTATCGCTGGGCTGTTAGCGAAATGAGGCTGAAAAATCAAGAGGCATGGGACTACCTTAACAACATTGATAAGACTAAGTGGACGGTTAGGTATGATAAAGAGCGTCGTCGGTGGGGTAACCTAACGACGAACATCTCGGAGTCCATGAACAACGTCTTGCGTGAAGCGCGACTACTGCCTATCACAGCTCTCATTGACTACACCTTTCGCAGAGACGTCGAACAATATGTTAAGCACACTCAAATTTCGAGCGTTTGCAACACACCTCTACCCCCTCGCATATGGAGCAGGTATGAGAGCCTTTTGGGAGTTGCTATGCAGCATGAAGTGACGATGTACGATGCGAATGCGTTAAGGTGCAATGTTCTTTCAAGGGTTGAGACAAATGACAGGGGCGGAAATGACTACACCGTTGAGTACAAAAAAAGGGTATGCTCGTGTGGAAAATGGCAAATGCAAAGATTTCCATGTTCACATGCAATTGCTGTTTGCAATTGGTTGGGTAAAAGCCCTCACAGTATTACTAGTTGGAAATTCCACACAGACACGTACATTCAACAGTACAACAGTCATTTTTACACCTTGGGGCATAAGTCTGAATGGCCGGCGGCAGAGTGGAGAATTCAAGGGGACCCGTCGATGATTACTACACACCGAGGCAGAGTACGTCAGAGAAGAATGCAAAATGAGATGGATGTGAATTATGACGATCGCCCGAGGCGTCATGCATGCACTCGATGTGGAGAAACAGGCCATAACAGGAAGAGTTGTGGAAATGCAAGGCGTCAACGAAATCAGTGAATGACCCTACAGGGTTGTGTCAGTCCTATCATCACGGTCATCTTTTTTATGTTGTTTACTTTTTTATTGTCTGTATCGTCAATCACCTTTTGCTTTCATGGATGAGTTGGGTGACTCATCTCATCATGTTCTGTACTAGCTTTATTTAATAATGGCAGAATTATTATGGTACTGTTAATTTTAATACCACTACTATTATTATCAGAACTTTTCTAAAATAAAAGTAAATAAATACATGTAGTAATGATAGATTTATTTAAAACACATAATACAAATTTATTTAACAACTATTTTTCCAAACTAGTCAACCGAACAAACTATACAATCTACCGAGTTACAAGACAATCTATTTCCGAGATCACCAATTCCAATAGCTTGTGTGTAAGTTTTATTAGCTTAAATATCTCTGATCCATGATATGAGAGGAATAATCCATCGAGAACTTGAGAAACAGAGAATAAGAGAAGAGATAATAACATATGAGCTACAATGACGTCGTGTTTTGGAAGCTACGTAAAGACATCATTGTACATATACCTCCTTATCTAAAAGAAACCAAGCCCGTAGTGTTTGAAGCCTAGTTCTTTTGGACACAGGTACAGTGAGATTGATAACTTCTCTATGGAAGTTGCTAGAATAGTTAAACAAAAGCTGAAATTGAACAGTTATTTGGAATGTTTCTGATCATTTCAGTTATGCCATCACTATTCCAGTCTCCCGAGATCACCAATCCCAATATTCTACCGCTGCTTCATTGAGTTTCTATTTTGCGCCTTCCATCTCCATTGCTTCAGTGACATCAATAATTGCTTTATTGAAGGCAAACCTGTAGCTGTGGGCACAGAAAGGCGTTCTTCCAGTCAGCGGTAAATAAGGACCACATTCAGATTCAAACCCATCTGAATGCGGCAGGGGAAGCATATCAATATGTTGAACATTGGTACCAGATCTACAGGTACTTAATGATCAACCCAGGCTGCCACACCGAAGTAGCACGATGAAGAATCGCATCATCCGTTGTCGCCAACGTCGCTAATGACTGACCGTGATTCTTCAACATAGGATGGCCTTGTGCTACAGGCTTTGCCTGGAAGGTTGTCCCCCCTAAAGAGTCTGTTGCCATTAATAGAGGTGGTACACTGGAGATTGAGAGCACCACCGACAACCGACTTTATAATATTATAAACTACAAAGACAACGTTGCATTCAACACGTGTTATACCACGTGTGGATGTAACATCGATCCAAGTAGTTTCATGTGGATGTAACACCGATCCAAAGACCGAGCTTTCTTGGACCCCAGAAAGAGGGAAGCCACAGTATGGCTTATCCCCGCAGAAAACAGTGTAAACTCCATGTGAATGTAACATCGACCTAATATCAATAAAAAATCGTTCCCTCCAGAACAATTGGTATTTTCTTTGGTTTTCTACGATAGGTGGCATTTAAGTATGTGTGGTTTGAGTGTGGGGTTTGGATGTGGATGGAGAATGGTAATCCGGTGGGATTATATTTATATGAGGGATGCCTCATTATCATTTGGCGGCATCAAAGGGATGCCTCACACTCATTTGGCGGCATCATATTTGAATTGGCGGCATCACCATTGATGCCTCAAACTTGGTTGGCGGCATCAAGAGGGTTAAAATTGGCGGCTTCAATGTTAACTTACCATTTGGCGGCATCAATGTTGGATTTGTTAGATGCCGCCAAATGAATTCTACACATCACCAAAATCAGTTTTTTCCCCCAATACCCCCCAAAAGTAATTTCAAAAAAAATAAGTCCACTACTTATGTAAATGATTCTATTCAATGACATCGTATTTTATTAAACATGGCAGTATATTAAATTCAAATATACTTCATAATGTTTTACAAGATATCAAAAGGGTATTTTATATGTTTAAACTTTTCTCAAGACATTTTTTATGAACAGATGCAGATGTTAAAGCTGACCTTCAAATCCATATCCAACCACGTTACTTGGGTGTAGCTATGAAACAGGTTACTTCAATCTGTTTGACTTTGCTTTGATTATCTGTATTTTTATACATTTTATGAATCATTAGATGTTTTCATTTTCTGTGTAGCTACTACGATTTGTCTAACAAACACTTCACAAAAACTAACTATATGGCAGTGTCTGAAAATTTGGTCCATTACAAGAGTGGTATCGTATGGCGACTTCCAGAAGCTTGAACGGTGGTTTAGGTTTGGCAGGTAATAGTTAAATTTGTATTTTTTTTTTCCTTTGTTAACTTACTGTATGCATCGTCATGATTTTTGATGTATTAGTCATGTTTAGAAGTCATTTTTGGGCATGTTGAGCATGTATAGGAAAGAACATAAGGGCATGGGTGAAGTTTATTGTGAGTTTGCAGTAGTTTTTATGATAAAGCAACGTATTAGTAATGCAAGACAACAAATTAAAAAATCTGGTGTAACTTTTTTTGTTGGTTCTCTGATAAATTATCATATGGATATTTGACTGATTTAATATAACTTCATGGTAGTTTATTGAGCACATGTATGAAGATCAACCAACTTTATTTGGCAATGTGGTGTTGACCTCATCATCAGTCGTATCGCCGAAGTTTCAATCCACCTTCCAGATTCATTCTCCATCGAAGGCGGTACGTTCAAGTCTTTCGTTGAAGGTTGTTTTACTGTAATTTCTTTGTTTTTGCTGTATGCTCATGTTTTTCGTTGTTGCTCTGTGATTTTCATTGTGTGTTTTTTGGTAGCTAATGGTTGCCTAACCATTTAAGCATGATTTCAATATAGATTGACCAAGTAAGCTTCTCTTTTCTTAGCCAATTCATGCAACAACAGTGTATGTTCTTTTCACCAGTGTAATAAGTTATTAATTCCATTGCGTCTGCGCTTTCATTTTAGTCTCTTGAAGATCAACCACTCTCAACGCAACCGCCTAATGCTCTGTGTTGCTTTGTTTTTATGTGTTTAATCATCAATGTCTTGCGCCTTTTAAATGCTTTTTTTTGCGTTGCGCAACCTGTTGTGGCCTTTTGGTATACCCATTATTAACTTTCTCTTCGTCCTTGGCTGCATTTTTTTTGTTTCATTGCTATTGTTTTATTTCGTATACGTACTATGTATTTCTTCATATGCATTGTGTATCTTGACTATCGTTTTACTTATTTTTATGTACATTCATAGCTGACTTACCAAGTTTTGATTGGTATTTTGTGGCAGGCGTTCGTATACCTTTCTTAATAAGGTTTCTTTGTCAAGGTAAAGAAAAAGATCGAATAAGTGTGTAACAGCGATTTCATAGTCTTTAAAGACACTTGATTTAATGACTTTAGATTAGCAATCTTCAGCAGGTGTTTGTGTTAAGTGGTTATCTATGAACCATATGCACTACATGTAAAACCTCAATATTTTGCACTAAATTAAAAACTGAATGCTCCGTCCTGTATCGTGTCAGAAACGAATGTTTGTTACTGTAGTATAAAACACTCTCCTTGATACGTAATAAGCTCGCAGGGCAACGCCCGCGGGCACGGGCAAAAGACTAGTATAATACTTTTAGTATGTCTTCCATTCTTTAAAATATTAGAAAAAAATATACATGTATATGTTAATTTTATTTTTCTGGCAATTTATTTTACTTTTTTGTTTTGAGTTAATAGCCATTTTCGTCCCTGTGGTTTGGGTCAGTTTGCCACTCCAGTACAAAAGTTTATTTTTTTGCAATTCCTTCCCTGAGGTTTGGATTTTGTTGCCAAATTCGTCCTTTTCACTAACCTAGTTAAAAAAGGTCGTTAGTGTCAGGGGTATTTTTGTCTTTTTACCTAACCTTTTATTTTTTAATATTTTTTATCAAGTGGGACCCACCTGTTTCTCTAATCTCTGCCTCTCTTGTCTCTCTTTTATAAAACTCAAATTTAACATAAGGTGCATTTGCACCACCACCACCACTGAACACCCACCACCACCACTGAACACCCACCACCACCACCGAACACCCACCCGTCCCACTCAGTCATCCACCACCATATCGCCGCTCCACCTCTACCTAAACCCACCATCTCCAATCGAGTCCATCCACTTCACAACCTTCTTCCCCAAATAGACTCTGAACCTAACCCTAACCCCTTCAATCAATAACCTGATACATACACGATTGAGGGAGGAGATAGAGAGGTGGTTCAGGTTAGGGAACCCTAACCCCAACAGACTCGTTATTATTTGTTTGAACAGGGGTTGATGCCTCAATCTTTTGCTTTTTCTTCAGTTTTTCAATCTGTTTGAAAGCATTTTTAGTTTCTTGTTCAGCCTCCATAGCTCGTGCCTGAATATTTTCAAAGAAACAAGAAACATTATAGCTGCTGAATCTTAAACTGAAGCCGTCTAATGTGCAGAGTATGTGAAAACCAAGCTACCTTCTCACTATAACATGATTACAATCACTTTGGAAAAGAACTATGAACTTAAAACGATTCAACCTACCTCGAGGTGGTAACTTTGACCAATCTTATTATTAATGGATTGATTCAGGTTATGATATATACATCATATGGTATAGGTGCAGGTGGTGGTCTGTAAGTGTCGGGTATAGACGTTTCAAGATTTGTATCAACTAAAAGCCCTGTTGAAGCTGCACCGCTGCTCGATGATAAGGGTTGGCGTTCCGCTGATGCTATTGGATACTGCATAGTTGAATCAGGGTTGGCGTTCCTCTGATGTTGTGTGTATATAACATTTTCAAGTATTGATTAAGATGTGAAAGAGGGGTGTGTGTGTATTATTGGTTCAGGTTAGGGAACCCTCTTCTTTTGATAATATTGTGAGATGGTGGTGTTAATTGAGGGAGGAGATAGAGAGGCAGAGGTTGATTGTGATATGATGGTTGTGTTTAAAAGGGGGAAGAAGATGAGTGATGATTTTACTATATTGTCCTTCATTAAAGTGGAAAAAAGACAAACCTACCCTTGACACTAACGAGCTTTTTTAACTGGGTTAGTGAAAAGAACGAATTTGGCAAAAAAAAAATCCAAACCTCAGGGAAGGAATTGCAAAAAAATAAACTTTTGTACTGGAGTGGCAAACTGGCCCAAACCACAGGGACGAAAATGGCTATTAACTCTTTCTGTTTTTTATTTAATATATATATTTGTAAAAAAATAATAAAAAAAAAATAACAAGCTAGCTCGAGCTCGGCTTGAACATTTACGAGCTGAGCTCAAGCTCGGCTTTTCAGCTCGACCAGAAAAACGAGCCGAGCCGAGCTGGCTCGTTTAAGTTCGAGCTCGAACTTAGCCTGGCTCAACTCGTGTACAACCCTACTCTGTAGAAATAACAGCAAGACTGCTGTAAGAACCTAAGGCAAGTTATCGTCCACAACAACAATGAATATCGAGGGTGGATCATACCTCTCCAAATTGGACTACAAACATGCTTGACTTCTCTTGATTAAGGACAAAAAACACCAATTGCAAATGGATAGACAAAGGGAAACATATCTTAAGTTCCTTCCGAAAGACTTATCGCATCTCCCTGAGAAGGACCGTGGGATTTTAGAAGTTGAGAAACAACGAATTTAAGTTAAATATCTCAACTAGAAGTAGTTTTTTTTTATGTTTTATCTATGTTTGTTATTTTATTAGTTTAAATGTTAAGTTTTTTTTTTTTAACTTGGTTGTATTTCCTTATGTTTATTTTTTATTAGTTAAATTGTTACCTTTTGTTGAATTTAAATGTTATTAGGTTAAAACTATACTTCCCACGTGGTAAGCCAGTTAGAAGAGGTGTACAAAAAAAACCGTTTTTTTTAACCGAAAAAAAAAAACCGAAATCGGTTTTTTACAACCGGTTTTAAACCCGGCCCAAACAACCAGTTATGGATCAATTTTAATATAGGTAGAAATGGTTTTTTTAAAAACCGTTTTTTTTTAACTGGGTAATAAACCGAATATAAAAAAAACCGGTTATTCCCAAAAACCGGTTTCTGTGCCATGTAAAAAAACCGGTTAAACCGGTTTTTGAACGTTAGAAACAATCAGTAGCTGCAGTAATGGTAATATGACCGTTTGGGTCATTTTTTGACCGTTATTTTGTTGTTTTTTGCCCCAATCTTTCATCCTTGACTCCTATAAATACCTCATGATGTTTTGGGTTGATTACACAACTATAATACACTCTTAATACTCTCCAAAATCATAAAAAACATTTAGTATTAGCAAAAAAAAAAAAAAAAAAAAACTCTCAAATGGCGTTCTCTAGCCAACAAGATTCGACTCACATTGGTGTTTCAACTAGCGATGTGGTGGTTCGGGTTGTTCCTACCAAGCGAAATCGAGAAGTTTGGCAACACTATGATATGTGTGAAATGGCTTCGGGGTGAAAAAAAAGGCTCGTTGCAAACATTGTAAAGGGTTCTACAAGCCGGATGCAAACACCTCTTTGAAAACGCACATCACAAAGTCATTTTGCAAGGTTTTGAAATCACAAGCTTTGAAAGATCAACCGGCAATGACAAGTGAAGGAAAGATATTTGCTTACTCCATTGATGCGGTTCGTGAGGAAATGACATGTTTTGTCATTCAAGAAAGCCTTCCTTTCAACCACTTCGACAAACCAACGGTACTAAAGATGATTCGCTCTCCCTGTCGTCTTCCATCTCCAAGATAATGTGTGTCGTCTCCATCATCGCACCCACGTAAAAGTTTAACGCGTTCTCTTCGGATTATGATGAACTCATGGCTAAATATATGATTGTATAAAATTTTGAAGATAGAAAATTTTTAAAAAAATAGAAAGTGTGTAGAATTTTATAAAAGGTAGAAGATAGGAAGAGTGGTGGTGAATGTTTTGCTTAAGTGTTTTGATTTTGGTTATACATATATATAAAGTTTGAATTAAAACAAGGGCAACGGTTCAATCCCAACGGTTGAAATTCTCTACCAATCACCTTCCTCGATGAGATGGGTAAAAAACCACCGAATGCATCGGAAAAAAAAAATTGGGGAGGGGGGAGGGGTTACCGATGGGGAACACTAACGCCTCACCCAGCGATTCCCTCACCGGGACCACACCAAATGGCTTAACGGTAACGCCGTTAATATTGGCGTTGCTAATACTTAGGGCTGTTCACGAGCCGAGCCGATTCGAGCGGAGCTTTGCTCGTTTACAAACCAAACCGAGTGGAGCGGCTCGTTTACAATCGAGCCAAAAACCGAACGAGCATTCTTCGAGCGCAAATTTTTCAGAGCGAGCGTCGAGCGAGAATCGAGCAGAAAGTAATTTGGAGGATCATAAAATTGTGATGTTTCCTTCGATATTTTCATTGTCGGGAGATAACTATGGTCAAACTGTCCGATGATAACACTAATATTGAGATCCGACGGTCTGAGGATAAGGCTTAGATTGAGGTTGGTGAGGCGATGAGCATATGGCATAAAACAGTTATTGCTAGGGCTGCAAACGAACCGAACGAACACGAACTTGTTCGTGTTCGTTTGTTAAGAAAATTATGTGTTCACGAACAGTTCATGAACACTTACCGAACGAGATTTTCTGTTCGTGTTCGTTTGTTAAGAAAACACTCATGTTCGTGTTCGTTTGTGTTCGTTTGTTAATTTTGTTCATGAACGCACACGAACACAAACAGCATTAATGAACACAAACAAGTGTTCATGAACGGAAACAAAAACAAACAGACATATATTAATTATTAACTTTTGAATAACATCGAATTCGCATGCATTAAGACATTAGCTAGATCCACCCAAAATATAACCTAATTGTCCAAACATACTTAGTATTGGAGAAGGGCGTTGGAGGTGGATGACAGAGAGCGTTGGAGGTGGAGGGTATCAACGCTGGAACGTGGAAACACATAATGAGCTTGGATATAAAACTAGGTTTATTGATCTCATATAGTCTTATATTTACCTCATATGTATTATTTATTGGGTAAAATAAATAAATATAAAAAAGTACAAAAATTAAAAACCTTAATAAACTACCGAACACAAACGAACATAAACGAACATGTTACCGAACGTTCACGAACATAAACGAACGAACGCGACCTCTGTTCGTGTTCGTTCGTTTAACTAAACGAACGAAATTTTGTGTTCGTGTTCGTTCATTTATTAAACGAACGAACACAAACGAACTTCCCGCCGAACGGTTCATGAACGGTTCGCTGAAAGTTCAGTTCGTTTGCAGCCCTAGTTGTTGCATTCTGACGTAGGGTGATATCAATCGAAAATTAGCAATGGACGACTAATAACATAAAGAAGTCAATACTCTCACTTCATGACTTATGGTTTTACCATTAAATACACTGTTAAATTTTTATTGAGTAAGGTGAGCTAGTTTTATTTTGTTTACATATACTAAGTCAAATCTAATAGAATGTTTTATTTAAAGCCATAAATTTATCTGTAAGTTGTGTGTATATTTATAATTAAATATATAATAAATAAATAAAAATTTATTCAAGCCGAACCGAGCCGAGCATAAATTTGCTCGTGCTTGGCTCATTTACAAACCGAATCGAACCGAGCCGATCGGCTCACTTACAACCAAGCGAACGTTTTTCAAGCATTTTTCGAACAAGTAACGAGCGATTCACGAGCGGTGAGCGATTTCTAACAACCCTACTAATACTAAAACAAACAAAACATGTTATTTTTTACATAAAAAAAAGACCATAAGACACATGATATTTATTTTACCCCACCACACACACACGACGACACAACCTATCATCTCCCCCAAACCCTATACCTGTGACCAAACCCTCCTTTGACCCATGCCTCCTTTATGGGTTACAGCAAAGCACCACTTCTGCTTTCACCACTTGTACACTATGCATCACCACTTGTACCCTTCTCATTAATCCCACAAATCAACACGAACCGTCCTCCCTCTTTCTCTCTCTAAATATCTCTTCACCTTATCTCTGTAACTTATTATATTTTTTAATTTTTATTTTTACTACACACTTCAAAAAAATAAAAAATAAAAAAATAAAAAAAAAACCCACCTTTTTCCCTCTCTCTCTCTCTAAACCCCCATTATCTTTCTAGAGAGAGAAAGTTAAACCAAACAAACAAAAATGGCGCTCTAGTGACTGATAAGTGATAAAACTGATAACCCCTCTTTCTTTCTTTTCCATTCCACCTTTTTATAAAAATAATAATATTATTAATAATAATAATAATATCAAGGCATGGATACAGTTGAAGCAACAAAAATGGTGATGTCAAGAATCAAGAAACTAGACCCGGAACATGCTTCGAAGATCATGGGCTATATTCTTATACAAGATCAAGGAGATAATGAGATGATTAGGTTAGCCTTTGGCCCTGAAACCCTTCTTCTCTCTGTTATAAAAGAAGCTAAATCTTTCCTAGACATTATTCCCAACAATAATAATAATAATAATAATAATAATATTAGTTCACCCTGGCCGTTGTTTGATGAGTCGGTAGTACCGAGTCCTGGTGGTGGGTTGCATAGGAGAAGCTGCTCTGTGGTTAATGATGTTTATCTATGTAATGGTGGTGGTGGTGATGACGTAAGCGGGTACGGTGGTGGTGGGGGTGATGACGTAAGCGGATGGAGGCCTTGCATGTATTATGATAAAGGGTTTGGGTTTGTTGATGAGTTAGGGTTTAGTAATGGGTCATCTTCTGTTGAAGATATTATTAGGTTTAAAGCTATTCAACAACAGCAACAGCAGCAGCAAAGATTTGGAGTTGGTGTTGGTGTTCATCCTTTTCAATTGAATAGGTGCATGAGCTTTGTGAATGAGAATCCTAGGTATACTTTTTATTATTATTATTATTATTTTATAAAAAAAATTGTGACTTTATACATTATTCTTTTAACTTATGGTTTTGAACTTTTGAATATAGTGGAATGTTGGAACATCATCATTGTTTTTTTTTTAATAATATGTTTTTTTTTCTCGCTCTGGCCCCGTAAGCTATCCGGTTCCTTTACAGAGTCCAACGAGTCATCCATAGCAATATTTCACCAGGGGTTCGTTTTCAGTAGGTTAACCTTTGCTATTCAAAAAGAGGGGGGGGGGGGGGGTGCATCTTGTTGCGCGTCTACTGGCTATCCAAATGTTAATTTGCCCTTTTTATCAAGGAATGTTTGGTTTTTTTTAATGTATGGAAAAAGATTGAAAAAAGGGAATCTTTGGTCTTTGTTTGTGTTTCATGATAAAGGTTATGTTATGTTTGCCTTTGAAAGTGTATGTTGTTTATTATGCTTGCATTTATCCAGCAGTTTAAGGTTATAAAAGGTGTATGTGTATTTTGTGTGTGTAGATCAGCAGCGGCTGCATTGATGTTGGGAGATGAGTTTCATAAATTCGGTCGGTGTCGACCCGACCGGGGTGATTTCGTAGCAATGGGTATGGGTTTTGGGAATTCGAATTCGAGTGCTCGGCAGATTTACTTAACTTTTCCTGCGGATAGTACTTTTAAAGAAGAAGATGTATCGAATTACTTCAGGTAGTCGATGATTAGATTAGTGATTACTGACTTTGATTTGATATTTTTTTTTGTTTTAATAAAATATTTCTTGAATGTTTTGAAGTATGTTTGGACCGGTTCAAGACGTGAGGATCCCGTATCAGCAAAAACGGATGTTTGGGTTTGTCACATTTATGCTTCCAGAGACTGTGAAAGCGATTTTGGCAAAAGGAAATCCGCACTTTGTTTGTGACTCACGGGTGCTCGTTAAGCCGTATAAAGAAAAGGGAAAAATACCCGACAGGTATGAATGACTTTTCGACTTTTAAAAAGCGTATCCGGTTATTTGTCTTGAATTTGATAATAAGTTGCATCTTTTATGTAGGAAGCATATGCAACAGGTTGAAAGAGGTGATTTTTCTGGTTGTTTGAGTCCAACCGCACTTGAATCCGCTGAACCGTTTGATCATATACCATTCGGTGAGAAAAAAACATAAACTTTTTTAATCTTTTAACTCTTAAATCGCCTCCTAAAAGTAATTTATTTGAAACTTTATGTGCTTGATTTTTTTAATCATTACAGGTGCTAGAATGTTCAATCATGAGATGATGATGCGAAGAAAGCTAGAGGAACAAGAGTTACAGCAGGCGATCGAGTTCCAAGACAGAAGATTGATGAACCTGCAGTTAACCGACATGAAAAACCATCCGTTCCAAAGGAGTTTATCCATTTCTTCACCAACTCAGATAAACCAAAATCTTGTGTTTTCATCCGATTGCAACAACGAAGAACTTGTTTCTGGAGGTAACAATCAGTCTAAAACTTGTGATGTAGAAAACGTTAGCACCCAAGATAACGTGAATTCTCCTTGTGATGAATCTGATTCCAATGTCGAAACCACCAAGAATGAAAGGTTTGATTTTGAGTTATTATTGTCATGCACGTTTATATTTTTGTCGCATCGTTATAATTGAGTATTTGTCGTTCATTATCAGCTTAGAGCTTGCGCTTCCTGATAATCTGTTTGCCTCCCCGACAAAAGCGGCCGCCACAGACAACCAGAATATTTTCTCAACTGATATGTCCGAAAACAATTATGGTTCCGCAATTCCAATTCGTATTACTTCCAAATGCCAAGGTATACATTATATCTATTTTATTTTGTTTCTTTTAGTGTGAAAGTTTGAAACTTATTAATATTTTTTCAAATATTTACAACTTTTTTTTTTTTTTTTTTTTTTTTTGTGGATAAGAAGCCATTGAAATGTAGGTAATTTTCGGCTGTCGATGGCGATCATGGATCGATTTTAACTTCGCCTGGTAAGAGTTTATCGATCTTTTCTTTTTAAATTTTGAATCAAACTCGTACAAACTTTACTATCGGTTGGTACCATTAGATGAATTAAACACATGTGGACCACAATCTTAAAGTTGACTAGATCAATACTTAGGTTTTTAGCAACTTACATATTAGATCATGTTGCTACCAACTGGGATTTGTTTGTTGTTGAATCATCTTTAGTGTTTTTTTTTTATATTGTTTTTTTTGTTTTAATGCAGGAATAGGAGCAGGATATATATATACTAAGGGTATCTTTATTTGTTTTAACTTTTGTACCCTTCTCATCATCAACTGTGTGCTGGACCCCCCCCCCCCCCCCCACCCCCCCCTCTACCCCCACCAAACACTTATTGAACCATGCATATAGCAAATCAAAAGAAAAAGGGTAGTGGTTAACTTTTTTTTTTACTTGTCAAATTTCACTTGCAGCCTTTTACATGGTATTTATCTAAGCATGTGAACTCTAGATTTGTCTCCCAAAGGGGGTCATGAATGGCTATGTATTAAAAAGCGTGTTTGTGACGTTAGGCGATTTGGAATTCGTCTCGGGGCATTGGGGAGGTGCTTTAGGTATATCCGAGTCACGCTTGGTAACAATTAGGAATGTAGGAGGTTGTATTGTAAAAATACCGACGGGTGAAAAGATTAAAAAAAAGCTCGGCTAATACAATACGAGAGAGATGGCTTCTATGTATAAAGTTTATTTGGTTGTACATAGAACGCCTCGGATATGTGAGGCCATCATGTCTCCGCTTTTAAGACCTAAACATTTCGAGTAGTGTTGCATTGCACTGTAAAGTGAAAGTTACAAGTGTTTGTTCAGATTGGATTAGAAGATCTAAAAGGGTCAAAGAATTGAGGCTGAAGGTGAGCAAAGCTTTGTGCTTTATGCAACATTGTTGTGTATACATTGTGCAATGGAAGTTGTACATTGAGTCCATATAATAAACTATAAAAGTTCAACTTTTTTGATTTGAGAAATATGAAGTAGGTGGATGAAAGTAAACTGATTTCAAGGATACTTTAGGGTAGTACATGAAGAGAGGTCCACTGTCCACATAACATCACATGGGGGCTGTCAGCCCATTTCAAAATTTTATTGCTATAATTCACTCACATATTAAGGCTATACAGTGTAGTGGGGAGACAATCTCCCCTAACTCCTCTAACTCTCTAAGTGTCATATTAGCGTAACCTCATTTTCTCTCTTTCCTCCCTCAAAGTTTGGAAATGGTTTCCCCAAATTCTCCCTTCCTTTTTTTATTATATAAAGTTTGATTAAAAAACGAAAAAAGAAAATGGGTCAATCACACTTCTCGACACAAACGGTGGATTTTCACCGAAGTCACCGAAATAAAATCAGGAGGGGCGATGTTCCTGATCGGGGAACCTGTCAAATCAACCCACCGAGTTAACTCCCCGAAACCACACCAATTGGTCTAATGTGTTTTGTGTGTTTGCCCTTTTGTTTTGATAGGCATTAGGCTAGGCTATATGTGTTGTAGTTTTAGACTATCAGGAGTGGAGGGGCGGGAAGGAGAGGCGTGATGCGCCATGTGGCACTTTGTGGGACCTAGATGGAGGGGGGGGGGGGAGATTGTGGGGAGTGGAAGGCGGGGGGGGGGGGGGGGATAATATTATATTGTGTTAAAGTTAAAAAAAAGTCAGCCAATCATTGCATGCCAAGTGTCCCCCAAGCCCCCCCCCCCCCCCCGCGCCACGCCCATCCTCTCTTCCCTGCCATCCCCCCCGCCCCTCTTCACGCCATAGCGGCGGCGGTGTTCCCGCCCAAAAAGTGCTCCCCGCCCGCGCCCCCCCCCCTCCCACTCCGTTTGGTCTTACAAATTTTCACTACCACCTCATAAAGTTGTCATATTATAGCCATGTAGTCATCAGTTCATTTATTTTTCACCTTTAGTATGTAATGATTTAACAAATGTTCATTACCTATCACCTGTAAAGTATAGTGCAACGGTAGAGGCTATGGTGAGCAATAATAGAAGACTCGGGAAATCCCGGGTTCAATTCTTGAGCCAGACGGGTTTTACCGGTATTTTCGTCATCGTGCCTACGGGCGGGTGGGTTGCGGTTTTCCCGGGAATTGGGGTTTGGCGACTCGGTTACTCTCGGAGTATTCGATTTATCTGGTGGGTGCCCTGACAATGCTTGAGTTTGATTCGTTAGCCGTTAAAAAAAATCTACTAAGAAAAAACACAGGGTCCGGTCACCCTTGCCCCAACAAATCTCCCCCGCTGTTGGTTGAGGTACATCTAGAGATTCACACGGTACAACACCTCACTGCGTGAAATAGGAAGTTCAAGATTCTGAGACCCAGTTCCTTAAAATGCTATTAATGACCTTATTTTAGTACATGCAAAGAGGCATATGGTACAACACTTAAATGCACTTGGAATGGGGTTTAGAGGAGAGGGTGGTGGATCTTGCTGTTTCTGCCCCTTTTTTCATAATTGTGTGTTGTTTTGGGTTGGTTTATTGGGACACTTTAAATTAGTATTCTGATACCCTCTCTCTGACTATGTGTATTTATAGTAAGGGCGGATTCACTGCCGTCTGAACGGGGGCGGCCTATGGCTGCCCCTTAATAAGATTTATTTTTTAAATGTTATACGTATGGGAAAATCCCGATCGTTCCCCTGTAAATTTTGACATTGCCCGCCATGAGATAGTAAATGGTTGAAAAAACCCAGGTTCGGGTTCGGGTTTTAGCTGAGCTGGGTACACCCTGATCATACCCTACGGGTTCGGGTATGAAATGCCCGGGTTTTAAAATACTCGGGTTCGGGTATTTTGTGCACCACTACTTGAAGAGGCGTTTTTGAGGATTTAACGCCCAATTCACCTTCCCACCACACATGGTCTAACAATAATTGCGTCATCTTGTGTACAATGAGTATGTACATGCATCATGGATTTATAATGATTCCAAATTACCAACTGTACATGTTGGATGCATGTGAGCACTGGGCACTATTATCAGCTTTCCATCAACGGTAGTACACCACTTTGTTTTCAATTCCATGTATTTTCCTTGTCTAGGCACTACCTAAATCTATGTCATGATCCCCCATGGTCCATCTTTCACATGCCGAATCTTCACGGTACATTCGGAACTAGTGAAGATCGTCTATTTGATGAACGAGGTCCATGATCGATAAGACGTTGTCAAGTAAATAATTGAATAGGGTAGGTTCGTTCATCAAGTGAATTTGAAACATAGATTCCACATTTTAGTAAGTGTTTTATAATTATGATGCTATAGACTTTCCAGAGTCCATAATGTGTTTGGGATTGAGCTCAGACTTGAGAAACTACTTATTAATTTTTTTAAAAAGCTAATAGATGAATAAGCAGTTTGGCTTTAGTAGAAACCCTTTATGATTTGGCTTTTTAATATGAGTGAAAAAACTATTTTGTAGAATTCAGAAATCCTGGCTTTTTGTTTTGACTTTTGATTTTTAGAATACAAATTACAGATTACCCACCCACAATTTGCTTTCATTACAACTCATTTGCCTCAATTTTTTTTTTTTTTTATAATTTTACATAAATTATAAGCTAAGCCAGACATTTTTTTAAATACTACTTATTGACTATTTGACTTTTGCCACTACAAAAGTTAATACAAACAATTTTCTAAAAAGTCATTTTGAAAAAGTCATAAATCAATTAACACTTTTGAAAAAAAAAATGCACTTTGAGAGTTACAAAAGCAATCCCAGACACCCTCATGGATTGACTTATGGTACACACTCGTAGGACTGAACATCGATGGATCTTTGTAACAGTACTACGATCAAGGCCAACTTCGGGCTTGTGCAAGAGATGCGATCACACAAGGCCGATTACTGCCGGTGACCTCATTTTTTTTTTTTTTTACATTTTCTATATAAAACATTATGTTAAAAAAAACCTATAAAGTTTAAAACACAATAATATTTTACAACCCATTAGCTTTTTTGAAAAATTAACCCAATTAAACAAGCCCAATAATCTTTATAGTTTTGATGTAACATCCTGGATTTTCCTGATTAAGTCGTCGTTTTAGTTCGTGGCCAAAGTGGGATTTTGAAAACTACAAGTTATTGTGTTGATCTTACAACTATGGTAACTAGTTAAGGAAATCCCTACCCGTTTTTTGGTGCCCGATTGACTGGCGATGGTGTACCCAATTGGGTATAGGTTACCGGATTGAGTTTACCGGCCCATCCACCCATAGCTATATACTTTACTATAAAACACGAAGTATTTTTAAATTAACCAGAACTAAACTAATCGTGACTCGTTCTTTAAGAAATAGGTTTATTTGGCTAGATTTTATTTGTCAAATAGGTTTGTATGGGTTACTTAAATTATACAATATGTTAAAATGAGTGAAAATATGTCCATTAAGTCGCTACACATCTACCCTTGTCTCCCTCCCCACATGAATCATCACTAGCTGCCATGAAACAAATATAGAGGGTGATGAACAAATTTATACAATTTTAAAGGGATAGATTTGACCTGAACATGTTTGACCAATTACTTAGTTCAGCCTACCCGGCCTCATCCATTTGTTTTCATGGATTAGTTAAAATAATGTAGAGAAACTATAAAAAACTAGTAAGTGAAACCCACGCGTTACAACGGGGATTTTAAAATTTGTAAGGATCAGTTTTGACGGCTAAAAAAATTTCATTTACAACAGTTTTATTACACAAAAGGTCTATGATGTAACTCAAAATATAAAGTCGTATTTTACATCAATTAAAACCACAAAAAACAATACCGATATCGGTTCCGATAACACCGATACCTATACCGATGTGGTCTAGTCGGTAACCAATCGGTTCGTTACCATACCGATATTTCTAAATACAATTCTGTTTACAATAAAATTTATATCGTAATGTTGAGGGAAAAAAAAATAAATGTAGCCGCATATTTAGTGGGTGAAACCTGCACGTTGCGGCTAGAATGTTTTTTTATAGGGTTCCATTTCACAACTAAAAAACAGTTCATTTACTATGGTTTTAATTATTACACAACATTTGTATGTTCTAATCCAAAAAATAAAGTTGTGTTTATCATCGATCAGAAACTATAAAAATGAATATCGATATTGGTACCGGCTCAGTTTCTCAGTGTATGTTATTTCGAATACAATTATGTTTTCAATAAAATTCATATGAGAAAATTAAACGTAGACACGTATTTCGTTTTTATTAAAAAAACAACGAACGAAAGTTATTTGAGAAAATAAAACTATTGTGTTAAAGATGCATATTATTTATAGGCTCCGGTTATTCACACATGCAAACATTTTATCTGCACAACCCGATACGGGCCGTAGACGAATACTTAGTACGAGGTACAATGCTTAGTAGCAAGTCAGACTGATACCAATGATTGTAAGGATATATACGGGTCGTAGACACCTCTACGACCCGTATAGGTCCTCTGATTATTTTGAGCTCCAAATTAGGTGGGATGGATGTTGTTTGATGGGTGGGATGGATGTTGTTTGATAAAATATTGTTTTTTTATATAAAAAAAATTATGCTTACCACCTTCCTCGTGTGAATCCTTGAAGCTGCTATCACCCTCCTCGTGTGAATAGTAAGTCCCGTATGCGTACTGTGGATGGCTTGGCGGCACGTCAAATGACTCCGGTTCTTCTACGTACTCCTAGTTTAAATCGGGCAGCTGGTTCAAATCGGGCAGCGCCTCCCCATCACCACAGTGAACAACTGATCTAATCTATTCGTCACCACGTTCTACCACGGTTCCGAAAATGCTTTCTGAGATGTAAGATAAGTCAAACGAGTACTCCCATTGTAACATCTGGCCCCTCTCACCACCAATATTGTCCGTTTTGCCCCGATGGGTCGCCCATCCAGAGCTCACGGATTTGTTTTTGGTTGCCCAAGTGGAGACTTCGCAGGAGGTCACCCATCCTGGAATTTCTCCCACCCAAGCACGCTTAACTATGGAGTTCTCCTCTCATCCACTAGCATTAAACCCAAAACGCGTTGGTGATTTAAGAGACAAGACATTACTTATGAACCAAGGATCTCTCCTGGCCACGGCCGATGTGGGATTTTCCTGGGGTGTCACACCCATTCACCCAAAACATCAATGTGGTGCCCTGAAGACAATGTGATAGTATGGTAATGATCAGATTTCACGCTATGCCGGAGAGAGTTTTTAAGGTTTTGTGTTCGTTGTCTAAGAAATGGTGCTGGGGTAGGAAGATAAATATGGACCTATACGGCACGTAAAGGCCTTTACCAGTCGTATAGGGTTTTTAATGCTTCCAATAACCGCATAACTACGGACCGTAGAGCCCTCTATAGGCCATAGATATGTTGCTTTTCAAACTGACAACCTGCAAGTCAGTCTGTCAGTCTGTTCATTGATAATTAGGTTGTACCTCGTACCAATCTACGTGCTACAGAGCCCTCAACAGTCTGTTTAGGGTTTAAATGCTACCTGCCAAACACACATTTACGGGCCATTATGGATTTCACGGGACGTAGAAGTTTGTTTTTCAGAAGACATTAAATGAACTGACGGTAACCTCTAAGGGTTGTAGAGGACTTTACGACCCGTTGAGGGTTGTGCAAACTTAATTTTTGTGTTTGTGCAAATAACATGCCCCATTATTTATAGTAGTATATAGGGATGGAACTAACACTTTGCAAGTAAAAAAAACAAAAAACAAAGTTACTATTCACCCAAATTTTGCAAATGTTATTATTAGAATAGAATTAAAACGTAAATGTGAGATACAATATAAAGATGGAAATGACAAAATGAATTATTTCAAAAGAAATTAAGTTCAATGAAAAGAAGTTGCTAACGCTAATGAATATCGATAGTGAACATATATAACATAGTAGGATGTTTTCTGTGTGGTATATTGGTTGAAATATTACACATATATTCCAAGTCCAACCTCCTTTGGATTTGTTTCCACCATCCATGGATCTCTGTGTACATGCATAAACAACTTTTTTAGCTCATATATATACATCCGTGTGTATGTATGCATATACACATGTGTATATATGCCTCATAAAATTTTATGCATATATATGAGTTAGTTTATACTTGTGCATTACGAAATTAATTGTTCCTTGTGCCGCACGTTGAAAAAGAAGTTCTCGAGCTTCAACAGCGATCCCTTCTGGCTATAGAAACAACGAACAGCATAAACGACTACAAGCATAGCATTATTATGCAATGGAATGGTATGAATCCATGTGGTGTACAAATCACCTTCCGTTATGTATTAGTTTATGTGCTTTGGTGCGTACCTCTTCTGGAAACCATACGCCTGGTTGCGTGCTACCTTCAAGAATAGCAAGAGCAAATGCAGCTGCTGAATTACCAACTGATCTGGAATGCATTCATGCACACATGTGACATGTTAACCTTAAAGGATGAATATCGTGAATTTTAAAGTTAAAGGACATCCACTGAAAATTGTTGTAAACATAAAGACCATCAGTTCTTCCACAACAAGTGTAGGAAAATATGACTTACATAGAGAGTCTTTTATGACTGAAAACACCGATTGTTTGACGTCCTCCTGAACACTCCAAATCAACCTGATCAGAAGGAAAAGAAATACATATAAGTTACCAAAACTATATACGGCTACAAAGGGCTTATTAGCGCATATTATTAGTATAAAAAGAAAGATTTTTGAACTCGTTACTCTTATTGAGATGCACTCTCCAACGTAGCCATCAATGGCACGAACTGCTGGATCAAACAACCGAACCATCTCTTCTACTTTGCTTCTGTCTCTTAGGACTTCCTAAAACATTCGACGCAAACATGTAAATTGAATGTGGGACCCTTTTTGAATTTTATATTATTTGTATAAAAAAACAATTAATTTTTTGTACAAAAACTGTTTCAGGTCAACCCAACCCATCTGGACCCATACAAGAGGTTGCATGTCTTCACCCGTACCCGATTTGGGTCGTTATCCAACCAACTCATTTTCCACCTCTAATGTTAATGTAGAAATATGGATTGCAATGTTCACATGTATATCTTACGGAAGGAAGGAAACGAGTCATTGCATCCATGGTCCAGTTCCAGACAAATGGTGCAGTTCCGAATCGAGCACTAACAGTTGGAACTCCAAGGACCTCATGTGCACTTGTCACCTCTGGCAAGTTCCTGGAAAATCACGAAAATAACCACTGACCAAATCAATTTGCAAAAATAAACACGTGAGACGTCAAATCTTAGACGCCTCATGTTTTTTTATGCTTTTTTTTTTAAACTCCTAAACATCTCCATTTTAGATGGTGTTTTTTTTAAAGATATGAAGGTTGAAATATATAACTTACAAAAGATACACATCTTTTTTCCCAATTCCTTTCCCAAAGTCAACGTTGACCATTCCGCTATAAGGCCTTAATTTGATTTTCTCTCCTGTTAAATAGTTTCTTACTTGTTAGCATCATGATTCATGAAACATGAACAACATTATATGAGGAGCATAAACAGTAATACAGACCTTTGTTATATGCAGTAACCTCCTCTCCAAGAAGTAAAAAAGTAGAGGCTAATATTGTTAAGCCCGCACCACCAGTTCCTGCGGTGTAGTAATAGAATCTAAGACAAGCATAGCATCAGATCATACATGTATATTAGAAGCATTATATCTTCGTTGCCGAGGAACATATAGTATAAAATATTGAGCAAGTTAATACCTCAACCGTTCAGGCTCACCCTTATTTTCACTTTTTGCAACGCGAACCAGCTCTGCTGCCATCACTGTCAAGATAAGAAGATAAATGATAATATGGATATATATCTAATGTAGATACAGAATAAATTAAGTTGTATGAAAACTTATTAGTAAAAAAGGTTTGTACAATTGCTCACTCCTGGATAGTTTCCACCAGTAGTTATTGCTGGAACTTTTGCAGCCAATGCTGCATTCATAAATGATTTTGCACGCAACGCGTAACTTGTATCATCACACACATCCAGATATGCGGTCTAACAATGTGTTGAAAGTATCTTTAAAACCACTTATTACTATAACTTCAAGAAATTATGGAATAAGCTTTACCTTGTTCTCACCTTGGTCTGTATGGCAGCTTTCAGAACTGCGCAATTTTTCGATTGTTGGAATGGCCCTGCAGCGTGTACCACAAGATCGACATCTGCAGAAGCGAAATGTGCATATGGTATAGAAAGTTTCTAAAAAATTTACAACATACTAGACTTAGCTATTTGAATTAACACACCAGTCAAAGCCGATTCGAGTGATTTAACATGATTTATATCAACTTCAGCAAACTCAGCTTTCTTCCCGAGTGTGGTCACCATACTAGCACCTTTTTCCCTAAAATACATTAGAGTATTCGGCGTGTTGGTTATAGAAATAAAGAATGTGTTAAAAAAATATAATTACTAATATTGTAATTATATTCACTTTTATAAATCACTTTTTATATATTTTTACTGATTTTATAATTTTTTTCTAAATAATATGTTTGTATTATTTCATGTTGGATCTTTCATAATGAGGTGCATATATTTGGCCTGGTTGATCAAGTCCAGCAGGAGAAGCCCGGTAGATGAGGAGAAGCCCAGTAGATGGCAGATGCAGCCCAGAAGTCATGATCCACAAGCTGTCCAGTTGTGTCGAAGGCTTTGGCCCACCTGGCCAGCTATGATCCCAAGCCTACGTGGCGATCCGTGTGACTTTATATCCACGGTCCAGATCTTGCTATTCTGTGTTTTCTCATATTGATCCAACGTCTCTCATTGCTTTGGGTGTGTTTTTATCCAAGCCTCTTCACCAGCTATAAAAGGAGATCATCTCTCTCGTTTTCCAGTTTAGCTGTTTTGAGTCTTTCTTTGTTATTTGTGCTATGATTGTTTTGAGCTCTTATCTCTCTATTCTCTAGGTCTGAAATCATCTGTCAATGATTTCATTGTTAGGTCCTGAGTTTATGTAGATCATCTGTTAATGATCTTTGTTTAGAGAGTTTGTATAGATCACATGTTAATGATCCGTGTCACTGTTTAGGGTTTGATCTTGTTGGTCAAATCTGTTTGTTCTTTATTTCTTTTGTAAACAGTCTTTCCAGTATTGAAGTTTATCAGTTTATTGTCGAGTTTACCATATTTTGACATGGTATCAGAGCCTTAAGGCTCAGATCTGTTCGTCTTCCGCTCACATTAGGCTTTCGTTTGAGTTCTTGTGTTGTTAGGGATTCTTGGGTTTGATCATCAACAGATCGTGTGATTTCTGGAATAACGAAGATAATCTACTCATTTGTCCTAGATCTGAAGTTCATAATCAGATCTAGGGATTGAAGATTTTCTAAGGATAGATTGGACGCTGAATCTTCTAGAAGCTTGTTTTTCTGCTCTCTGACTTGTAACCCTAAGTGAAGGTTACGAGTTACGAGTTTATTGGCGAAACCCTAACTTGGGTTCCTTCTGGTGAGATTGTTCCTTGACTCTTATTTTTGTAATTTGTTGTGTCTAGGAGCATTGACCGGGTTAGGGGGACCGCTATTGGCTTAACTATTTGTGTGTCAATTTTGTATTGTCTTGGTTAATTGCTGTATAATCAGTCATTTGTAAGTACCTGCTGGTGTGCATAGGTAGATACAAACTCCCTCGTTAAGACATGTCCAGGCACCCTTGAGTGATGATCCTGGAATCTTGACACTGGCGGGGCTTCGTTTGTTGCATACTTGGTACTTATTATTTGGTTGATCTATACTTGTTTAGGATTTTACTTGTTTTGTTTGTTGTTTGATTGATACAATGACTGATAACGATAATGATAGTAGTAGTAGTAGTAGTTCTAGTGAAGGTAGAGAAAGACTTGGTGGGGTTACTTTAATCAGTAAACTTGATTCAAGTGATCCTCTTTATCTTCATGCTAGTGACTCTGCTAATCTCACTATTGTTAATATGAAACTTAAGGGTACTGAGAACTATACTGTTTGGTCCAATGCTATGATTCTTGCTTTACAAGTTAAGAATAAATTAGGATTTTTGACTGGTGAATGTGTTAGGCCTACTGATGACCTTGTTTTAGGAAGACAATGGGATCGTTGTAACTCTATTGTTCTTACATGGATAATAAATTCTATTGCTGAAGATTTATATATGGGTCAGGTCTATTCTAAATTTGCATCTGATGTATGGAAAGACTTAAAAGATACATATAATAAAATTGATGGATCTGTCATATTTGATACATATCAAAAGATTAATCACTTTAACCAGAATGGTATGACAGTTGCTGAGTATTATCATAAGTTGCATATTATGTGGCAATATCTTGATCAAATATTGCATATGCCTGCTTGTACTTGTGATGCTTCTAAACAGTTTAATGATTTTAGTCATTTGATAAAACTAATGCAATTCTTGATGGGTTTGGATAATGTGTATAGTGCTGTCATGACTAATTTGTTAATAAGGGATCCTTTGCCTACGGTAAAGTGGTTTTTTTTTTTTTTTTTTTTTTTTTTTTTTGCAAAAAACCAGTCAAAACATAGACACTAGGAAAAGAAATGCTAGAATTAGTAATCAAAATCCTAATCTTAAATGCTCACACTGTGATAAATTTGGGCATACTGTGGAAAAATGTTTTGAAGTAATAGGGTACCCCCCATGGATGAAAAATAAAGTTGGATTAAATAAAAGGAACATAACAAGTAACAAGGTTACTAATGGTCCTTCTCTTGACACTAGTAATAAGAGGTCTGTGAGTACTTTAACTACTGATCAGGTGTCACAGTTGCTAAGTTTGTTGAACAAGAAGAATGAAGAAGGTACAACTAGCTACAACTCTGCAGGTAGGTCATGTAACTTCTTTTGTTCTGCAAGTAATTCTAAACCTGTTTTTGCTTTTTCAAATGTACATTCTTTGTTTAAAAAACTTGGATGGATAACTGATTCTGGTGCTAATCAGCACATGTTATGAATGCTGATTATGTTATAAATAAAATTGATGTTAGTGACTTAAACATAAATGTTAATCATCCCAATGGAACTAAAGTTATTGTTATAGGAGATGTCAAATTAACTGATGAAGTCACATTATATGATGTTTTTGTGGTTCCTAATTACTGTGTGAACTTAATGTCTGTTTACAAACTTGCTAAAGATAGTAAGTTGGATGTGTTGTTTAATGAGTCAAATTGTTACATACAGGATTCTTTAACCAAGAGAGTCCTGGTGACTGGTACGTAGTCAAGTTGATGGGTTATATTTCTGTGGTGAGTCATCTATGTTCTCTGGAATGTGTTGTAGTAGCTTTGAAATGACAAACTTATGGCATGCTAGGCTTGGTCACCCCTCAAACATTGTTTTAAAAGTATTAAAAAATGATTTAAAAGACAATGTTTTGTCTAATGATAGTCATGAGCCATGTGAAGTATGTCACAAATCTAAACAACATAGAGAACCATTTCTCATTAGTGATCATAAAACTACTTGCCTAGGAGACTTGGTTCACTTAGATGTTTGGGGTCCTTATAGGGTGAAAAGTAGAGAGGGGTTTACATATTTTCTGACCATAGTTGATATCTATACCAGGACTGTATGGGTGTATCTAATGAGATTTAAAGATGAAGTCTTTGACAATATATTACATTTTTTGCTGTTATTAAAAATCAGTTTAAGAAAAGTGTCAAGATTTTTAGAAGTGACAATGGTACTGAATTTGTCAATTCTAAAATGAAAGACTTGTTAAATAAAAATGGTATTTTACATCAGACTTCATGTGTACATACACCTCAGTAGAATGGTATAGTTGAAAGAAAACATAGACATTTGTTGAATGTTGCTAGAACATTGTTGTTTCAAAGTAACTTGCCATTGTGTTTTTGGTCTGAATGTATTCTTACTGCAGTTTATCTTATTAACATGACTCCATCCTCTGTGTTAAATGGTAGGTCACCTTATGAAGTTATGTATGGTTTTAAGCCCTCTTATGATCAACTTAGGGTCTTTGGATGCTTGTGTTATTGTAATGTCTTAAACAATTCTGATAAGTTTGATATACATGCAAATAAATGTGTTTTGATTGGGTATTCTAATGAAAAGAAAGGTTATAAACTATGGAATTTAGATTTAAAACAAGTTGTTTTGTCTAGAGATGTAAGGTTTTATGAATCAATTTTTCCATTTAAAGAACCTAAGATTTCTAAAGATTCTGATCTAAATGTTTATCAAAACATAGATCAATTAAACTTTTTTGATTTGTTTGAGTCAACTAACAACACAAGTTCTATTGATCCTGATGGTACCGATGACGAACAGAGGGCAAACCAAGATTCTGATTGTCATGGGACTCGACAACCGGTTGACAATCTGGATACTACCTCTGGTAAGGCTGTGGATCAGCAACCAGGTAGTCCAGTTGACAACAGAGGTAGGGCCAAGGGTGACAGATCAGAAAATGATGACTTTAACAACTCTGAGGAACACCCATTATCAGCTGATCATCCAACAGTTGTTAGGAAATCTACTAGAAATGTTACCTTTCCTAAAAAATTTAGTGACTTTATTGTTGAAGAAAAAGTCAAGTATGGATTGGAAAAAGTTGTAAACTATTCTAATCTTTCTGTTGACAATCTGTGTTTTACCTCTATGTTAAATAAAAGTATTAAACCCAGTTTTTACTATGAAGCATGTAAAGATAAAAACTGGGTTAATGCTATGAATGATGAAATAGAGGCTTTGAATAGAAATGACACATGGGACATTGTTGAATTACCAAAAGATAGAAAAGCTATAGGGTGTAAATGGATTTATAAAATAAAGTATAAATCTAATGGTAAAATTGATAGATATAAGGCTAGGCTTGTTGCTAAAGGTTATAGTCAAAGAGAAGGTTTAGATTTTGATGAAACCTTCTCTCCTGTGGTCAAAATGATTACAGTTAGATGTGTGTTAACCATTGCTACACAAAATAACCGGTCTCTGTATCAACTTGACATTAATAATGCTTTTCTATATGGTGATTTGTTTGAAGATGTGTATATGAAGTTACACGAAGGGTACTTTTCTAAGAATGATACTAGAGTTTGCAGACTTAAAAAGTCTTTGTATGGGCTTAAGCAAGCTCCTCGTATGTGGAATGCAAAACTTATTAGTGTGTTGTGTGAATTAGGTTTTGTGCAAAGTAAGTGTGATCATTCTATGTTTGTGATGTCTTCAAAGGACATTTTTTGTGTTTTACTTGTTTATGTTGATGACATAATCTTGACTGGAAATAGTAGTAAGTTTATTGATTATGTCAAGTCATTTTTTAAGACCAAGTTTCTTATTAAGGACTTGGGTTCCCTAAAGTATTTTCTAGGAATTGAAGTGTTAAAAATTGAGGATGGGTTGTGCTTAAGTCAAAGAAAGTACTGCCTTGAATTATTGGCAGAATATGGGTTAACTGGTTGTAAACCTGTTAAGTGTCCTATTGAACCCAACCATGTGATTACTAACTTGTGCAAACAAGAAAGTGAACAGTTGGTGGACATAACAGGTTATCAAAGGCTAGTAGGTAAGTTGATTTACCTATCCCATACTAGACCAGACATCACCTATTCGGTGCATGTTTTTAGTCAGTTTATGCATAATCCTACCAAGGCTCACTTCATAATTGTTGTGAGAGTACTAAGGTACCTAAAACAGGCTCTTGGAAAAGGCATACATATTTCCAAAAGTTCTGATCTCAGCCTTTGTGGATATGCTGATTCAGACTGGGCAAAATATGTAGAAACCAGGAAGTCTGTTACAGGTTATTGTATATTCTTAGGGAACTCTTTAGTGGCTTGGAAAAGTAAAAAGCAGTCCACTATTGCACGGTCTACAGCAGAAGCTGAGTACCGGTCCATGTGTACTGCAACATGGGAAATCATGTGGCTGATTAATCTGTTAAATGAACTAAATGTTAAGGTCAGTCTTCCTGTTAAGCTTCATGGTGATAATTCTGCTGCTCTTGCAATAGCAGCTAATCAGTTTTTTTATGATAAAACAAAACACTTCGAAATTGACTTATATTTTTTGAGAGATCAAATTAATAAAGGTTATGTTCAAACTGTCAAAATACAAACAGAGAAACAAATTTCAGATATATTTACCAAAGGACTTGGTATTGCTCAACACGAACAAATCTGTTCATGGTTGAACATGGTTGATGTGTTTGGGTATAAAAGTGAGGGGGGGGGGGTGTTAAAAAATATAATTACTAATATTGTAATTATATTCACTTTTACAAATCACTTTTTATATATTTTTATTGATTTTATAGATTGTTTCTAAATAATATGTTTGTATTATTTCATGTTGGATCTTTCATAATGAGGTGCATATATTTGGCCTGGTTGATCAAATCCAGCAGGAGAAGCCCGGTAGATGAGGAGAAGCCCAGTAGATGGCAGATGCAGCCCAAAAGTCATGACCCACAAGCTGTCCAGTTGTGTCGAAGCCTTTGGCCCACCTGGCCAGCTATGATCCCGAGCCTACTTGGCGATCCGTGTGACTTTATATCCACGGTCCAGATCTTGCTATTCTGTGTTTTCTCATATTGATCCAATGTCTCTCATTGCTTCGGGTGTGTTTTTATCCAAGCCTCTTCACCAACTATAAAAGGAGAAAGGAGATCATCTCTCTCGTTTTCCAGTTTAGCTGTTTTGAGTCTTTCTTTGTTATTTGTGCTCTAATTGTTTCGAGCTTTTATCTCTCTGTTCTCTAGGTCTGAAATCATCTGTCAATGATTTCATTGTTTGGTTCTGAGTTTATGTAGATCATCTGTTAATGATCTTTGTTTAGAGAGTTCGTATAGATCATATGTTAATGATCTGTGTCACTGTTTAGGGTTTGATCTTGTTGGTCAAATCTGTTTGTTCTTTATTTCTTTTGTAAACAGTCTTTCCGGTATTGAAGTTTATCAGTTTATTGTTGAGTTTACCATATTTTGACAGAATGTTACGTAAAATACATCTAAAACAAGTTCAGCAATTGATATTATAGATATTTTGTAAATCTGCACCAGCATATATAACTATTAACTAAGTCTGGTATAAACTTCTTACTATCTGTTGGGTTAATTGATTGTTCGCAGTTGCGGACCTACATACGTCCCCAAGATGGACAGACGCCCCCTTAAAATGATTTTTTTATTGCAATTTGTAGGCAAAAATCCTGATCGCACCCCTTAAAAGTTCGGTTAAACCCTCTAATTGCACACCAAGAAAATAATTCCTGGGTCCATCAGTGGTTGTTCGTGGGTTAAACGGTTATTTAGTAGTTTGCCATGGAGTCTCCGTAAGCCCAAAAGCCTAAGGGTCTGTTTGGTATGGGGTAATGGAATAAATGAGGGAATGGAATGGAGAAGGTAATGGAATGGACAAGGGAATGAAATGGATGATTACCATTCCATGGTCTTGTTTGGTTACACGTAAGAATGGAATGATTCATTACTTTGTATTGTTTGGTATGAAAGAAAAGACAAATGAATAAAATCAACGGTGATGAGTGATGGTAGAGGTAGAGGTAGTGGCGGTCGGTGGTGGCGGAAGCACCGACAACGGTGGTGGTAGTGGTTGTCAGTGGCGGTGACGACGATGGGTGGTAGTGGTTGTCATTACCTTGACCAACCAAACACATTTTTTTTTCATTCCATTGTAATGCTCCATTCCATTCCACCTCTCATTCCAGCATACTAAACGCTACCTAAAGGAAAAGACCAAGATATCTAAAGTTGACAGGTTGTAAGTTTTTTTTTTTTTTTTTTTTTTTTTTTTTTTTTTTTTTTAAGCTTGAAGCTCATAAAAGCTTTTTGTCAAATATACCTAAAGATGTTTTTCTTTTATTTTCAAAAAGTCTCCTATAGTTTGATTTTAGTTCTAAAAAACCCTAAAGTTTGTTTGATTATTAAAGAAACTAGGTGTTTTAATGATTGCGCGCTGCGCGATATATCATGTGGCGCGTTGTGCCACAACCGTGCTAACCGCGGTGTAAGATGGAGGCGCAAAACCGTGTTACGTAACAACGAAACAACGACTAAAACCAGGAAAATCGGCAAGAAAGAACACAACAGATGAACGGAGACGAAAATACTATACGAACGTAGATGAAAACTACGTAAAAAAAACGGAGACGAACGGAGACAAAAAGATCAGGTGTTGCAGACGAACGGAGACGAAAATACTATACGAACATAGACGAACACTACGTAAAAAAAAGCGTAGACGAACAGAGACGAAAGTACAATACGAATGTAGACGGACACTATGTAAAGAAAACGTAGACGAACGTACTATACGAACGTAGACTAACGCTACGTAAAAAAAAAATACTATACGAACGTAGACGAAAACACTATACGAACGTAGAGCAAGTTAGGTTAAAGAGCGGGTGTTGCAGACGAACGGAGACGAAAGTACTATACGAACGTAGACAGACACTACACAAAAAGAAAAAAAAAAGAAATAAATTGTGGCCAAGATGGGGAAAAAAACTTAACCAAAAAGTTGATGGTCAAAACGGGAAAAAAATGGGGGAAAATAAAATGTAACCAAAAAGTTGGTGGCTAACGGGAAAAAAGAACATATATAAAAGAAAAATAAATAAAATGTGGCAAAAATAGGGGAAAAAAAAACTTAACCAAAAAGTTGGTGATAAAAACGTAAAAAAAAAAACTTAACAAAGAAAAAAAAAGTGGCGCAAACAAAAAGTTTAAAACGTGACTATTTCTAAGAGCTCACTACTTCATATATATATATATATATATATATATATATATATATATATATATAATACCTTAAACTAAAATAATTCAAATATATTAAATGTTTATTTTAGTTAGTGTTTTAAAACTATTAAAACCTTAAACTATAATAATTCAAGTATATTAAAACTTTTTAAACATATTAAAATTTTAAAGTTTAAACTAAAATAAAATAATTTAGTTATGTGAAAATTTGGGACGACATCATGTATTCACGTAATCAATATAAGGAAACCAAGAAAAGTAAGAAAAAAGTTAACGCGCCAGTTAGGCGCAGGAAACTGGGCAAACATGAACAACTCCTTGTAGGGATGAGCATATTGCACCGAATACCGAACTGATACCGATATCGTACCGAACCGAGGGTGTTCCATATCGGTATCGGTACTCACATTTAGAGGTTTTCGTTTCCGATATTTTCGGTATTGGTACGGGATCGGTATTTTAAGGTAAAATGCCATACCGGTACCGAACCGATACCGTACCGTATGTTTTCGGTATCGGTATTGGGTTTTGAGAGTTTTCGAGATCGGTATCGGTTGGTATCGATACCGTCCCGAGCTCATCCCTTACTCCTTGTGCACTCACACACACACACAAAAAAAATTCATTATCTAAACCTTAACTTGCATTTACAATTGCTCTAAACATGCTTCCGTATACTTTCTAATGCCGAAAGATAATAAAACCTGTTACGACCAGCAATGATGATGTGGAGGTCAGGGGAGAGCTTGGAGAGAGCGATGGCGGTAGAGCCACCGACTCGACCCGTTCCCCCGAGCACCAGAACTCTAGAATTGCTAGTTTCTGGTTGAAGACCAGCGGAAGCCATTGTAGGAGGCCTGATGTTGCTCCAGTGGTGCATACATGCACATGCCATATCCATTGTTCGTTACTTACAATGTCTGTTACGCAAAATATCTAACTTTGTATACTTAAAATATTATTATATTACCAATGCATTCCACTACAGTTGCTTGTTGTACGATTGTCTAGGTGTTTTACAACACGTGTGTTTTTATATCTGAGGAAAATAAAAAAAGTAACATGGACCACCCTATAATTATAAAAATAAACACATAAAACGTCTTAATTTTAAAGAAGTCGTACTATCCAACACTAATTAGAATTTGATATTTGTTCAAAGAGTCTTAAATAAAGACTCTTTAACTTGTAATGATCACACAAACCAACCAATCAAACGATGACACATGGGTGAAAAAGGCTACTAGACGCTACAAAACTGTAGCGTCTAATAGCCTTTTTCACCCATGTGTCATCGTTTGATTGGTTGGTTAGTGGGACCATTACAAGTTTAAGAGTCTTTATTTAAGACTCTTTGAACAAATGTCAGATTCTGAGTTGTGTTGTGTTGAATAGTGTGAAATCTCTAAACTTAATACATTTTATGTGTTTATTTTTTTAATTATAAAGTGGTCAATGTTTAATTGTGTGATTTTCCCTTTTTGAAACATTTGATGCTTGTCTTTTTGTCCGTCTCTTTTGGAAGCATCCATGTTTCATTATTTTTTTAAAAGGTATCTACTAAATAAAGAGAGACAACTTAGATAGAAGAGATAATGGAGATTGGAGAGAAATTATATAGAGTGGCAAAGCTTGATTTTTTTTTTACCGGAGGGGTCAAGAGTCACCTTTAACACAGGGAGGCCTGACTCAATATGTATAAAATTTTCAGATGAAAACGAGGAACTTTTCACTACTGTGGCAAAAAATGTGGGGACCGGGCTCAATACATATAAAATTTTCAAACGAAAATTGATACATTTAAACTACTAAGCCAAAAAACGGAGGGGGGGGGGCTCCTTGGCCTCCATTATACTTCGCCACTTACTATATATATATATATATATATATATATATATATATATAGGGAATGGTTATAGAGAAAACCCTCCTTATTTGGTAAACTCTGGAAACTCTGACTTCCCAATATTTTTTTTTTTTGAAAAAAATAGGGCAAGTAATATACATGATTTTAAGCATTTTGGGCCAAAAAAATTAAAAAAGCGCCGAGTACTTTTTTTTTAAAAAATAAAATAAAATTTTGACTAACACATGTTAAGCGCTAATAACAGGTGTTAACAATGTGTTAACTATATGTAAACAGTAGACGTTTTTTATTTTTTAAAAAAAAACCGTTCGGCGCTTTTTCGATTTTTTTGGCCCGAAATGCTTAAAAAAATGTATATTACATACCCTATTTTTTTCAAAAAAAAAAAATGTTGGGAAGTCAGAGTTTCCAGAGTTTACCAAATAAGGAGGGTTTCCTCCATATACTTTACCTATATATATATATATATATATATATATATATATATATATATATGAAGAGAATGAATCTTTTTATCGAAGGATCGGAAAAAAACGGGTCCGGATCTCCTGCGGGAATGATTTGGAAGAGCCAAAACCAAAAATAGTGGTATTTGCTAGCAACAACATAATGGAGGCAGTCAATAAATATAGATTGATCCGAAATCTGATTCAAATCCAACATAGCACCCATAGGTACATAAGAAATGTATTGAATCGATTCTTTTTAATGAATAGATCCGATCGCAACTTCGAATATGGAATTCAAAGGGATCAAATAAGAAAGGATACTCTGAATCATAGAACTCTAATGAAATATACGATCAACCAACATTTATCGAATTTGAAAAAGAGTCAGAAGAGATGGTTCGATCCATTTCTTTTTTTTTCTCGAACCGAGAGATCCATGAATCGGGATCCTGATGCATATAGATACAAATGGTCCACTGGGAGCAATAATTTCCAGGAACATTTGGAACATTTCGTTTCTGAGCTGAAGAGCCGTTTTCAAGTAGTGTTCGATCGATTACGTATTAATCCATATTCGATTGATTGGTCTGAGGTTATCGACAAAAAAGATTTGTCTAAGCCACTTCGTTTCTTTTTGTCCAAGTTGCTTCTTTTTTTTTGTCTAACTCACTTCCTTTTTTGTTTGTCAGTTTCGGGAATATCCCCATTCATAGGTCCGAGATCTACATCTATGAATTGAAAGGTCCGAACGATCCACAGTTTTTAGAATCAATAGGTCTTCAAATCGTTCATTTGAAAAAATTGAAACCCTTCTTATTGGATGATCATGAGACTTGCCAAAAATCGAAATTCTTGATCAATGGAGGAACAATATCACCATTTTTGTTCAATAAGATACCAAAGTGGATGATTGACTCATTCCATACTAGAAATAATCGCAGGTGATCCTTTGATAACACAGATTCCTATTTCTCAATGATATTCCACGATCAATACAATTGGCTGAATCCCGTGAAATCATTTCATAGAAGTTCATTGAGATCTTCTTTTTATAAAGGAAATCAACTTCGATTCTTGAATAATCCACATCACTTCTACTTCTATTGTAACAAAAGATTCCCCTTTTATGTGGAAAAGGCTCGTATCAATAATTATGATTTTACGTATGGACAATTCCTCAATATCTTATTTATTCACAACAAAATATTTTCTTTGTGGGCCGGTAAAAAAAAGTGGTATTTGAATACCACTGCACCAAAACTCTAGAATTGCTAGTTTCTGGTTGAAGACCAGCGGAAGCCATTGTAGGAGGCCTGATGTTGCTCCAGTGGTGCATACATGCACATGCCATATCCATTGTTCGTTACAATGTCTGTTACGCAAAATATCTATTCTTTCTAACTTTGTATACTTAAAATATTATTATATTACCAATGCATTCCACTACAGTTGCTTGTTGTACGATTGTCTAGGTGTTTTACAACACGTGCGTTTTTACATCTTTGAGGAAAATAAAAAAACTAACATGGACCACTTATAATTATAAAAATAAACATATAAAATGTCTTAATTTTAGAGACGTCGTACTATCCGACACTAATTAGAATTTGATATTTGTTCGAAGAGTCTTAAATAAAGAGTTTAACTTGTAATGGTTCCGCTAACCAACCAATCAAATGATGACACATGGGTGAAAAAGGCTACAAGACGCTACAAAATTCAAGCGTCTAGTAGTCTTTTTCACCCACGTGTCATCATTTTATTGGTTGGTTTGTGTGACCATTACAAGTTAAAAAGTCTTTATTTAAGACTCTTTGAACAAATGTCAGATTCTGAGTTGTGTTGGATAGTGTGAAGTCTCTGAACTTAATACCTTTTATGTGTTTATTTTTTTAATTATAAAGTGGTCAATGTTTAATTGTGTGATTTTCCCTTTTTGAAACATTTGATGCTTGTCTTTTTGTCCCTCTCGTTTGTAAGCATCCATGTTTCATTATTTTTTCAAAAGGTATCTACGAAAGAAAGAGAGACAACTTAGATAGAAGAGATAATGGAGATTGGAGAGAAATTATAGAGAGTGGCAAAGCTTGAGTTGTTTTTTTTTTTTTTTTCCCGGAACAGGGAGGCCTGACTCAATATGTATAAAATTTTCAGATGAAAACGAGAAACTTTTCACTACTGTGGCAAAAAATGTGGGGACCGGGCTCAATACACATAAAATTTTCAAACGAAAATTGATACATTTACACTACTAAGCCAAAAAACGAGGGGGGGGGGGCTCCTTGGCCTCCATTATACTTCGCCACTTACTATATATATATATATATATATATATATATATATATATATAGTGAGAGAGAGAGAGAGAGAAGTTTATTTAATCGATAACCAAATAAACAAATACTAGTATACTAGATACACAGTGGCGGTGTTACACCCTCAAATTTCCACTACGGAGTTTATATCGCGAAGTGCGTGACATACTTGGATTCCATAGCCATAAATCATATGAACGACTTTAAATGCCCAAAGCATTTAGTTCATTTTCAAAAACCAAGTTTAGTAACCAATCACAAGTTTTAAGAAAATGCGGAAGCAAAAACAAACAGTTAAGTTAAATAGTTATGCGCAAAACAAACGCGCCCAAACCAAAGTAAAAGTAAATAATAAAATAGTTTAAGTTTCTAATGTCCCATGACAAACATGATGCATGACCTTTGCGTGCTCCGACCTAGCGACTTGCAAAAGCATGCTAACGTCTATCAACATAAAGTCAGTGAGTTCACAGTTTAAGTAGCATGTGTAAAGTTATCAAAGTGTGAAGTTTAAGCTTGCAAGGGGTAGCTGATCCACTCAATGTAACTAACATGAGATTATTGGGAACATACAGATGATACAGTGCCTCGGCACTAGTGTCTATCAACGCTAGCAAGAAAATGTGGTCAGCAGTTCATGCCCCTGACCCAAGCACCTCAGGCATGAGGTTGCTGCACAACCTAATAGCGCTAGAAACTAATACCCCGTTTGCCTCCAGCGATTAACCCAATAATGTTGTAAGGACTTTTAAATGATAGAGGTTGTTTAGTTCATAAATGACAGTTAAAGTTGTGAAACTGATAAAAACGCGATCCACACAAGGAATCGAAAACCGGACCCACACAAGGAGTCAAAGCACCCCAAAACTCGGGATGTAAAAGTAGTCCCAAACCGGACTAGAAAAAGTTTAGTAAAATGTCTCAAACCCGAGACGCATGCTTTCGAGAAAATAGTAGTGAAACTCACCTTAGGTTGCAAATCTAAATCCAAAATCCACAAGTAATAAGGACGCGCTACCTAAAAGTTATTGTAAATCGAAGATCATTCTATTGACCAAACATCCCTTTAAATAGGGGAGAATACATAATGGCCCTATCACCTAAACAAGGAAACGTAATCAATACATAATTACAATATAATACAAATATTCCAAAAATCAATCCATTCTAAATATATATTTAATATGTCGGTTAATACTCCCCCTCAGTTTGAGCGCCCGTCGGGAAGAACGCTCAAACTGGACCTGAAAGACCGAAACAAGTGTCGTGGAAGCCCCTTGGTGAAAATGTTTGCATACTATAAAGAATATGGGACGTGAAGCACTCGTATGTGACCAACACGGACTTTCTCTCAAACAAAGTGTATATCTATCTCAATGTGCTTGGTTCGTTGATGCTGAGCCGGGTTATCTGATAGATAGACAGCTGACACATTGTCACAATACACAACAGTGGCATACCGAAGAGGTAGATGAAGCTCGAGTAGCAAATTGCGAATCCAAGTGGCTTCAGTGACAGCATTGGCAACTTGTCACACCACGCCTATGGCGGAAACACGTGGCGCGACGGTTCAAGAGGATTAAGCCAAGATTAATGCAAATCACAAAATTATTTAAAGAAACGGGCATTTATTCAAACGTTGAAAATCACGTCAAATTATTCATACATAACTTAAAATTGTTTTTAATATAAACAGGGAGGCTCCTCCCTATATCCCGAATTCCTTGGGATAGAGAGACGAGACCCCTTCACGACATCCAACGCCCAAATTGGAGATTCCCCCGACCCTGCTTGCCATGTCATCCTTCATCAGTCAATTACCTGAAAGATATGTTTAAAAATCGTCAATATAAAAATATTGGTGAGTTCACAGGTTTTGGTTTAATAAAACTTTATCTCATGGGAATATCCTTGTTATGACAATTTATAGGAGTTGCAAGTTCCTACAATTCTACTTGAGCCTATAACCAAACCAAGACAAAATAATAATGCCCCGCCCCAAGTCGTTACTCGGTATTCTGATATTCCCAAAAGATCTTGTTTAAGCCTTGAATTGATATAAAATAGAGACGGGTGAATTTGAGCCAAGAACAAACAACTAATATAAGAAAGATAGATAGATATTGGATTAAACAAAGAGAACTTTCATTGAATGTAATAATAAGATAACAAGATAATCACCCACCCCGGGTGAGCTCCCCCGGGGTGGTGGCTCCAAAATACACACCTTTTCTATGGTGTCTAGTGTCCTATTTATAGATCCTGAGCCTTGTCCTCCAAGCAAGCCGCCACTTGCTTGGAAAACCCTAAAATGTGTGAGTACTTGGCTGAGTACTTGACTAAGTGCTCAGCCCACCGTGTGAGCACTTAGCTGAGTACTTAACTAAGTGCTCAGGTGAGCACTTAGCTGAGTACTTAACCAAGTACTCAGTGTGAGTACTTGGCTGAGTACTTGCCTAAGTACTCAACATATGAAACAAGTACTCAACATATGAAACAAGTACTCAACATTCAAGCATAAGTGCGCAGAATTCATCCACACATGAACTGAAAATTCATTTAAAACCCCATATTCAGCAACTGGTTTACGTCTCCGGCGGGTTTCGGTTGAAGATCCAATCAAAACAAGCCTCAAACGAGCCAACCGTGGCTCTGATACCAATTGATATTCCCAAAAGATCTTGTTTAAGCCTTGAATTGATATAAAAATAGAGACGGGTGAATTTGAGCCAAGAACAAACAACTAATATAAGAAAGATAGATAGATATTGGATTAAACAAAGAGAACTTTCATTGAATGTAATAATAAGATAACAAGATAATCACCCACCCCGGGTGAGCTCCCCCGGGGTGGTGGCTCCAAAATACACACCTTTTCTATGGTGTCTAGTGTCCTATTTATAGATCCTGAGCCTTGTCCTCCAAGCAAGCCGCCACTTGCTTGGAAAACCCTAAAATGTGTGAGTACTTGGCTGAGTACTTGACTAAGTGCTCAGCCCACCGTGTGAGCACTTAGCTGAGTACTTAACTAAGTGCTCAGGTGAGCACTTAGCTGAGTACTTAACTAAGTGCTCAGGTGAGCACTTGGCTGAGTACTTGACTAAGTGCTCAGCCCACGTGTGAGCACTTAGCTGAGTACTTAACTAAGTGCTCAGCCCACTGTGTGAGCACTTAGCTGAGTACTTGACTAAGTGCTCAGGTGAGCACTTGGCTGAGTACTTGTCTAAGTGCTCAGCCCACGGTGTGAGCACTTAGCTGAGTACTTGACTAAGTGCTCAGGTGAGCACTTGGCTGAGTACTTGCTTAAGTGCTCAGCCCACTGTGTGAGCACTTAGCTGAGCACTTAACTAAGTGCTCAGCCCACTGTGTGAGCACTTGGCTGAGTACTTGCTTGTAATTGATAACATCATTCTCTAATTTGACCCAACATATTCCTACGACTTGATTTCAGAATACGTGCACCCCAGGCATACGCCGATGCATAATCGATGCTATCGATTAGGGGTGGGCCTTGTCAGGCACCAATAGTACTATCCAAATATTCATTCGGTTTCACTTTCCTGAATTAATGATTATAGTAGAGAGGTCTCAACCCCGAGTGGCGATCACAACTCAAGTATCCAACCCGTCAAACAAATCCCAACATATCTTTCCCCCGTAAAAACGTTAAATAGTTTAGAAATGGGGCCGTGAGACTCACCTGTAACTGTGCTCGGCTCAAAGAAGAAAATAGCAAATTTTGCGGTCTCGCACCTACAAATGTCCTAGACGTATAAGTCACTTACACCTATAGTGCATGTGCCTTGGCAAGTTGTACACCCAACTTCCCGACCACGTTTTATCCCAATTCCCGTTTAATAGTTTCGTATCCTAGGTTCATTGGCGATGGATTACCCTTTTCTTACAAGTCATATATTATTCTAGTTAATATTCTTTGTGACTTGTATACTATTATTCTCGACACGACACGACTCTACCCAACGTATAATTATTTTCCCATTTAAATAATTATACTTAGGATCGTTTCGCTCGATATAATATGATTTCTTATTACCCGACCCGACTCACTTTGCCACATATTTATTTTCCCATTCAAATAAATATGCTAAGTTCTTGTCGTTTGGTAATATATTCTTAACGCCCGACTTGACTCACCACGCCGTACATTTATTTTCCCATTTAAATAAATGTACTAGGATCTTGTCGGTATTCACATGTTCGTAGATATACTTCACCTACTCGTCTCGGTTTTCCTTCTCGCATATCTATTTTCCCATTCAAATAGATATACTAGAATTTCGTCGAGACGAGCCTGTGTACATATATCAATGCGTGAATTTTTACTAGTTAAGTCCATGTGTCGTTTAGCGTTTTTAATTCATTACGTTGTGTTTTCTCCCACGAATATTCTTTCTACACTTAGGAAAGTGTTACGCGAGTTTCACCCTTGTTATATATATTTTATTACTTAAAATATATATATGTACATTTTCATCTTGCCGTAATGGCATTTTTCTCATATGTCCGTTTATCCGTTTCTCGCTAGTTCATGTAGCTAAGTCCGTTAGTTAGCTTTTTCCACATTTTCTTCCAATATGCGTTCTATGGAAATATTATTCGTACTTCCAATTCCGAACGTATATTTCTTGGAAAAATATACTTTTGTATTTTTAGCCCAACTTGTTCAACTTGTATTCCAAAAATATTTCCGATACTTTTATATTCCCATTTATATAAAAGTATCCATTTTTGTACAAGTTTTCCCAAGTCTTTACTAATATTTTATAAAACCTTATTTTTATAAAATCCTTATGTTAGCTTATCCTCTTATTTTTATAAAACTTCTATTTTTATAAAAATGCCTCTTTTAATTTATACATAAGTAAGTTTCTCATGTTTATCAAAACTACACTTGGAAAAACTATTATTTACGTTTTTGACACCGAACTTTCCGTTAATGCGTTTTTGGACCAAAGTTTCTAAAATACATATTTTAGTCCTTCAACTTTCTAAGTTACAATATTAGTCCCTTAACTTATACTTGTTGCATTTTTCATCTTATCCTTCAAGGTTAGCATTTTTCTTCCAACTTAGTGGACTTTGAAGAATCATTTTCTTAATGCTTGATTATTTTTACTTCATTCCACTTCTAATAATCTTATAATCCATCCTAGATGCTATTAACATGTGTGTTTCATATTTTTATCCAAAATATCAACTTTTCACTCATCCAAGTGAGTAGACTTTGAACATGGAACTTTTTCACCTATGATCATCTAACCCATTTTAATATATTTTTGACATTAACTAGTCATCTTATGATGATTAAAATCATCTTTCATCATATTCAAGTCCTTTTCACAAATCATATTCCAATCATCATTCAACTCAAGTGTATGTTCATATTATTATATTTTCTCAAAATATCACATTTATTAATATCAATCCAAGATTTATTCATGTTATTATTCTTCCATTTTTATTCTTGTAAGACACATTATTTCAAAACCATATTTCCCATCAATGTACAACTTGCTCATAAAGACACTTAATATGAACATTAACAAACAAAACAAGGTTAAAACTTACTACTAGCTCAAGGCTAGGGAAGACAAGAACCTTGGATTGGATGGGGTTTAGTGTGTTCTTCCAATGGGTTAAGCTCCAAGCTCTTGAAACACACAATGGGGTTTTGAAGGATAATGATCTAGAGGTGATTTGGAAGTGTAAAAATTGTAAGAATTATGTTGGTGTGGGGGTGTAATGTCACGGCCACAAGAAGAAGGAGAAGAAGTTTTTGGGATTTTTGTTTCAAGTATTCTCAAGTGGCTTATAACATTCTCTTTCAAATCTTCCAAAGATCACTTAATATCTTTGTCTTGGATTATGGGAGATTGCAAGGATTATGTAAGATCACAAACAAAATCTTGGAAGATTAAGAGGGTGTCTTGGCCGTGAGTTTTGAGAGAGAGAGTGGAGAGGATTTGGTGAATTTTATTGTCCAATGCTTGATCATGCAACCTTATGATTATTATCTTAATTATTGGATATTAAGGAGATGAAGAGTTAAAGGAGATAATTAAAAGATTTTACCCATTTGAGTGGGCCATAGGCCGGCCCCAAGGGGTGTTGGTGGGGTCCACTTTTGCTAAATAATACCCTTTATTAGTTAAGTTAATCTTGTGCGGGTACCGTCTGGGTATTCTTGGGTTTTTAATCGCGTGTCACCCGAATATTAAAATACCCTTAATATTCCTTAAATATAGTCCAGTTTAATTACTGATAATTTATTTCGGCTTTTGTCGGGTGAAATTACGTGTTACGCGCGTATCGGGTGCGGTACGCGCACTTTACTCGTTACCGGAAGATTTGTACAATAAGCTTTCACGTGTGGCTTTGAGTTTCCAAAACTCATTATATTTTGTGAAATTATCATTTATTATATATTTCGGGTGTCCGGGGTTCGTTTCGCTTATTAAATTTTTACCGGGTAATCGCCAGTGTCCATACCGGATAGATTTGCTTGCGCATGATCCTATCATGTTTTGTCATTAAACTTATGCATTCCTATGCATTATTTGGGAATTTCTATCTTCCTAAGGCCTCAGTTAAACAATCAACATATAATTACGTTTAATTACGTTAATCGCGTTTAATTAATTAGTACGGAATTACCTTAATTTTGCCGGTTGTTACGTTCTCCCCCCGTTAAGAGAATTCCGTCCCGGAATTCACTTTGAATCCTCCGGTATAGGGGTCTTCTTGAATAGGGTGGGATATTTTTGCTTCATTCGGTCCAGCCTTTCCCACGTGAACTCCGGTTCACACTTGGCATTCCAGCGCACTTTGACCAATCTGATCTTACTGCGTCTTAACTTTTGGACCTTCCAATCGGTCACTTCGATTGGTTCTTCGATGAAGTGTAACTTGTCGTCAATGTGGATTTCGTCCGCAGGGATGATGAGAGTCTCGTTGGATAGGCACTTCTTTAAATTCGACACATGGAACGTCTCATGTACACCGTTAAGCTCTTGTGGTAACTTGAGCTTATATGCCACGGGGCCTACTCTGGACAGGATTTCAAATGGTCCAACATATCGTGGGTTCAGCTTTCCGACACCTTTCCAAGGTGACACCTTTAGTAGGACCCTGTCTCCGACTTGAAATTCTAAAGGCTTTCGCCTCATATCTGCGTAGCTTTTCTGCCGGTCACGTGCCGCTTTGAGACGTTCTTTTATCAAAAAGATCTTGTCCGTCGTCTCTTGAACAATTTCGGGCCCGGTGAGTTGCTTTTCTCCAACTTCAGCCCAACATAGAGGCGGTCTACACTTGCGTCCATATAGAGCTTCAAAAGGTGCAGCTTGAATGCTCGTGTGGTAACTGTTGTTATACGAAAACTCTACCAGTGGCAAGTGTGTATCCCAATTACCGCTGAAATCGATTGCGCATGCCCGTAACATGTCTTCCAAGGTCTGGATGGTTCGTTCACTTTGACCATCGGTTTGGGGATGATATGCGGTACTCATGTCAAGGCGAGTACCGAGGGCTTCATTCAAACTTTCCCAAAATCTTGAGGTGAAACGACTATCTCGATCGGAGATGATGGAAATAGGTACACCATGCTTAGACACTACTTCCTTAATGTACAAACGGGCCAGTTTCTCTAACTTATCCGTTTCGCGAATCGGGAGGAAGTGTGCAGATTTTGTCAATCGATCAACGATTACCCAGATCATGTCACGGCCGCTTGTTGTCTTGGGTAATTTGGTAATGAAATCCATGGTAATTCGTTCCCATTTCCATTCCGGTATTTCCGGTTGCTGGAGCAAGCCGGATGGTCTCTGATGCTCGGCTTTGACCTTCGCGCAAGTCAAGCATCGCGCAACATATGTCGCTATATCTCTCTTGAAATTTGGCCACCAGTAAAATTCCTTCAAATCGTGAAACATCTTGTCTGCACCTGGGTGAACCGAATATCGTGAACTGTGAGCTTCGGCCAATACTAGTTCACGCAATCCACCATACACTGGTACCCAAATTCTATTCATGAAATACAAGGTTCGATCCGCCTTTGGCTCCAGTGAATCAACCATTTTCCGTAATCTTTCATTCTTGACATTCTCGGGTTTAAGGGCGTTGGTTTGAGCTTCACGAATCCGGTTAGTCAGGTTCGTGTGGATAGTGTAACACCCCAACCGATGGCGGAAACATCGGGATGTCACGTAGTGATGATTGTTCAGTAGCTCATGGTGAATAATAATTTCATTAAATGATTTAAATAATTTACATACAATGATTCTACAAGTATTCGTACATCAAATTGAATAAAACTATGCACATATCTTCAAACAAATCTTCAAGCAAGTAGAACCTGAAACATGTTAAGTTGAAAATATTTTGGGTCAACAATTGTTGGTGAGAATACATAGGTTTTTGAAAATAAATGATAACAATAGTTTGTACAACATTCAAAGTTGTATGATGATAGAGTATGATGCCGACATGTAACAATGTGTCTTTGTACAACCAAACCTTGTGTCGACTGTTGACTAACTCGCAAGTTAGTTAAATGTTATTACTGTTATCGATCATCCCTGAATCTATGCGGGGGATGGGTTTGTCAGACCTATAGCGCTATAATCTAAACAGGCGGCTTGATCATTGTTAATGATTGTACTGTGTCTTTTTGTTACAGTCAAATGATAGAATGATGTTGTAATTGAATCACAAGTAAATATGAGTAAATGGTAGTATAAAATATTTGAACATGTTTCACCCCAAAAATAGTGAAAATAGAGTAAAGGGGCTATGTAAACTCACCTTAGCAAAATGTTGTATTTGTTGATAAATAGAATAGTGTGTTGCCCAAATATATCAAGAATCACCCTATAACAAGGTAATAAATATGTCTAAGTCTATCAAGTCTACAAATGTATAAGTTTCTAGGGCTTCGAATTGGGGATAAATGCTCGTTTGATTATTATTAAAAATGCTTGATAATTTAGAGAATATTTGTAATTAGATAACCAAAAATCTTTTTATGAAATTTAAATCTAAGATGGTCTCAAGAATGTGTTTAAAGTATAAAAATAATTTTTATAAAATTATTTTCTTTAAAATAGATTTTTAAATCCATTTATTACAAATTGCCAAAATTTAACTTTAATATTTAAAAATACTAAAATTAAAGAATTATTATCTTAAAAATCATATTCCTGTTCTAAATATTTAAAAATAAATTGTATAAAATTTTGGTGCAAAAATAATGAAAATTGAATTTATTATGATTAAATCTAACAAAAATTGATTAAAAATATAAAACAAATGATTTTTCTGATTTAAAAATCATTTCAGTGAAGTTCAACATTGTACAATCATAGGATAATTTTTGTAGAAATTAATAAAATTGTTTTGATATTTTAATGGATTTTTATAAATATAATAGTATAAAATTGATTTAATTATTATAAATATTAAATAAATGAATTTCAGAAAACTAAAAATTGTAGGTAAATCTTTTACATCAGATTTGATAAATATAATTTTTTTGGAATTTATAAAAGGGTTTTGATATTTAAAAACGAATTTATAAAATTAAATGTATTATATATATATAAGTATTTGATTTGTAAAAAAATAAAGGGTAAAAAGGATGCCACCCGCGGGACTCGAACCCGGGTGGCTCGTGTATAGGGCCCAAGACACAACCATCTGGTCCAAGCCAGTGGTTGTGTTTGGATGTTTGTTGATCTGCAATACATATAAACAGAAAGTGTGTTCTTCCCAAAAGTTTGCATCGAGCCCTAGAATTCCAAATCAGTCAATCCACGTAACCTAAACCCGATTAACCTTAGGGCTTTCATTGTGTGGATTCCGATTAACAAAACCCACTGAAGAAATTACACTTACAGTGATGAATCGTGTGATTATTGCCCGGTCAACAAAAATAGTCAACCACGAACAAAGATGCTTGAACAGCAGATTTAATGAAGAAATAGGAGATTGAGAGAGAGTATTTGGCGATCGTAGAAGGCTTTGTGATGCTCAATTTATAGGGATAGGGTCTGGGTAACACGATTGGAAAGTTGACTATGCTTTGAACCATAAGCGTAATAATCTTAAATTTTGATTGCGTTAATTGATGTATATTAAGCGTAATACCCGTTATTTGTATGTCACGAAAACAAATTATTCAATTATTCCCTTAATTGGTTCAATCACAAGTCAAGATATGCTCTTGACTGTGTTCGGTTGATGTACAGACACGACAAGAGTAGCAGACATGAAAACAGAGTTCTTATAAATAACATTTGAGTTCATATAGAAACAAAGGATCCATGTGGCTCAGTTGGTTAATGCCCGTGTGTTGTGTGCGTTTGACCCCGGTTCGAGACCCGGCTGGGACCATTCTTTTTTTGATTAAAATGGAAGGAGGGGAGGAGGGGTTTGGGCTGGGTATTTGCTTGGGCTGGGCACTGATGTTGGGCCAGGCTGGTATGGGCTCAAGAGGTAGGTGGTTGGTGGGTTTGGGTAGACTTAGAAGTGTTGGGTTAAATTAACTAACTAGTTTATTGTTTCTACATTATAGTTATTTTTTTTATTATTATTATTACTTATTATTATTATTATAAATCTATATATGTATATATATATGTGAATAATTATCATTGTATTGGGGTCCGAAATATCACCAAAATAATAATAATAAGACTTGTCGTTTTATTTGTAACGTACAACTATTTAATGCGAAATGTTACAGATAGTTAGGCCCAAAGCTCGGACACGCAACGGTTTTACCCGTTCCTTGCGACTCAAGGCGTCAGCTACAACGTTTGCCATCCCGGGATGGTACTTTATCTCACAATCGTAATCGTTCAATAATTCGACCCATCGCCGTTGTCGCATGTTCAGTTCCTTCTGATCAAAGATGTGCTGCAAACTTTTATGATCGGTGAAGATTGTACACTTGGTTCCGTATAAATAATGTCTCCATATCTTGAGCGCGAATTCCACGGCTCCCAATTCCAAGTCGTGTGTAGTGTAATTCTTCTCGTGGAGCTTTAGTTGTCTGGAAGCATACGCTATGACCTTTTCCCGTTGCATCAATACGCAACCCAATCCCTGGTGAGAGGCGTCACAATAAACCACAAAGTCTTCCGTACCATCGGGGAGTGATAGTATCGGGGCGTCACATAACTTATCTTTTAACAATTGAAACGCCGCCTCCTGCTTTTCCGTCCATTCGAACTTCTTATCCTTTTGGGTTAGCATGGTTAAAGACTGTGCTATCTTAGAAAAGTTCTCGATGAACCTTCTGTAGTAACCCGCAAGGCCAAGAAATTGTCGTACTTCAGTAGGAGTTCTAGGGGCGTCCCAATTTTTAATTGCTTCGATCTTGGCGGGATCGACATGTATACCCTTTTCATTCACTACGTGGCCTAGGAAGTGAACCTCTCGAATCCAAAAGTCACATTTCGAGAACTTAGCATAGAGTTTCTCTTTGCGTAGTACCTCAAGGATTAACCGAAGATGATCCTCATGTTCTTCCTTAGTGCGTGAATAGATCAAGATGTCATCAATGAAGACAATGACGAATTTGTCCAAATATGGCTTACACACGCGATTCATCAAATCCATGAAAACAGCTGGTGCATTGGTTAAACCGAATGGCATTACCAAAAATTCATAGTGCCCATATCGAGTCCTGAACGCTGTTTTTGGTACGTCCTCCTCTTGGATACGCAACTGGTGATAGCCGGACCTTAGATCAATCTTGGAGTAGAAACTGGATCCTTGAAGTTGATCAAATAAATCGTCGATCCGGGGAAGAGGATAGCGATTCTTAATGGTTAACTTGTTCAGTTCCCGATAGTCAATGCACATTCAAAAAGTGCCATCCTTCTTCTTTACAAATAAGACGGGGGCTCCCCAGGGTGAGAAGCTTGGTCTTATGAAACCTTTGTCCAACAACTCTTGCAGTTGACCAGATAGTTCCTGCATCTCGGATGGAGCTAAGCGATATGGCGATCGCGCTACAGGTGCAGCTCCTGGAACAAGGTCGATGCGGAACTCGACTTGTCGAGGTGGTGGCAATCCCGGCAAATCTTCTGGGAACACGTCTGGAAAATCTCTGGCTATCGGAATGTCTTCTAACCTTCGCTCGTCGGCCTTCTTATCTACCACGTGCGCCAAGAATGCAACAAGACCTTTCCTTAAACACTTTCGGGCCTTCAGCTGGTAATAATTCTTAACGGCGTCCCACACCTTTCCCCTTGGATCGATAGGGTTTCACCGCTCGCGAGGGGAACTTGAATTACTTTGTCATTGCAAACAACGACGGCGCGGTGTGCGGATAGCCAATCCATGCCAACGACGATGTCAAAACTACCCAGTACGACTGGCAATAGATCAATGCCAAACTCGTGACCACAGAGATCCAACTTACAATCCTTCGCTACTTCTCGAGTTTCTACAGTCTTACCGTTAGCCAATTCTATAGAGTAAGGTGTATCTAGCTTACTAGTTTTTAGTCCAAGTAATCTTTTAAATTCGACAGATACGAAGCTAAAATCGGCGCCAGTATCAAACAATACACAAGCATAATGACCATTAAGAGGGAACGTACCAGTGACCACGTTAGGGTCTTGTCGTGCATCACCGGCACCAATCACGAATGCCCGCCCACGGGCTTGGTTGTTGAGCTTAGGACAATCCCTCTTCCAATGATCGAGCGATCCACATGCGAAGCAGGGCCTCGCTCCTCCGTTCTTTGGCGCTCCTGACCTGCAGTCTTCTGTCTTGTGCCCAGAACGGCGGCACTTACCGCAGATCACCTCATTCTTTCCTTGGTAACCTTGCTTTCCATTGTTTCCACGTCCAGTGGCTACATACCCTTTCCCTTTCTTGCCTGAACCTCCCGATGAACCATCCTTTTTCCTTTCATCGCGCTTACGCTTCCCAAACCTCGGCTTATTCCCCTGTTCGCTTGACCCAACTGCTGAACTTGTACCCAGATTCTTACCCTCAACGCTGCTGGACTCGGTGAGCTTCAATCATGACACTTTCCGGATCAGAGTGCCCATACGAATGGCATCTTCAGTGAGGCTCAGAGCGAGGTCGATAGCCTCGCGCATGGTCGTAGGTTTGGAAGCAGTGACCATGCCGCGTATTTGGGGTGCCAATCCGAATAGGTACCTTTCCACCTTTTTGCTTTCCGGGGTAACCAAGCGAGGCACTAACCGGGAGAGATCATGAAATCTGGACGTGTACCCAGCTACGTCCGATCCAACCATGGTGAGGTTCCAGAACTCGGTTTCTAGCTTTTGCACTTCACTCGCCGGGCAGTATTCGGCGATCATCAGTTCCTTCAACTCCAACCATGATAAGGAGTAAGCAGCATCGTCTCCCAGTGATTGCACTTGGTTGTTCCACCATGTTAGTGCTTGGTCCAGAAACAGGTTAGTGGAGTACATGACAGCTTGTCGCGGGGTACAGCTGCTGATACGGATCACCGCTTCAGTTTTCTCGAACCACTTGACTAGTCCGACAGAGCCTTCAGTGCCACTGAAGTTGAGTGGCTTGCAGTCCAGAAAAGCTTTGAACGTGCAGCCACGCTCTCGCGAGGCCGTTTCTGCATTAATAAGATAGCATGTTATTATGGGGTAGTAGTTTCATGAATACTCCTATTGCATATATTCGTAACCCTCTTACCGGTAGGGGAGTTTTCGCGTCGGTCGCTCCCCGTTCGATCTCGCGATCTTTCAGTGCGGGTGGCATTGTGTTCCGCGAGGGCTCGGGCTATGCGTTCCGAGACTAGGGCTTCAAGCTCCTCGGGTATTGTGGGTAGTCCTCCATTTCCACTGTTGCTTCGGGTGGTTGGTGCCATTTTTCTTCAATAATCATTATCAAAGGTTAATTTGGCGATCATTCATACAATATCGTCATACATAAAGTATAAATAACAACACAACACATGAACACAATAATCAACACAACGTCACCACATCATCACACAAATCACAATATATACAGAGTAGGTAATAATAATCGTAGACAACCATAACACATATTTTTACCATAACAAAATTTTCATTAATTTCAATACCACGAGTACAATGATTTGTTCGTAATAACAAAAACCGAGGATACGTTCCTCATACATCGTTCTTTTGAAATATACTAGAAATATAATGTCATATACCGACACAATCCCGCTCGGCTAGGCAAAAATGCAGATGGGTGCTATAACCCATGCTATGCTATCATACTACTACTACTACTACTACTACTACTACTACCTATGTCTGCAGGTGATCCTCCAAGTGTCTCTGAAGTATCTCTACTGTGGTGGCGGCGGCGGGTACTGATACTGGGGGGCGTACATGCTAATGGTCATACTGATCGCCATAATACGATCATACAAGAATTGGCGATGCGCAAAATGTGCGTCGCCCGTAATCCCGCAATGCGCGTCCATGCTCAGTAACTCCTCCGCATAATGCGCCAGTGCATCTCTGGCGTCGATGATCCTGGCCCACATGAGCTGGGCCTGCTGCTCTATCTGGTTCACGGTGCGCTGCACCGTGTCGGTGAGAGTCTGAAAGTCTCTCTCCAAAGAGATCACTGTGGACCATGCCGGTCCCGACAGTGGGGCCATCCCGTGGGGCTGCGACGGCCCGGGGATGTCAGTGTACGTCGGCTGGGATGGGCCGACTATATCGGGTATCGGTAAGGGTGTGAAGGGTGGGGTAAAGCCCTGTAATCCAGTGAAGAAGTGGGGTGGTACCTGGTATGGGTCTCCTGCACCTAGAGTACACGGTGCAAGTGGTGGCATCATAAAGGGGGCTCCTGCACCCACAGTGAACGGTGCAGGTGGTGGTATGGTGAGCATCTCAGGTAGGGGTGGTAGTATGGGAAAGGTGGTGATAGGTAGCGTCATGGGTGCTGGTGAGGGGACTATGAGCTCGGCGAGTGGGACCATGAGGGGCTGTGTGACAGCGACCCACTCAGGAGCGGATATGACGGTGGTAGGGGTGGGAGGGCTAGCAGTAGCGTGAGCTGCCAAGCCTGCTCGGTGCAGCTCAGAGCTACGGGCTGAGCTGCCCTCGAGGATGTGCCCAGTAGAGGCTGGCCCCTCCTGTGGTACGGGCTCTGGTAAGGCTAGTAGGGCGGCCGGTGCAGTGGTGGCGTGCCCTATCATCGGAGCAACGTGCTCCTCCAGGTCTGCTGGTGGGATCGGCACAGCAATGTGCTCCACCGATGCGGTCGACTCGTCGTCGGAGTCGTCCGAGATCCACCCGTTGTGTCCTCGGGAAACGGGCACGAGCCTCATGCCCGGGGGAACGGGGATGTGTGGGGTGGGTAGTGGCTCACGATCGACGTGTGCATGTCGATCAAATGGAGACTCCACGGTCTCCGACTGGGTGGGGACGGGTCTCGATGGACCTGCACAGCCTACAGGGAAGTCCCTGACGGCTCGAATGGGAAGTGCTGGCAGTGGTGCTGCCTGGAAGGGCACTAGAGGCAAGTCAGCCTGCGGTGCCTCGGCCATCGGTAAATCGGCCACGGCGGCCACGTCGCCTCCAGCGGGGGCCCACGCTGGGTCCTCGCTCGAGTCTGTCTCATCGGAGCTATCTCCGTCTGTGCCCTCTGCGGCGGCGTCAACCTCCATATCGTCGTCCTCGGGATCGAGTACCACAACCTCGATCGGCTCAGCTGGCGGAGCTGGAATGATCTGGATGCTACTGTCGTAGCTCGGTGCTACACTCCCTGCGTCTGACATCCTGGCAAAAGAACCGTACTAATATTTAAGTATCATTAATTAGGTAGTTAAGGCACACATCTACGGTATTCTTCCTAACTTCTAATACTAAAATAACACGTATCATTACCCATGGCTAGCTTGGTCAGAATCTCCTCATACCCAGTGTTCTTTGGAAAATTAATTTATTGCATTTCGCATTAATTTTGAAAGCTTTATCTTTTGAACCAATTCCGGTTATAGTTTAGATTTTTAAAAATGCTAATTCGCTATAACCTTGGCTCTGATACCACTTTCTGTCACACCACGCCTATGGCGGAAACACGTGGCGCGACGGTTCAAGAGGATTAAGCCAAGATTAATGCAAATCACAAAATTATTTAAAGAAACGGGCATTTATTCAAACGTTGAAAATCACGTCAAATTATTCATACATAACTTAAAATTGTTTTTAATATAAACAGGGAGGCTCCTCCCTATATCCCGAATTCCTTGGGATAGAGAGACGAGACCCCTTCACGACATCCAACGCCCAAATTGGAGATTCCCCCGACCCTGCTTGCCATGTCATCCTTCATCAGTCAATTACCTGAAAGATATGTTTAAAAATCGTCAATATAAAAATATTGGTGAGTTCACAGGTTTTGGTTTAATAAAACTTTATCTCATGGGAATATCCACACAAGGAATCGAAAACCGGACCCACACAAGGAGTCAAAGCACCCCAAAACTCGGGATGTAAAAGTAGTCCCAAACCGGACTAGAAAAAGTTTAGTAAAATGTCTCAAACCCGAGACGCATGCTTTCGAGAAAATAGTAGTGAAACTCACCTTAGGTTGCAAATCTAAATCCAAAATCCACAAGTAATAAGGACGCGCTACCTAAAAGTTATTGTAAATCGAAGATCATTCTATTGACCAAACATCCCTTTAAATAGGGGAGAATACATAATGGCCCTATCACCTAAACAAGGAAACGTAATCAATACATAATTACAATATAATACAAATATTACAAAAATCAATCCATTCTAAATATATATTTAATATGTCGGTTAATACTCCCCCTCAGTTTGAGCGCCCGTCGGGAAGAACGCTCAAACTGGACCTGAAAGACCGAAACAAGTGTCGTGGAAGCCCCTTGGTGAAAATGTTTGCATACTATAAAGAATATGGGACGTGAAGCACTCGTATGTGACCAACACGGACTTTCTCTCAAACAAAGTGTATATCTATCTCAATGTGCTTGGTTCGTTGATGCTGAGTCGGGTTATCTGATAGATAGACAGCTGACACATTGTCACAATACACAACAGTGGCATACCGAAGAGGTAGATGAAGCTCGAGTAGCAAATTGCGAATCCAAGTGGCTTCAGTGACAGCATTGGCAACTTGTCACACCACGCCTATGGCGGAAACACGTGGCGCGACGGTTCAAGAGGATTAAGCCAAGATTAATGCAAATCACAAAATTATTTAAAGAAACGGGCATTTATTCAAACGTTGAAAATCACGTCAAATTATTCATACATAACTTAAAATTGTTTTTAATATAAACAGGGAGGCTCCTCCCTATATCCCGAATTCCTTGGGATAGAGAGACGAGACCCCTTCACGACATCCAACGCCCAAATTGGAGATTCCCCCGACCCTGCTTGCCATGTCATCCTTCATCAGTCAATTACCTGAAAGATATGTTTAAAAATCGTCAATATAAAAATATTGGTGAGTTCACAGGTTTTGGTTTAATAAAACTTTATCTCATGGGAATATCCTTGTTATGACAATTTATAGGAGTTGCAAGTTCCTACAATTCTACTTGAGCCTATAACCAAACCAAGACAAAATAATAATGCCCCGCCCCAAGTCGTTACTCGGTATTCCTACGACTTGATTTCAGAATACGTGCACCCCAGGCATACGCCGATGCATAATCGACGCTATCGATTAGGGGTGGGCCTTGTCAGGCACCAATAGTACTATCCAAATATTCCTTCGGTTTCACTTTCCTGAATTAATGATTATAGTAGAGAGGTCTCAACCCCGAGTGGCGATCACAACTCAAGTATCCAACCCGTCAAACAAATCCCAACATATCTTTCCCCCGTAAAAACGTTAAATAGTTTAGAAATGGGGCCGTGAGACTCACCTGTAACTGTGCTCGGCTCAAAGAAGAAAATAGCAAATTTTGCGGTCTCGCACCTACAAATGTCCTAGACGTATAAGTCACTTACACCTATAGTGCATGTGCCTTGGCAAGTTGTACACCCAACTTCCCGACCACGTTTTATCCCAATTCCCGTTTAATAGTTTCGTATCCTAGGTTCATTGGCGATGGATTACCCTTTTCTTACAAGTCATATATTATTCTAGTTAATATTCTTTGTGACTTGTATACTATTATTCTCGACACGACACGACTCTACCCAACGTATAATTATTTTCCCATTTAAATAATTATACTTAGGATCGTTTCGCTCGATATAATATGATTTCTTATTACCCGACCCGACTCACTTTGCCACAAATTTATTTTCCCATTCAAATAAATATGCTAAGTTCTTGTCGTGTGGTAATATATTCTTAACGCCCGACTTGACTCACCACGCCGTACATTTATTTTCCCATTTAAATAAATGTACTAGGATCTTTTCGGTATTCACATGTTCGTAGATATACTTCACCTACTCGTCTCGGTTTTCCTTCTCGCATATCTATTTTCCCATTCAAATAGATATACTAGAATTTCGTCGAGACGAGCCTGTGTACATATATCAATGCGTGAATTTTTACTAGTTAAGTCCATGTGTCGTTTAGCGTTTTTAATTCATTACGTTGTGTTTTCTCCCACGAATATTTTTTCTACACTTAGGAAAGTGTTACGCGAGTTTCACCCTTGTTATATATATTTTATTACTTAAAATATATATATGTACATTTTTATCTTGCCGTAATGGCATTTTTCTCATATGTCCGTTTATCCGTTTCTCGCAAGTTCATGTAGCTAAGTCCGTTAGTTAGCTTTTTCCACATTTTCTTCCAATATGCGTTCTATGGATATATTATTCGTACTTCCAATTCCGAACGTATATTTCTTGGAAAAATATACTTTTGTATTTTTAGCCCAACTTGTTCAACTTGTATTCCAAAAATGTTTCCGATACTTTTATATTCCCATTTATATAAAAGTATCCATTTTTGTACAAGTTTTCCCAAGTCTTTACTAATATTTTATAAAACCTTATTTTTATAAAATCCTTATGTTAGCTTATCCTCTTATTTTTATAAAACTTCTATTTTTATAAAAATGCCTCTTTTAATTTATACATAAGTAAGTTTCTCATGTTTATCAAAACTACACTTGGAAAAACTATTATTTACATTTTTGACACCGAACTTTCCGTTAATGCGTTTTTGGACCAAAGTTTCTAAAATACATATTTTAGTCCTTCAACTTTCTAAGTTACAATATTAGTCCCTTAACTTATACTTGTTGCATTTTTCATCTTATCCTTCAAGGTTAGCATTTTTCTTCCAACTTAGTGGACTTTGAAGAATCATTTTCTTAATGCTTGATTATTTTTACTTCATTCCACTTCTAATAATCTTATAATCCATCCTAGATGCTATTAACATGTGTGTTTCATATTTTTATCCAAAATATCAACTTTTCACTCATCCAAGTGAGTAGACTTTGAACATGGAACTTTTTCACCTATGATCATCTAACCCATTTTAATATATTTTTGACATTAACTAGTCATCTTATGATGATTAAAATCATCTTTCATCATATTCAAGTCCTTTTCACAAATCATATTCCAATCATCATTCAACTCAAGTGTATGTTCATATTATTATATTTTCTCAAAATATCACATTTATTAATATCAATCCAAGATTTATTCATGTTATTATTCTTCCATTTTTATTCTTGTAAGACACATTATTTCAAAACCATATTTCCCATCAATGTACAACTTGCTCATAAAGACACTTAATATGAACATTAACAAACAAAACAAGGTTAAAACTTACTACTAGCTCAAGGCTAGGGAAGACAAGAACCTTGGATTGGATGGGGTTTAGTGTGTTCTTCCAATGGGTTAAGCTCCAAGCTCTTGAAACACACAATGGGGTTTTGAAGGATAATGATCTAGAGGTGATTTGGAAGTGTAAAAATTGTAAGAATTATGTTGGTGTGGGGGTGTAATGTCACGGCCACAAGAAGAAGGAGAAGAAGTTTTTGGGATTTTTGTTTCAAGTATTCTCAAGTGGCTTATAACATTCTCTTTCAAATCTTCCAAAGATCACTTAATATCTTTGTCTTGGATTATGGGAGATTGCAAGGATTATGTAAGATCACAAACAAAATCTTGGAAGATTAAGAGGGTGTCTTGGCCGTGAGTTTTGAGAGAGAGAGTGGAGAGGATTTGGTGAATTTTATTGTCCAATGCTTGATCATGCAACCTTATGATTATTATCTTAATTATTGGATATTAAGGAGATGAAGAGTTAAAGGAGATAATTAAAAGATTTTACCCATTTGAGTGGGCCATAGGCCGGCCCCAAGGGGTGTTGGTGGGGTCCACTTTTGCTAAATAATACCCTTTATTAGTTAAGTTAATCTTGTGCGGGTACCGTCTGGGTATTCTTGGGTTTTTAATCGCGTGTCACCCGAATATTAAAATACCCTTAATATTCCTTAAATATAGTCCAGTTTAATTACTGATAATTTATTTCGGCTTTTGTCGGGTGAAATTACGTGTTACGCGCGTATCGGGTGCGGTACGCGCACTTTACTCGTTACCGGAAGATTTGTACAATAAGCTTTCACGTGTGGCTTTGAGTTTCCAAAACTCATTATATTTTGTGAAATTATCATTTATTATATATTTCGGGTGTCCGGGGTTCGTTTCGCTTATTAAATTTTTACCGGGTAATCGCCAGTGTCCATACCGGATAGATTTGCTTGCGCATGATCCTATCATGTTTTGTCATTAAACTTATGCATTCCTATGCATTATTTGGGAATTGCTATCTTCCTAAGGCCTCAGTTAAACAATCAACACATAATTACGTTTAATTACGTTAATCGCGTTAAATTAATTAGTACGGAATTACCTTAATTTTGCCGGTTGTTACACAACTCCCTATATTCTGCTACTACACTAGATCTAGAAATGGTCGGTTGTCGTTTAGAAGACCAAGATATCAAATTATCAACAAGGAAAACACAATATCCACTCGTCGAACGACGAGAATCTGGACACCCGCCCCAATATGCATCAGAATAAGCAACTAGCGACTGTGTGTTGGAGCGGACAATTCGTATCCCATAATCTATGGTGCCCTGAAGATACCGAAGTATGCGCTTGAGGAAAGCAAAGTGTGGGTCATGTGGCTCATGCATGAACAAGAAAACCTGTTGAACAGCATAGGAGATATCGGGGCGAGTAAATGTGAGGTATTGAAGTGCTCCAGCCAGGCTGCGATATAAGGTAGGGTCGTTGAACAATGAGCCATCAGTGGCACTCAGTTTAGCATTAAGATCAACAGGTGTTGCACAAGGTTTACAGGATGACATAGAGGCCCGTGAAATAATATCCTTGGCATATTGTAACACCCTAACCCATAAACACGCAATTAACGCTTAAACTTACATGTTTTGGCCTTAATCAAAAATCACGACCGATCAAAACTTTAATCTTTATAAACGACAACCCATTTAAAGACTTTGATTTGATAGGAACATTCTACTTTACATTTTTAAGTATTACAAACCTATGCTATGGTTTGTGTTTTAAATGAAAATCTATTGCGGAAGCGTATGAGTGTTCGGGTGTGTTCGGCTCTTCTCGCGACTTGATCCTTGCTCCGGGACATCCATCGAGTGTATACCTAGTGTCAAACATCGAATGAAGACATTTTAAACGATTGAACGAGGTTTAAAACTGAAATTAAAACATTCAAGGCATATCTAAGGAAGTTCACGTTTTACCCGGCCGGGCAAGCATTTGACCCGCCCGGGCTGACATGCTGGATCCTTAATATTTATATCATTTCAGAACTGTAACCCGGCCAGGTCAGCATTTGACTCGCCCGGGCTGACGTGCTGGAACTTTATTGTTTATATCATTTCAGAACCGTGACCCAGCCGGGTCAGCATTTGACCCACCCGAGCTAACGTGCTGGAACTTTATTAAGGCATGAATACTAATGCCTTCACAAGCTCAGCCCTTCACTATAGGCGTTTTTGGACGTCCGGGACGTACCCAAGATTATTTTAGACCTGCATAGATAAGTTCTATCAAGATATATATTTCACTTCTCGGTTTTGACCCATTAGAATCCACTTAGTTCGGTTTTAACCGTTTTACATGTTAAGGCCTTAGGTTTTACAAAACCTTATTTAACCATTCAAAAAGCATAACAATCATATTGTCACCCCGTTGGACACTTGTTAAACTAATCAACACTATCCGATTCACTTATTATGACTCGGTTTATGGATTTAGCCTTTAGTTAATCTTTAGAATTCCCAAAATACCCTTAGAGGTCTATATTCCGTTTTAGTCACCTGAAGGCGACACCACTTAGTTACCACCCATTATTTTTGACTGGTTAACATGTTTGAAAACCTATAAAACTTTGCGGATTTACCAGTTTACCAATTTCATGAATTCACCATTTTAAATCACATCTAAGCGCATTAGTGCGCATTAGACACATTTATAGAAAACGACTCACCGATTTGGCACCACACTTCACGTGGGTGGTTTCATCAACATAATTATTTGCCTAAGGCCACATTTTATACTACGGACTTACCCGGTAGTGTCGACTCATTTACATGCTTATCAAAGCATCCATATGACTACTTGGCATCAAGTGCCCTTTTCTTCTGTTGGATCACTTTGCTCTTTTTGCTAAGTAAGAACTTGCTATCTTGACACTTAAGTGTTTAGCAAGTCCTTGTAAATCAGATTATAAGCACAGCGGAATGTTATAAGTTAAAGCAACACTTTTTACACTAAGGCAGAGTTATAACTCCCCCTTGATGTTTGAAATTAATAAATGACAAAGTATTTATTATGAATCTAAGCTGTAAATGAGAATTAGATACTTAGAAAGATTCACAATAAATACAGAAATGGAATAGAACAATGAGAGTGTTTGAAGGATTTTTCTGTTAAAATCAATGTCTAAAATAGAAGGTTGAAGCCTCCTATTTATAGACGTTTACATGCATGTTTCTTGCTCAAAAAGCAAGTACAGAAACAACAGAAACAAGTTGCACAAGTTGCAACATTGAAAGAAACAAATACAGCTAAAAGTAATAATAAACAACAAACTACTGATGCAAAAAGGCGGTGGGAAATATCTATTGCTAAGTGCTGATGAAGGACAACTACTGAAGAGTAGTTTTGTCTTCAGTACTTCTGAAGTGAACTTGTCTGGTTTGGACTTCAGAACTTCTGCTTCTTCAGCACTTCTCATATCTTCTAATCAGCAGTTTCTTGTCTTCTCTTCAGTACTTCTATACTTAGCCAAAATGACAGAAGTGAATTAGACTAAGGTTTACAAAAGTGGTTTCACCAATCCTCTTTGTCCTAACAATCTCCCCCTGGATTGATGAAGCCAAAACCTTACTAATTCCTTATGTGTTTCTTCTGTCTTGAACAATCTTCCATATCTCTTTGTACATGGTGTTCTTGAGCTGGTTTAACTGACCATCAGATAGAGATCCTCTCTGTGGTTCTAGATGTTGAATTGTGAGCAGGTCTTGTGTTGACAGTTTCTTCAGATCACTGATCTTCTTGTAAGTCCTGCTTGAGAGGTCTCTTCTTGTCAACAGTACTGAGTTGTTATCAGTAAGTGACCATCTGATGATAGGGATCTTTGACTTGTTAAAGTCAGAAGAATAGGGAACCAGACTTGTCCCATGGGTTGATGGTCCTGAGTGCTGGATGTCTTCAGTTTCAGATAGCCTCAGGTGGGATTCTCTTCCTTGTTGTTGTTGCATATCAGGCATCTGAACAGTTGGGAGATGGTGTTCAGTCACTACTCTGGTATGCAGCTTTTCTTTGATGGTCTTTTGTATTTGATAGGCAAAAGTGGAAGGATCCCTGAATTGTGTTAACAGAGGTTTCTCCTCAATGTCAAAATCTGAATGGACTACTGAACTTCCTTCAAGTAGTACCATTTTGAAGTCAGTTTTGACATTGTCCTCTGCCTTCTTCTTTTGAGTAGCAGTTCTTCTAGATGTACCAGAAGTTCTAACTACTGATCTTGAAGGATCAGCAGTTTGAAACTTCTCAGGATTTGCAGCCTTGGCAGCCAAGTATTTTCTATAAGTATCCATCAGTCTTTCTTCTTTCCATCTGGATACTGAGGCTTTTGAACCATATCCTTCTGCTACTAACTCTTCTATTATCTGGGCTCTCTTGGCCTTTCCATCTTTGCTTGTGGCCACTTTGTCTGCAAGCAGTTGTGCTCTTCTTGTCAGCTCTTGCATAGAGAGTCCTTTGAGTGTAAAGGCTTTAGTCTTGCTGTTCTTGGTAATATAAGACACCAGTTGTTGTCTTTTATCTTGTTCAGCAATCTCATCAAGGCTAGCCTGCCTTTGTAGTTCAGCTGCATAAGCCTGAAGTTTTTCTTCATGGCTTAAATCCAAATCATCCCTTTCTTCCAGAGATTTCCAAATCTGATCTTCTCTGGCCTTCTTGTTGGCTGCAATTAAGCTCTTCTCTAATAGTTTAGCTGATTGAGAGATAGGAGAAGGGTTTAATACAGTCATTGTAGTAACAGTTGTAGGCCTGATGGGATCAAATGTTGGTTGAATGGGAGCAGTGGTTCTGGAAGGTTCAGTTGTTTGAGGTTTGGAAGTGTTAACTTCTGATGTGCTGACAACTGCTGATGATTTGTCAACTCCTGAAGGATTGTCTTCAGTACTTTCTGATTCTTCATCAGAAGTTTGGTCATCAGAAGTTTCTTCATTTTGCCTTAGGGATTCTTCAGATGTTTGGGTCTCATCTTCTTTCTCTGCTGCTTCAATTTCTTCAATTGAGACACCAAACTGCTGCTCTGATACCAATTGTTGGATCACTTTGCTCTTTTTGCTAAGTAAGAACTTGCTATCTTGACACTTAAGTGTTTAGCAAGTCCTTGTAAATCAGATTATAAGCACAGCGGAATGTTATAAGTTAAAGCAACACTTTTTACACTAAGGCAGAGTTATAACTCCCCCTTGATGTTTGAAACTAATAAATGACAAAGTATTTATTATGAATCTAAGCTGTAAATGAGAATTAGATACTTAGAAAGATTCACAATAAATACAGAAATGGAATAGAACAATGAGAGTGTTTGAAGGATTTTTCTGTTAAAATCAATGTCTAAAATAGAAGGTTGAAGCCTCCTATTTATAGACGTTTACATGCATGTATCTTGCTCAAAAAGCAAGTACAGAAACAACAGAAACAAGTTGCACAAGTTGCAACATTGAAAGAAACAAATACAGCTAAAAGTAATAATAAACAACAAACTACTGATGCAAAAAGGCGGTGGGAAATATCTATTGCTAAGTGCTGATGAAGGACAACTACTGAAGAGTAGTTTTGTCTTCAGTACTTCTGAAGTGAACTTGTCTGGTTTGGACTTCAGAACTTCTGCTTCTTCAGCACTTCTCATATCTTCTAATCAGCAGTTTCTTGTCTTCTCTTCAGTACTTCTATACTTAGCCAAAATGACAGAAGTGAATTAGACTAAGGTTTACAAAAGTGGTTTCACCAATCCTCTTTGTCCTAACATCTTCCAACTTAACAACTTGTGTAAGAATCTCAATTCACACACATTAATAGCTCGGGATCCAAATGGTATCACATCACCATTTGGCCTGCCTAATATTTTTAGATTCTAATTCTTAATATGAAAGCATTAAGTACCGGATTCGACTGATGTTCACACCATCTTTTGACCCGTTTGTCTTATCTTTCAAACACTCAATATTTAAATTTCAAATCTTGGGCTAATAACCTCACTTGACCCATTATAAGACAATCATTATCTATTTAGGCATCCCGGCCCGATCTTAACCATTTTCTTCTATTTTGGCCATTCTAACCCATTACAAGCTAGAACCCCATATTCCATATCCCTTTTTATTCATAGTTTGTCGGTTCTTCACTAACAACATTGAATCCATATTTTTATGTGTTTGCACAATCATTTGGTTGCTAAGAGATTTATGTAAGATAAGTCACTTACCTTGGCATTCCATGATCCATTTGCTTTGTTGGGTTCATCCCATCCAAGCTCCCACCTAGCTTGACAAGACCAAACCTTCACAATACTCATAAGATCGGTCATGTTAGACATTTCATCAAACGACTACCATACCTCATCTACACATATAATAAACCAAAGCTATTTTAATGACATGGCACTCAAAGAGGCATTCTCTTCCTTGAATGTGCCATGTGTCATCCCATGTGGCATTGAGATCTTTTAGGAAAAAAATAATTTAAAAACAAAATTGGATTTTTCATCCTCATGTTTCCTCCCATAGTTTTTAAACGTTAATATCTTTAATATATGAGACTTTTTAAAGAAAAAAATTACACCAAATTAACGAGCTTATTATTATCTTTCCAATGAGTACCATAGTGCTATATAAAAAACGGAGAATTTTTTTTGTGGGGTTTTGTTCATACAGGAAAAAAAAACACAAAGTGTTCAGGTAAATCATTAATCATGTATAGATAAGTCACTAATTATGTTTAAATCAGTAAATATGAATTTTTTTTTTCAACCAAAGCCGAATAGGTTAATAGAGTCATACGTTGTTTTAAGTTAGGTATTAATATTAGTATGTTAGAGTTGTGTATTTGTTTAGTCTTTAGGATAGGGGTTAATATTAAGAGTTACATTAAAGTTCTACATTCTTTTAGGTTAGGTGTTAGCATTGGAGTTGTACATTGTTAATTTGTTTTAGGTTAGATATTAATATTAGAGTTATACATAAGTCTATTTCATATGTAAAATTGATGTATCATACTAAATTTCTCAACCGGGACGCTCCCGGGGTATAATCTAGTGAGTTTATATATGCTAATTCATCCATAACTTCCATTTGGGTTAGTTGACTTTTAAGAGTCAAACTACCCTTTACATATCTATATGTACTAACATAGACATTAGTCCTAACCATAAACTAGCCCTTTAATTACTTATCAATTTATTAGATTTAGTGCACATTCCATCTTCCAAATCATCATTTAGGCAATTCCACTTTACCAATTACTTACATTCGTCACATAACATTTTAGTTAGTAAGGTTTTTTCGCATAGTTTCACATATTCATAGCAACTAAGCATTTCATCAAACACTTAGTGTGCATACTACATTTTTCATAATCATCACACTCACAAAACATTTAGCAAGTATCCAATTTATGAACTCATCATAAAACATCATTCTAGCTATATGTTTAGCTACTTTCAATTTCAACTTTCAATTCATCCTACACGCAAGATTCATGCAAAGAATATAGATTGAAAGTCCCCCACAACCCATGCATAAAACATAGATTGGTATCCATCTTAGCATCATCAAAGCTGCTAATGAAAATCCAAAGTCATAATCTTTGCATACAAACAATTTCTAGTAATATAACTCATTCCTAAACTATTAAGAATGATCAATATCACTAATAATCAATAATATCACAAATTTAACATGTTTTGTTCAAAACCCATATGTAGGTTTCGAACCCTACATGAATTTGGGGGGTTAGGGTTCTTACCAAAGCTTAATCCTTGAAGATTAGTCCTTTAGAACACACCCTTTATCTAATACTTCAACCTCAAGCATCAATTCTTCCTTATTGGATAGGATTAGGGCTTGATTTTGGCTCTAAAATCCCCTTTTGGGGCTGCTCAAATTTTTGCACCCAAATGGGTGTTTTGGCCATATTAATCTTGACCCCAACTTACCCTTTTAGTCCCTTTACTTTATTCCCAATGTTATATTTTTATAAAAACTAACTAATCAAGTTAGTTTTTAACATAATTTGCTCATTTATATAAACAATGACACCAACTAGGTTATTTCCATAATATAACATAACCCGCATTCTTATCGTCTAAGCCTCGTTTTATTATTTTGTTAATCACGCCTAATGGCGTAATTAAGCGAAACGGAATTTCGGGGCGTTACACATATTGTGACTGGTCCAAAAATAATCTTGATGATGTGCGTGTAACCCGTATACCCAAAAAGTGATGTAAGGGGCCCAAATCTGTCATCGAAAACTCTCGTGAGAGTGTGCGAATAATATCCTAAAATAACGCATCAAAGGAGGCTATAACAACAATATCATCTACATAAAGTAATAAATACGTAGTTTGAGTGCCTCGAGTAAGAATAAATAAGGAGATGTCACACACACTGCTCTTGAACCCTTGAGACAAAATATTAGTCGCAAAACGAGTGTACCAAGCTCGCGGGGCCTATTTAAGACCATATAACGACTTTTTGAGCTGGCAAGCATAGTTTGGATACCTTTGATCCACAAATCTTGGTGGCTGATGCATATACACAGTTTCATTCAAATGCCGGGCAAAAAGGCGTTCTTGACATCCAACTGATGGATAGGCCAAGAACAAGAGACAACGATGGATAATACTGTCCGTATAGTGGTCGATTTGACAACCGAACTGAAGGTATCCTCACAATCAATGCCCACTGTTTGAGATTTCCCATTGACGACCAATCTTGCTTTGTAACGTTCCAACGACCCATCAGATATGAACCTGTGGCGTAAAAGCCATATACAGCGTATAACAGGGCGATTAGTTGGTCGTGGAACAAGCTCCCAAGTATCATTCTCCTGCAAAGCACTAAATTCTGATTACATGGCACGTAATCAATTAGGGTCGGCAAGGGCTTTAGGGTATGCGTTAGGTACAGGAGATATGGTAGAGGAGTGAAAGATGTGTCGGGATTTGGATCTGGTTGTCATGTGGTGGGTGTTAGTGGGCTGATTAGGATTAGTGGGGTGCAGATGACGAGCTGCTGCCGTAGCCGGATGTGAAACAGGTGGGTTATACTGGTTTGGAGCAGCCGTAGGCTGCTGAGAAGTTACAACAGATGGTGTTGTATGGGTTTCGAAAGCTGCAGCAGGATGCTGAGAGGCAGCAGTGGCTGCTGAGATGTTTGCAGAAGCTGCAGCAGGGTGCTGTTGTGCAGTCAGGGCTGTTGGTTTCAGGCGGCGGGTTTAGTGGTGTTGGTATGGGGAGGTGGTGTGAAGTGTAGGTGGTTGGGAGGGCATAGTGGAAAAGGAGAAGCACGGGGGAGTCGGATCTTCTAGAAAGGAGTAGGATGTGGATAGTGCGGGAAGGGTAAAGGGAAAAACTTTCTCATCAAAGGTAACATGACGAGAGATAGAAACTTTACCAGTGGTGGAGTCAAAACACCGGTAACCTCAGAAATCGGGGGATAGCCGAGAAAAATGCAACGGATAGAACGGGTGTGAAGTTTGTGAGGTTGGGTGGCGGAGGTGTTTGGGTAGCATGCGTACCCGAACACACGAAGGTGGTCATAAGTCGGGTGGCATAGATAAAGTGCGAACATGAAAGAAATTCTATTATAACCCTTCTATGGAAATTTTCTGGTTCTGCCACTGCATACTTGTTTATTGTCACAACATTATCGTCAAAAAAATAGGTTATATAATTCGTTGGGGACTTTTTTCTCAGCTCGTACGAGGTACTTAAATTCTCAGGACCGGTTCTGTATTATAGCCATAAAATTTAAAATATAGCTAAAACACAACAATTTGAAACATGTTATTGGCATGGTGTTTTTTAAGTTTTACGCCTAAAATAAATTATTTTGTGTTTTTTATTGTTATGTTTGGTGTTATTTTAGTATAAACAATCTAAAATGTCACAACTAAGTCCAAAACATGATGCCTATATATCAATTCTTAACCCTTCTCACGAAATATGGTCTTTATATCCTAACCCCACCATATATATATATATATATATATATATATATATATATATATATATAGAGAGAGAGAGAGACACAAACACACTCCATTAATTGTTAAATTGATTTTTAATTTTATAAATAAAAAATCTTTGTCATACATAAAGAATCAAAGGGTACACAAATTTATAATTAGCTATTGGTAAAAAGGATATTTGAATTATTCAAGTACTTCATTAATTATTATACATATATTTTATTTTTCCGTTATTTACGTCAACATTTTATAAAATAATTATAATTTAAAGCTTTATACTTTTTTTTGTTTTGTTAAGCCATGTGTAACACATGAGATAACTAGTTATATTAACAGTCAACATCATCACAATCATCATTCCTGAAATTACTCTTCTCATTATTGTGAATACTTTGTATTAATGTATAGTCAATAGTCAAATTCTAGTTAATAACTAGCTTAATCTTCTCCTTATGACTAGCTTTTTAATCAAGTATATAATGATAATTCAATCTCTCTATAATTCAAGAGAGAATTCCTTGACTAATATGGTATCAGAGCTAAACCATCCTGGACCTTTCTCCTTCATCTCCTTCATGCTCCTGCCTTCCTGTTCTACCCTTTTTTTAATTTATGTCCTTTTTTCTTTTCTGCGACTTCACCATGACTACCACCCCTTCCTCCTCTTCCACACCTACAACCGGAACCAAGCTTCCTATGGCCACCATCATGCACATTATAACTCTCAAACTCTCCTCCTCTAACTACCTTTATTGGCACAATCAAATGCTTCCCTTACTCGCAAACCAAGAACTCATCGGCTGTGTCGATGGTTCTATCTCTTCTCCACCCATTCTTGTCGAGTCCAATGAACAACCCAATCCTGATTACTCGGCTTGGTTTCTCAATGATCAACAAGCCATCATTATCCTCAACGCCTCACTTACCGAAGAGGCGGTGGCCGAAATACTCGATCTTTCCACCTCTCACCAAATCTGGGCAGCTCTCAAAGTGGCGTATAGCAACACCTCTTTAGAGAAGATGCACTTGCTTCGTGATACCCTTCGCCAACTTACCAAAGGGTCCTCCACCATTGCCGAATATAGCGCACAAAAATAGTGCACAAAAGTTTTAATAATGATGATGATGATGAAAAATCCAAAGGCAAATGAATCAATGAATAATTGAAGTTGAGTCTTCAAATGACAAACAAAACATAAATACCAATAACATAAAATATTGGTTTTGTTTCCATAGGAAACTTTGACTAACCCAAGTATTTGAAATTTCCTAGTGACTTGTGGGGGCGTACTTTATCCTATAAGTGAATACTCATCCCAAGAGTTCCCAGGTATGTATACGGGTCCCTCGTCTGATTGGGATTTATACGAAATATCAGACCTAGACAGAAAACTCAGGATACAGGCGCTCACTCTTCCAGATTGTACGTGCCCCATCACTAGTGAATTCCAAAACTTTAGCAAGATTAAAAACGAGGTGTAAAATTAGATCCTTAAGATGTGGATTTCACTCCTAACTTAAAGATGTATTTCAAAATTGAAAACCACGGTGGGGTGAAACTAGTCACCAAGTTAAGGATATCACTCCCAGCTTAGTGGTTAAGTTTCTTTTTGAAGGAAATACTCTTTGAGGTGTGGATGTCACTCCTATCCCAAAGATATATTCCAAAGATGTATAACATATAGAGGAGTGAAACTAATCACCAAGGTATGAATGTCACTCCTAACTTGGTGATATCGTTTCGTTTGTGAAATACGCGTGTCTTCTTCTCCAAGCAAAATACCGAAAGAATAACGAGAAAGAATCATAGCGAAAATATCTTGAAAGAAAATATAAGAAAAAATAAGAGAAATATACAGGAGAGGACTTGTGAATGTAAGCTTAGTTATAGACTAGGCTAAAAGGCATTCTAATAACCTAATTCCCTATAACCATGGCTTTGATACCAATCTGTAACACCCCAACCGATGGCAGAAACGTCGAGGTGTCACGTAATGACGATTGTTCAATAGCTCATGGTACTAAAGTGTAAATATTGATACATTGATTAAATAGTTTATTACATTGAAATGAGAATCAAAGATACAATGATTCAAACTAACAATCTAAACTGAAATACAATGAATCCAAAATCTAAGTATAAATTCCAAAGACTTAAAAGGCGACTCAAAAATAACCTGGAACATGTACGAAAATAGTATAGGTCAATACAAAAATGTATTGGTGAGCATACACTGTTTTGAATACATATAGTATAAAAACGTTTCGCAATTCATGTGTTGTATACTGTTTGAAATTATGTAATAAGTAGTATCCGGGTCAAAATCAACCCTATGAAAGTGAAATGAAATTTATATATAGTATGCGCTATTGACAGTAGTAATGAAACACATAGCAATGACCAAGGTCTCTCAACAGAATCACAAGGGGTATATACCATAGTACTATTCATTGAAATGCTAGGCCGCAACGGTTAATGATTTTGACAAGTCATAGATACACAAAGTAACACAAAGCAAACACACATGAGAATTGCACTTAGTGAAAAGAAATAGTAATTTGACATAAGGTACATGAGTAGCCCCGAACAGTAAAATGGAAAAGAGGAAAAACATACTCACTTTCGCCAAATAACTAGATGGCTAAGCGAGCGTGAAAATGCGAGCAATCCAAAGACTCAACCTAATGTTTTGAGTATCCAAAATAAGTATATAAGCTTAATAAAGTCTAGGGTTCTTATTCTAAGGCACTTAGGATGTTACGACCATATTTGGGATTTTTAAGAAATAATAATAATGGCGAAAAAAATACAAACTATTAAGGTTGCTACCATATCCTATGAAAATAATATCATGAGTTTAGTTTCTTGATCACAAATATTTTCCAAGGTTGAAATAATATATTTTATTCAGAAAATATATAAAATAAATTTAAGAATCTTATTTGTATAAAACTAAATCAACAAATAAAGTTTAGTTAAAATACAAAAATGTTTTAAAACAAAAGTAATTTGATATGATAATTATCTTAACATATTTATATACACTTCCACCAGTTTTGATATCAAAATTATTTATTTATAATTTTATATGAATTAATCATGATTAAAAATGACATAATTCATAAATAAATATAAATCACTTTTATAAATAAAAACTTTTGTGAAATCTCAATCCTACTGACTTAGAAATCTCAAAATAAATTTTATAGGATTTTTGAGATTAAAATAGATTTAGTATAAATATTATTTGTATAAAATCTATTTAACAAAAACAACATAGGAATCCGTGTCAAAATTGGTGGAAAATATCATGATAATTATCTTAGTATAATGAAACATTTTTCTACAAATTTTCATAACCAGAAGTGCTACCAATAATTTATTATGAATTAACTAAGATTAAATCATCATAAATTAATTAAAAATATTAATCAGTGGCTAAAATTCCCAAAACTGATTCTAAAATTTCTAAAGATTACAAGTTTTTTTAATTGAAAAATACCCAAATAAATCCTAACACCTTAGAATCCAATCGAAGCCTTGAGAGAGTATAATCGATATAATAAGTAGAGGGATATTGTTCTACTGATAATAATGAATCAAAATGCAAAAGGAATTAGAAAAACTCACGAATTTGATATCCCAAAATGATGAAATAAAAACCGAAAAATATCAAGAAAATAAGTTTCTAATTCGACTTGGATATGAGATGAAAATTGGGGCTTTTTGTGCAGAGGTGATAGAATAATAGTGGAGAGGGTGTGATAGTGTTTAATCGAAGTAGAATGATCGATTTAGAGGTGCAATGGAGAATTGACTACTAGTGAAACTTATGGTCTTTAGTCTTCATCATAAAGATGAGTTTTGACTCGAATTAAAGGCCAAATTTGACCATGGACTAAAAGTGACATGTTTGACTGGGATTTTGACTGTATAACTGGGACTTTGACGGAGACTTTGACTGTTTGAGTGTTTCCGCGGATCGCGAGAGCTAAAAAAATCAATTTTTCTAATTTAATCAATTTTATGTTCCGAACGTGTTTCCTTCGGTTTCTAAGTTGTTTTAGGACCGAAAATTAAGGGTTTCGAGTATCAAGGTATGAAACATACGTGCTCAGGTGTAGATGTGAGTATAAAACGTGCATACTTTTACTTATAAAAATTATAAGTTTTATTAAATTGTGACTTTTTGGTCCTATTAAAATACGAGGGTTAAAAATGAAAATTTTGAAATAGTTGAGGGATTAATTATGGACATTTATGAAAAGTGAAGGGTGCAGGTTGTCACAGCAACGAAGACCTTGCCCGCGCATTCTATGCTCAATGTCACGTTTCAAATGAGGACCGTCCCGATTGGACCGCCAACACGGGGGCAGATCTCCGTATGACTGACGAAACCGGTAACCTAACCTCCTTTACTCCTTACACAGGAACCTCTTCCGTTACCTTTGGTAATGGACATTCTTTACCAATAACTCATAAAGGACGTGTAACCATTAATAAACACATTAAACTAAATGATGTTTTGGTAGTTCCTTCTTTAACTGAAAATCTATTTTCCATTAGCAAGTTGACAAATGATTATCCCGTTGATGTTCTTTTTTCTAATTCGTTTTTTGTGATCCAGGACCGGAAAACAAGCCAACCTCTCGCGAAAGGTTGGTGTGAAAACGGTCTTTATGTGCTTCGGGACAAGTCTTTTGCTTTTTTGCTTCTCATTCATCTAATAAAGCCTCTGAATTGTGGCACAATCGTTTGGGTCATGTTGCATTTGACATTATTTCTATTATGAAAAGACTTGGTTATTTGTCATTTACATCTATTTTACCTAAGCCTAATATATGTTCTCCATGTCAACTTGCTAAAGCTCACGAATTACCATTTGATACAAATGACAAACGTGCTTCTAACCCTCTAGATCCTGTCCATTGTGATCTATGGGGACCATCACAATCATTAGCAAAGACGGGTATAAATACTATGTTGCATTTGTGGATGATTATTCTAGATTTACATGGATGTACCCTCTTAAAAACAAAACCGATTTTTACCCGGTTCTTCAAACTATTTTGTGTTTAGTTCAAACACAACTCTCACGCAAAATAAAAGTTTTTCAAAGTGATGGCTGTACGGAATTTAAAAATAAAATTGTGCAAAAACTCTTTGATGAAAATGGCACATTTCACCGATTTTCATGTCCGTACACCGCTCCACAAAATGGACGTGTCAAAAAAAAAAACACCGTCACATTCCCATCTCTAATTGGGTTGATGCCTTTAGTTCGGCCACATACATCATCAATCGCTTGCCCACCAAGGTTCTACACCACAAATCACCTTTTTGAAATGCTCTTCTCCGTCACATCCAATTATACAAATTTTCGTGCCTTTGGGTGTTGTGTGTATCCATACCTACGTGACTATGAACCTCATAAACTTGCACCGCGTAGTATCCCTTGTATTTTTCTAGGCTATGCCCCGCAATACAAAGGATACAAATGCTTTGATCCTGCATCGTCACGCACGTATGTAACCCGGCATGCTCGATTTGATGAAACTTGTTTCCCATTTGTGCGTGACTCGTCCTACACTAACTTAACCAATCTTTTTCTTTCTACCTTCCATGAACCAACTTCCTTTTCTCCCACTCAAAGCCATAATTCTAAACCACAACCTATTCCACCATCATCATCCCACATTCTTGTTACACCTTGCACCTTGTGCAAAGACGATTCCACCACACCCGAAAATCAACCACCATCACCCAACCCATCATCCACGGCCTTACCCAATCCCAACTCAACCAACAATACCTCCACAACAAACACCACACCATCCAACATCATCCCATCCTCTTTCGCTTCTCATACCGCTCACTCGGCCCCATCCCCTCAGGCTGAACCCTCGGCTCAAAATCCTCCCGAACCTTCTCACCCTATGGTGACTCGTTCCAAAGTTGGAACCTTCAAACCCAATCCAAGACACACATCTTACCTTGCCAATGTCATGCATTCTTGCTTACATGCAACCCTCCTCGCCAATACCATTCCAAAGGCTTTAAAAGTGCATCAAAACATCCACATTGGATGCTTGCTATGCAAGATGAACTTAAAGCTCTTCATCGGAATCAAACGTGGACCCTTGTGCCACGCCCCTCATCCATAAACGTTGTTGGTTCCAAGTGAGTGTTTAGAACTAAATACCATTCTGATGGTTCTCTTGATCGGCACAAAGCAAGACTTGTTGCTCAAGGGTTTACTCAAATTCCTGGTCTTGACTTTAACCATACATTTAGTCCCGTTGTCAAAGCATCTACTATTCGCATTGTTCCCGCACTAGCAGTCGTCAACAATTGGTCCTTAAACCAACTCGATGTGAATAATGCCTTTCTCAACGGACAACTTTATGAAACCGTATATATGGAGCAACCTCCCGGGTTTGTGGATTCTAAATTTCCTCACCATGTTTGCAAACTTAACAAGGCGCTCTATGGTCTTAAACAAGCTCCAAGAGCTTGGTTTCTACGACTTAGTTCTTTTCTCATTTCTTATGGTTTCAAATGTAGTCGTGCCGATCCTTCACTCTTCATCTTTCACAATGGCAATTCCATCATGTACCTTCTTGTGTATGTAGACGACCTAAATCTTACAGGAGACAACAAGTCTCTAATCGAAATCTTCACCAATCGTCTACATCGAGAATTCGCCATCAAAAACTTAGGCTCTCTTAACTACTTCCTTGGCCTAGAAGTTGTTCATGACACCAAAGGCCTTTTTTCTCACACAAACTAAATATGCTCATGACATCCTCACTCGCGCCGGGTTAACCGACGCCAAACCTGTCCTCACTCCCCTCTCCACATCCGATACATTCACCAAAGATGGCACCCCTTATTCCGACCCCACTCACTATCGCTCCACCGTTGGTGCGCTTCAATACCTAACCATCACTCGACCTGATTTATCTTATGCCGTTAATCAAGCTTGCCAACACCTACACTCACCCACCGAAAAACATTTCCAATTGGTTAAGCGGATACTATGTTATGTCAAGGGAACAATCTCTCACGGTTTACTGTTTACGCGTCCCACGACGCCTTCCATCTTAGGTTACCTGGATGCGGATTAGGCACGATGCATTGAAACACGGCGATCAACTTATGGCTACTCAATTTTCTTAGGCGGCAACTTAGTTTCCTGGAGCGCCAAGAAACTACCAACAGTAGCACGATCAAGCTGTGAATCCGAGTACAGGGCAATGGCAAATGCGGCAGTCGAAATCGTTTGGATTACCCATCTTTTGCAGGAACTTCAAGCTCTTCCACCGCCCGGCCAACACTTCTATGTGACAACAAGAGTGCATTATTTATGAGTCAAAATCCAAATTCTCAAAAACGTGCTAAGCATATCGACTTGGATTATCACTTTGTACGAGAATTAGTTATGTCGGGAAAATTACACACCAAGTTTGTTCCTACCAAGCTTCAACTTGCGGACATTTTTACAAAGAGTTTTCCACGGCCTCTCTTCGAGCACTTTCGAGACCTACTACGTGTTCAACCACCACCATTTCGCTTGCAGGGGGATAACAGTCAACATCATCACAATCATCATTCCTAAAATTACTCTTCTCATTATTGTGAATACTTTGTATTAATGTATAGTCAATAGTCAAATTCTAGTTAATAGCTAGCTTAATCTTCTCCTTATGACTAGCTTTGTAATCAAATATATAATTTCCTTGATTAATATATATCATATGCTAAGATGAGTTAGAATTGGTCCAAATGAGCCAACAACTATTGCCACCACCACCACCACCATCTCTATCCTTTTTGTCGTCACCACTAGCCACAACAAAACAAATATAGCGTATGAACTACTACTCTTTTTTTTCTAAACAACCCGTTTCAACTAAAGCGTACTTTGGTCAGAACACGTTTTAACACAAACTAAATTGTTACTTTTTTTAAAACGATATTTTTATAACCCCAACTTGTTCGACCTGTTACTTAGCTTAGCCCAGCCCACCCTGCCCAACCCATTCGTTTTCCAGGATTAGTAATTTACTGTAGTTCTGTAGTACATTAAGTTCAATGCAAAGTAAAAGTACCAAACTCTTACATGCCCTTAAAGTTGAAATTTTCTGGCAGATGAGTGTCTTTTTAGTGAGAAGAAGATTTGTGTATAGTGGTCAACAAAAGGACAGTTGATCCTTTCACAAATGACAACCTTAAGTTACCGTTTTATGATATGCATATACACACACACACACGTGCGCGCGCTATAGTTCCAGTTTCTGAATCTCAACAAATGAACAGGAGAGATTTTTTTTTTTTATATTTCAAAGCAGTGATTTTGCTAATGTATATCGGCAGTGAACAAATAGCATTATATCATAGTAGATGTTTTCTGTGTAACAGATACCTCAGTCTTGTCTACAGTGTGTGGTATATTGGTTTAAATGTTACACATATATTCCAAGTCCAACCTCCTTTGGATTTGTTTCCACCATCCATGGAGCCCTGTGCGCATGTATAAATGATAAGCGACTTTTTAACTCATATACATACGAGTGTGTATGCATATACATAAACAGATACATATTTTGTGTATGCCTCATGAAATTTTTGTGAATATATATGAGTTTATTGCTACTTGCGCATAATCAAGGGACGAGAGGATTCATACTTGTGCATTACGAAATTAATTGTTCCTTGTGCAGCACGTTCAAGGAGAAGTTCCCGAGCTTCAATGGCAATCCCCTCCGGCTACAGAAATAGTGGAAAGCATAAATGGCTAGAAGCATAAAGTTTACCCTTCCATTATGTATTAGTTTATGTGCTTTTGGTGCGTACCTCTTCTGGAAACCATACGCCTGGCTGTGCGCTACCCTCAAGCATAGCAAGAGCAAATGCAGCTACTGAAAAACCAACTGATCTGGAAACCATTCATGCACACATGTTATTAGTTCTTTTAATAAATTTCAAAGCAGTTGATGCATTTGGCACGCGATGCCAGCACTGGCGGATCCAGAGGGGGTTCTGGAGGTTCCCATGAACCCCCTCGATTTAGAAAAAAAAATTGAAAATTTTAGTGGAAAAAGCTGAAAAATTAGTGAAAATCGGTGAAAATCTACGAAAGGAACCCCTTGGAAATCATTCCTGGATTCGCCACTGGATGCCAGTTCACTGATGCTAGGATCAGAGGTGGCAAATGGGTTGGCTAACGGGTTTGGGTGAAAATGGGAAATCTTAATGCAGGTCAAAACAGCCCGGGTTGAGCTGCAAGCACTATAATTTCATTTAGTAAACAATTATTGTGTTGAATCTAGTTACAAACCCTGTACGGTTAAAATAATTATCGTAAGTGTCTTTTAGTAAAGAGATTTAAAAGGTTTTACGTATTTTGAATACTCACTATAGCAACTTTCGACCCACTCAATCCGTTTGGCTCATTTTTAATTAAGCTTATTTTTTTTATTTACCCATTTGTAAAATAAAATCTAACCCAAATCGACCCATTTACTTGTTAATGGACCGGCAAGGGTGAAGGATTGTTAGGGCTAGGGGTTGCCCCCGCCCCTGCCTTTTTTTGGTCCTTGGTGTAATTTTACATGTTTTCTTCCAAAAAATTTATACGTATTAAGTCCGGCCCCCACCATTTTAAGGGTACCGTGATTTTCGGCCCCCGCGAATTTTTTTTTCCAAGCTTCGCCACTGGACTGGAATTGCCACCTCTAGTTGATATAGGCCATCAAGAACACAAGGAGTCCAAGAAGATATGACTTACATAGAGAGTCTTTTATGACTGAAAACACCAATTGTTTGCCGTCCTCCTGAATACTCCAAATCAACCTGAACAGAAGGAAAAACAATACATATAAAGTTAGCGTAGCGCAAATTATTGTTATTTTTTTGTTTTTTAACAAAAAGAAATATTTTTGAACTACTTACTCTTAGTGAGACGCGCTCTCCAGCGTAGCCATCAATGACGCGAACTACTGGATCAAACAACTGAACCATCTCTTGCACTTTGCTTCTGTCTCTTAAGACTTCCTAAAACGTTGGAAGCAAACATGTAAGATGAATGTGGGACCCTTGTTGAATTCTATAGGTGGCAATAACAATGGACAGTTTCTAAATCATTTTATTAAAAACAATATATTATTATTGTAATAATATAAAATCTGTAATCATATTAGACCACATTTATTTGCATAAATAAAATTTTGTACAAAAAATGTTTTAGGTAAACCCAACCCATCTGGACCCATACAAGAGGTTGCATGTATTGACCCAAACCCGATTTGGCTCGTTGTCCAACCACCTCATTTTCCACCTTTAATGTTAATGTAGATTAATGGATTGCGATCTTCACATGTATATCTTACAGAAGGAAGGAAACGAGTCATTGCATCCATGGCCCAGTTCCAGATAAACGGTGCAGTTCCAAATCGAGCACTGACAGTTGGAACTCCAAGGACTTGATGTGCACTTGTCACTTCTGGCAAGTTCCTGGAACCAGAGATGGTTATATACGTAAGTTACCAGTCAAAGCGGTTTATGTGTTCAACCTTATATGTGCATATAATCTAAAGATTTCAAATCCAAATGATGTGAAGGTTGAAATATATAACTTACAAAAGATATACATCTTTTTTCCCAATTCCTTTCCCAAAGTCAACGTTGACCATTCCGCTATAAGGCCTTAACTTGATTTTCTCTCCTGTTAAGTAGTTGCTTACTTGTTAGCGTCATGATTTACGAAACATGAACATTATATGAGAAGCATAAACAGTAATACAGACCTTTGTTATATGCAGTAACCTCCTCTCCAAGAAGTAAAAAACTTGTGGCTAATATTGTCGGGCCCGCACCTCCAGTTCCTGCTGTGTAGTAGTAGAATCTAAACAAGGATATCATGAGTTCATACATGTAAACTAAAAACATTTCATTACCGAGGAACAAATGGTATGAAATATTGAGCAGGTTAATACCTAAGCCGTTCAGGCTCACCCTTATTTTCACTTTTTGCAACGCGTACCAGCTCTGCTGCCATCACTGTCCGGATAAGATGATAAACGCAATGTGAATAAACAGAATTAATAAAGTTCTATGAAAAGTTATTCAATCACATGTTTTAACAAGGAACACGTTGACTATGTAGGCGTTTTGAAAAAAAAAAAGGTTTGTACAATTGCTCACTCGGGATAGATTCCACCAGTAGTTATTGCTGGAACTTTTGCAGCCAGTGCTTCACTCATAAATGATTTTGCACGCAATGCGTAACTTGTATCATCACACACATCCAGATATGCAGTCTACCAATGGATGGAAATTAGTCAAGTTAAATTACATTTTACGAAAGTAATGTGTTGAAGCTGTTTTAAAAACCACAGATTGCTATAACTATAAGAAATTATCGAACTAGCTTTACCTTGTTCTCACCTTGGCCCGTATGGCAGCTTCCAGAACTGCGCAGTTTTCTGTTTGTTGGAATGGCCCTGCAGCGTGTACCACAAGATCGACATCTGCAGAAGTAGATGTGTAAATGATTAGTAAGCTTAAAAATCTTTGTTAGAACATACTAGCTATGTTGTCAAAGACGCATAGATCTCGCCCGGAGCCTAGGCGCAAGGCGCACAAAAAGCGAGGGCTTTTTTAAGAAAGGCGCATATAGAGAAAAAAAATATATTATGCTTTGAATATTAATACTATTACACAAATATAATAAAGAAACCACCATATAAGATCATGTAGTTAATAGTTATTACCAAAAGTTTAAAACTGCTAGGACTTATACAAACGTTTGTAGTTCAAAAGTGATACCAAAATTTCAACTAGGACTTATACAAACGTTTGCAGTTCAAAAGCCCAGATTTGCGCCTAAGCCATCGTTTTTTATCGCCTGCGCCTGGTTCCAGGCGCACGCCTAGGCACCGTTTTTACAAAAAGAGCCCAAATTTGCGCCTAAGCCACCACCATGCGCTATAGGTCCGCCTCGCTGCGCCCAAGCGCCTAGGCGCGCGCCCAAGGGGCTTTTGACAACATAGCATACTAGACTTAGCTATTTGTGCTAAATAAAAAATTTTAAAAATATACAAAAAGGACTTTTTCATATATTTTTAAAGAATTAACACACCAGTTAAAGCCGAATCCAGTGATTTAGCATTATTTATATCAACTTCAGCAAACTCAGCATTCTTCCCGAGTGTGGCCACCATACTAGCACCCTTTTCCCTAAATTGCATTAGAATAATCAGCATTTTGTTTATATTAGTAAAGGATGTTAACTGTTAAGCAAAATACATCTAAAACAAATTCAAACAGAGAAATTCCTTCTAATCGTTTAGCAACTGATCTTATAGATAGTTTGTAAAACTGCACCGACATAAACTAAGTCTGATATATACTTGTCACTATCAATAGATCCCATGTTACATGACGCCTACCATTCTAAAAATAACAATGAGGTAGGTGAAAGAAGTAAAAGCTATGAGACATATATGTTTCCTTTGTATAATGATTACGAGTTTTCGATTTGTTAAACTGATATTAGTAGGAATGTATTCCTTTTGGGACGTGTTAAGTGGACAGTCCTTTTAGCCCCGCCATGGTGTTTCCGTAAGGCATAACCTAATTTGTAAGGATTTGTCAACTCGAATATCGTATCCAATTCTGAAAATAAGGAAACTGTCATTGGGTTTACAAATGTTGACTTAATTTTGGTGACCTGACCCAACCCTTAGGAAAGCTGTAAATCAAGTTAGCTGAAGAACAAAAGATGATTGGTAAAAAAGGGTTGATGATCAGCCTACTTCATAAATGCATCCAGATGACACATATGCCTACTTTGTTAACTAAGCTATCATTGAAAGACTTAATTGTCACCACTAATGATAACTGATTCAATCACAGAGTTTTACTGCAGCAAAGTCTACCCTATGTTGTCAAAAGACCTTTGGGCGCACGCAGGGAAAACACCTTGACCCATGCGCTCCAGAGACCTTCGAGCAAGATTCCGGCCAGATTTGTGGTCAGATTCCACGAGATTCTGGCCATATTCTGCAAATTCCGTGCAAAATAATCTGAAACATCTAAAAATGCCATGGAGATCGGCCTAAAGTAGCCCTAAACAAGCCTAAACCCCCCTAAAAAATGGTATCTTATGCTTCGCGCCTCACTTAAAAAAGTCATTGCTTTATAAGCGCCTTGCACCTTTGACAATATAAATTCAACCACAATAAAAGAAAGGATAAAAGCTTAAAAGAAATCTAAGTAAGATTATCCGATAAAGAAATCAGAGCCTTTACGTTAGTTAGGAGCTGTTTGGTAGCCTCTTAATCAGCCTCTTAACTATTCAGGTCTGAATCATTCAGCATTCAGACTGTTTGTTTCAGCATCTGAACCATTAAGCTAATAAGGGATGCTGAATGATTCAGCGGCTGTTTGGTTGATTAAGTGTTGAATCATTAAGATGTCTGAATGGTTAAGAGGTCTGTATGGTTAAGTGCTGAATCATTAAGTTGGACCTCTTAATGGTTAATTTTCTTGTCCCACATTGGTATGAGAGTTTCATTAAGGTTCAGCCTAGTTCAGTGCTTAATGATTCAATGCTTAATGGTTCAGCAACATCCCAAGTCTTAATGATTCAGCCTTAACCATTCCATTCAGAGGCTGAAACAAACGCGCTGAATACTGAATCATTCAGCACTGAATGGTTAAGAGCCTCATTAAGAGGCTACCAAACAGCCCCTTACACAACTAATTAACCATTCAGACCATCTTAATGATTCAGCACTTAATCAACCAAACAGCCCCTTACACAACTAATCGCGCGCGCACTTTTTCTGTGTGTGTGTGTGTGTGTGTGTTCAAGGTATGGTTTTCGAAGTTTTTAAGTCAAACGGTAAACCAAACCATTACTAAATTTTTTTTATTTTTTGTAAACCAAAACCAAACCGTAGAACTCTTAAACCTAACAAAACCCAAACCGTCAGCAATGGTTTGGTTTCACGGTTTGAGCGTGTTGTGTGTATATACAAGATGTCCAATATATAAGTACAATGTCCATAATTAATCTAATAACTTCTCAAACACAAAGACAAGCAAAAGACAAGTTGTGTTGAAACCATTTGGTTTTGTTTAACATTACATATTTACTGTATATCAGTTCGGTCCGGTTTTATGCGGTTTGTTTTCGTAATAAACCGTAAACCAAACCGTTCACTGCGTTTTAAAAATATAATCAAACCTGATATTAATGTGAACATGCTTTGTTAAATGGTACAAACGGCAGACTGTTATTAATCAAACCTGTTACGGCCTGCAATGATGATTTGGAGGTCAGGGGAAAGCTTGGAGAGAGCGATAGCGGTAGAGCCACCGACTCGACCGGTTCCTCCGAGTACTAGAACTCTAGATTTGCCGGTTTCCGGTTGAATACCGGTGGAAGCCACCGTCGGAAGCCTGATGCTGCTCCAGTGGCGCATACAGGTACACGCCATATCCGGAGTTCGTTACAATATCTGTTATGCAAGGTACATATTACTTGTAATTTTATGTTAAAAAAAATACTCCACTATACTAAAATAAATATATTTTTAAAATCTAGACTTATAACTGTGATTAATAAAATAGAAAATTGCTGGAGAATTTTTTTTTCTTTTTAACGGAGTTTCATATGAGTGATCTAATGTCACACTGCTTAATTGGCAGCGCTAGCCAAGGTCTGCCTCAGACAACGTTGGTTGGTTGCTTAATTTATTCCGTCTATCACGTTTTTTTCTTTTTTTTTTACGTTTCATTCTCTCTTTCACCGTACATCGCCTCCACCAACCAGTACCACTGCTTGCCGCTACCGCCAACTAGGGATTGTCTTTTTTTCTTCCAAATACACATACTTGTACGGGTATCGATTTTGGGTATTATGTGCAGGTATCAGTACCCGGTTTTTATTAATTATGGTATTCGGTACTTTTGACATCGGTACGGGTACGGCTAAAAATGGTACTGCTACCGTTATTTACGAATGAACTTGATAATATGTTTTACTTCGTGTTATGGTATTTATGGTACTCATATCAATTTACTTGTACAGAATTAATATGCATACCAACTTTACCATAACTTACCCGTACGAGTGCTCAAAAAATAAAAATAATAAAGTGTTATCAAAGCGGTTGTTGTACTTATGTACCCATAAAACACCAATATATTTGGTACTTTACTCAATACCCACTTTTGTTCAAATTCGATACGGATACGAGTATGGGTATGGGTACGGTACCAATCCTATTCCTAGCACCAACCACCACCACCGCATGCCACTGCCACCCAACACTGCCCGACGCCACTACCTACAACACCATCCGCCATCGCCACCACGACCACCCACTATCACCGCCCATCATCCACCAGTTGCCACAACCTCCACCCACTAACATCACCCACCACGACCACCACCTCCACGCACCACCAATATAATTTCATTCCTTAGTTTTTTCCAGTCTACCAAACAATGAAATGTTAATAATGATTCATTTCATACCTTTATACATTTCATTACCTTAGAGAATCCACAATGCTTTGTAATTGGACGGTCTGCTCGTTTTGGACGGACCAAGAAACCAAATTCACACATTGTAAAAGGTTGTCCACTTGGAGCTGGTCCGTTAGCGGTTAGTTCAGGGCGGGGTGGGTCCCCCACTTGTATTTTATTGATTAAATAAAAAAAAGATTTTTTTTGTGTGTGGGCATAAATTAAATAAAAAGAAAAGTAGGTGATGGGGTGGATGTTTAGAATGGTTGGAGGAAAAAAATGGGTTTGGAAGGGTTGCGGTTTGAAGTGGTTTGGAATTGTGTGTCATGGTGTTGTGACCAGTGGCGAAACTTGACCCGAGACTTCAGGGGGTCGGAAATCACTAGTTTCGGGGGGTCGAAAACCAGTTTCAGGTGGTCGAAACCGTATATACCAAAAAAATTCTATACAAATACTATATAATCGGAGCTTCTGAGCGAAAAATCGGGGGGGGGGGGGGGGGGGGGGCGGCCGCCCCTCCCAACCCCTTAAAAGCTACGCCCATAGATGTGACGTTTTGGAGTGGTTTGATGGTGCTAGCATTGTGGATGCTCTTATGTGCTTATAAAATGTTTGCTAGCTTTAAGGTAGCGTTTGGTATGAGGGAATGAAAGGGTGAATGGAATGGACAATTACAAGGTAATGAAAAATAGTGTGTTTGTTGGTTAAAGGAATGGAATCATCCATTTCACAAGGCATTTCATTCCCTCAAAACCATTCCATCCACCCCCCATATTTTTTTTTTTTCATTCCATCCTCCATTCACCCTTTACTAACAAAAGCGTAACCCACCACTACCACCCACCACCATCGTCACTACCCACCACCGCTATCGCCACCACCCACCATAACCGTCACCACCCACCATAACCGTCACCACCGCCGTCACCACCCACCACTGCCACCAACCACTACCTTCACCCACCCACCACCGTCACCCACCTACCACCGCCGCCATACAAAACCACCCATCGCCGCCCACCACCATCACCCACCCACCGCCGCCTCCACCACCTACCACCGTCGCTCACCACAATTTCCTTTACCCACCACTACCGCCGCCACCCACCACCACCCATCACCGATGTCTCCTCCACCCACCACCGCCACTACTCACCATTGTCACCCACACACCATCACCGCCATCCACCTCCACCCATTGCCACCGTTGCCGCCACCCACCACTATCGTCGCCACCACCTATCACCGTCGTCGCCATCCACTACCATGTTACCGCCACACACCACCACCTACCATCACCACCACCAACCACCACCCACCACCACCGCCACTACTCACCATCGTCACCCACCCACCATTACGACCATCCACCTCCACCTTCCACCGTCGCCTTCACCGCCGCCACCGACCACTGCTACCCACCACCGCCGCTACCGCCACATATTACCACCCACCATCACCGCATTGACCACCACCCACCACCGCCACTAACCATCGATTTTATTCATTCGTATTTTATTGTCTATTCTCACACAGGGAGAGGTGAGGTTAGCACTTAGGAAGATGGGAAAGGCTAAGGCAGTTGGCCCGGACAACATCCCGATTGAGGTTTGGAAGTGTTTGGGAGAGGAAGGAGTGCAATGGCTAACTATTTTCTTCAACCTCATATTTAAATCTGGAAGAATGCCAGATCAGTGGAGGAGTAGTGTTGTAGTGCCTATATATAAGAACAAAGGAGATGCACAATGTTGTGGGAATTACAGAGGAATTAAGCTGTTGAGTCATACTATGAAATTATGGGAGAGAGTAATTGAGACTAGGATTAGAACAGAGACTCATGTTACTGTAAATCAACTTGGCTTCATGCCAGGGAAGTCAACTACGGAAGCGATATACATTCTGAGGAGCTTAATGGAAAAGTATAGGGAGAAGAAACGAGACCTCCATATGGTGTTCATCGACCTGGAAAAGGCATATGATAGTGTACCTCGTAAACTGAATTGGGATAGTTTGGAGGCTAGAGGGATTCCGAGAAAGTATGTTGACACCACTAGAGATATGTATGATAGGACTAAAACTAGTGTCTGTGCACCTGTAGGGGATACTGATTTCTTTCCCGTGGAGGTAGGGCTCCATCAAGGGTCCGCGTTGAGCCCGTTTCTTTTTGCGGTTATCTTAGATGAGGTGTCTAAGTCCATTCAGGAGACATTACCGTGGTGCATGCTTTTTGCTGATGACATTGTATTAATCGCGGAAACTAAGCAAAGCCTGAATATGAGGTTAGAAGGATGGCGATTAGCTTTAGAGGGAAAAGGTTTAAGGATTAGTCGCTCTAAGACGGAGTATATGCACTGCGATTTCAGTGGGGCAAACAACGAAGACCACACCCAGATCACCATTGAAGGTCATGTGGTCCCGCAAGTAACCAAGTTTAAGTACTTAGGATCGTTTGTTCAAAGGGACGGGGAGATTGATAGTGACGTTGCACATCGCATTCAGGCTGGATGGTGTAAGTGGAGAGCAGCCGCTGGAGTTTTGTGCGACAAGAGGTTCCCAGCTAAATTAAAGGGAAAATTTTATAGGGCTGCAGTTCGACCTGCTATGCTTTATGGGACAGATTGTTGGGCCATTATAAAGACACAGTTACGAAAGATGGAAGTGGCTGAGATGAGAATGTTGAGGTGGATGTGTGGTCACACTAGGTTAGACCGGATTAGAAATGAGGTTCTTAGGAATAGGGTAGAAGTGGCAAATATTTCAGATAAGATAAAGGAGGGGAGATTAAGATGGTATGGACATGTGAAGAGGAGACATATGACAGCTCCAGTCAGAAGTGTGGAACACCTCACGGTGGAGGGGAGGAGGAGCAGGGCAGACCCAAATTGACTTGGGTTGATCAGATTAGGCAAGATTTGTTAGAATTGCACATCTCCGAGGATATGGTCCAATATAGGAATTCGTGGAGGCTTAGAATAAAAGTTAAAGATTTTTAGGAATTAGGAGCACTTCTCCTTTCTTTATGCATGTATGTTATTTTATGTTATAAACTCACTACTTTTTAGTGTTTTGTGTTTGTCTTCTTTTTATATAAATATAGTTTTTTTTTTTTTTGAGCCGGGGGTCTCTCTGGAAGCAGCCTCTCTATCTCTAAAGATAGAGGTAAGGTTTGCCTACATCTTACCCTCCCCAGACCCTACTAATAGCGTCACTATTTGGTGGGATTTCCTGGGTACTGTTGTTGTTGTCTTTTATTGTCTACTAGGTTTGAGACCCGTGGGGACCCACGGTGCAAACCATAGTAAATAAAAAAATTTTATTAAACTAAGAGTTGTATTATTCAAGTTTAGTGGCTACAACGTAAAGTGTTAAGAATAACGGTTAGCCTGATATTTTTTTTCTTATATAAACGTCATGTTTCAATGTTGCGTTGATATGAAATGGGTATTAAAATTAAAACTAATATATAACTATGGTTTTCATGTCAAAGTGGATATTTTTTGTAACCTATAAGTAACGTTAGTAATGAAAACCGATTACCTATTATGATCAGTACTCAACCAAAGTATACTTTAACAAAAAATAACAAAAGGTATGAATACATTGTGTTTTTGTAAATGACTTTTTATCATATTTTTATTTTTAATTTAATTGTAATTAGTACATAACTTGTTTTATTGACAAATGGCAACGCACTGTTCAAAGCACAAAAAAAAAAGTTTAAAATAATACTTTATTATTGAAGTTGTATATACATAACGTCAATAAAGATAAGTAAAAAATTGTATCAAAATTACTCACATTATTCATAAATCCTGAAAGACTTCTTTGTACACAACGTTTGATGTTTTGTTCGTCAATTCACCATTTTCATCTACTATAACTATCTTCAGTCCATCTCGACTTCTGACTCTTGAAAGCGCAACATACAACTGCCCGTGTGAAAAAACTGGATCCTTCAAATACAACCCAACTCTGGATAAGGATTGTCCTTGACTTTTGTTTATTGTCATTGCGAAAGAAACAGCAAGTGGAAATTGTCTTCTGTTAAATTTAAAAGGAATTTTCTTATCCGAGGGGGATAAAGTAATTCTTGGAATAAAAGTTCGCATTCCAATGTTACTTCCTGAAATGATTTTCGCTTCAATGACACGTTTTCTCATTTTAACAACTTGTAACCTTGTCCCATTGCACAAACCGCTTTTCTGATCAATGTTTCTGAGTAACATTACGGGAATGCCAACTTTCAAAACCAAACGATGGTTTGGTATTCCAGAAAACTTAAGACCATTAAGGACATCAGGAGAAACTAATCTTTCATCAACCTGTTTGTTAACATCTTCAGACTGGCAAACACTATCCGAACTTAGATACTCAACTTCGTCACCGGGAAACATTGAAAGTAATATATCATTAATTTCATGAACAACTTCATTCTTCGGTGCCAATATAGCTCGATCTTGAAAATAAGTCGGAATATGGATGTTATCCAAAAGTGACGGATAAACAAAGGCTATCAAATCAGAAACAGGATCTGAAGATTGAGAAAAAAGTAAGTCATCAGGTATCAAAATAACATCCTGATCATCGCTTATTGTATCAACCTTTCCTTCTCCTATGTCCAGAAGCCAAGATGCAAACTTTTTAGTTTCCTCAATATCAGAACTGCAGGTTCCAGAAATCAACCTCATATTTTTTGTTAACTCTAAAACAGTGCATTTGTGCCAAATGTATGATGAACTTAAAGAGGCATTAACAATGTCATGCCTAGTTCCATTTGGTACAACTGGTAGAATTTGCCTAAAGTCACCCCCAAACACAACAACCTTTCCACCAAATAACAAATCAGACGACTCATCAGCATGTACACCAAATACATCTTTTAAACTTCGATCTAGTGCTTCAAAAGCATGTTTATGAGTCATGGGTGCTTCATCCCATATAATCAAGTCAGTTTGTTTAACCAGCTGTGCAACATCACTATTAGGTGGTATGTAACACATAGAATCTTCAGTTAGGTTTATAGGAATACGAAATCTGGAATGTGCTGTCCTACCACCGGCCAATAGCAAAGAAGCGATACCACTCGAAGCAACATTCAAAACAATCTTTCTTTTACATCTTATGGATGAAGATAGAGTCTTCCATGGGAATGTTTTACCCGTACCACCATAACCATAAACAAAAAAAAACCCTCCTTTCTTTTCCTCAACAGATTTAATTACACAATTATAAATATTTTTTTGTTCATCTGTTAAAGAAGAGAACTGAGAATCAAATTCTTCAACCAAACTGTTTGAGTCATAGCCCAACTCCTCACAAATAAGACGATTGTCTAATAATGATAGAAACTCATTCTCAGGATATGGCATACCTACGAAATGTCGTAGACTGCAACTATTACGCAATAAGAACTTCTCAATATCAAGCAAAGCTAAATTCTTAAGTTCGTTGTCTGAAAGGATCAAATCTGGGAAAAAAATATGTTAGAATGGAATATATATATATAATAAAATTAACATATAAAATGAATAATTGAATATGTGGAACCATTAAAAATAGTACAATTTACATTCCTAATAATTATGAATCATTACAATTTAGTATATGTCCAAAAAATTCTAGAAAATCTATTTTAAAGTAATAATATATTAAAAAAAGTTAAAAACCTGGACAGTTTGAATCTATTCTTCTCTTGCGTAAAATGTCATCAGACAAATAATTCCATGTTTCCTCCCACACAATGTCAGGTCTTGACAAACTGTTGGACGCTAAAAGAGTTGCAAATAAGTTTCTTAGATAAGGGCCAGAACCTGCAAAAGCCGCTTCCTTTATTGCTTCAACATATTCTGTATCATCATCCAGGAGTCCCATTGCGTAGCATGCATCCCTAAAAGATGATTGTACTTTCCCATCAACTTTAAGAATATCTTGAAATGATGTTGGTCTTTTAACCTTATTCAAAAGCATTCTCAAAAAATAAGCTTCGCCAACAGAAGCAGGAACTAAATGAATTCGACCAATTGACTTTATTCTTTGCCTAACCTCCCATTTTCGTTCTTGTTCTTTCCAAACATACTGTGAAGGGAATTGGATGTAAGTTAGTTGCCTTGCATTGGCATCAATTTTGTTGTGTTCCATCCAACCCAAAAACATAGAGGAAGCACAAGAGGGTTTATTGAGAACGTCGTCAATGTCCTGCGTAGGATCGAAAACAATTCTTTGTTCACCAGGTAGATGAAAAGGTAGTCTCATTACAGGAGGTGACCTGTAATGAATATCATATGAGAATATTCTCCATGAAGCCTCACACGCAGAAATATAACGACAATCATAAAATCCTTTGACTTCATCAACAACTTTGTCTTCACCGGGTACTTTCTTGCTTTCCACAAAATTAAGAGTAACTCTATCTGGACCCTTGTTAATGTATTTAAATAAATACTTAATGGATCCAGCTTGGTTACACCATTCAACGTTGATATGAGCCTGGTATCTTTTAAGAAGTGTCTTGTTATATGGAACAACATATCTGTTATCTAATTGCTCACCAGACTTTTCTACAAACGATCCATTATCTCTGCGTCTATACACTGCATAACCTTCAGTATCAATAGAAGTCTCATTCTTGAAATTTTTTGGGAAGTTTTTTGAACATTTGTCATTGACCATACACGGACAACTCATGTTCAAAGGACCACAAGGACCGTGAATCATAAATTCACGTACAAGTTCATACAATTCTGGCTCTTCATCTTTATTCGGTATCTCTGCTGAAATGAACTTGTCAATATGGTCAACTGTAGGAAGCTTATAACCAGCAGCCATAAACAAACAAATGTGTGCGTGTGGTAATCCACGTTTTTGAAACTCAACGGTATATACAGCTGCAAAGTATTGAGACCAACCAAAAGAAAATAAGTTAGAAATGTTATAAAAAAAATAAATATTGTTGTAATAAAAATTAACTTCATGTGTTCGCACCAGCTTCAACAGTCCCAAATAAGTGTTTATCTTTCAGGTCTTTAATGATGGAATCAAGTTTAATCTTAAACAACCTGCATAAAATGTATGGCCTATCTTCGGGTCTAAGAGTGGTATCTTGAAGATATCTTCTCATCTCTGGCCATTTAGGATTACAAGTGATTGTAATAAAATAGTCAGGGTATCCGTACCACTTACATATTGCCATTGCGTCTAGATAATTTTGCATCATATATCTAGCGCCACCTGTGAAGGAAGATGGAATAATAACTCGTTGACCCATGGTTGATGTTTCTGTTTGTCCTTCTTCTCTTTGTTTGCTTAGGACATTATGCTTCTCACTCCTAAGAACGGTTTGCTTACCCCTAATGTAATTTAGTCTTTCCATCTCAATCATTGTATACGAATCAACTATAAATTGCTGCAAAAGCCTTCGTGCATTAAGAATTAGCGAGTATTCATTACTCCTATCTTGAAGTCTATAAGCAAAAAACTCCCTCATTGTTACACTTTCACGTTTTTTGTTTTTTGTGTTTGAAGATGAGCCCTCATCTGGCAAGGAAACATTTTTTTGACGGTCATCTTTTTTGTTTTTTGAACTTGAAGACGAGCTTTCATTTGGTAAGGGAACATCTTTGTGAAGGATGTCAATTCTATATCCATCGTCACCATAAGGAAGCAACAATGGATACTGAAGAGCAAGATACGAAGGATGTAACTCACTAACTCTTTTTAGCTTTTCATCAATTGTCTGCACAATAATATCACGTTTATATGTTTCTTCATTAAGGTCACCAATTATCAATCCAGCAACTTCAGAAACCGTGGGTAGGTTGTAGGTTCTACCATCTTCTTTCCTCATTCCGTTTAATCGAAGCTTGACTTGTGCATCAGGATTCTTCTGAAAACAATCTCTCGCCATTCTATAATATTTCACCAAGGAGTTTTTGGCATCCAACATTTTTTTCAATTCCTTTACAATTTGAAATTCAAGCGCCTTTTCTGATGAGTATTCCTCATCTGCATCACTATAAATAAAATGAATACATTAGAATCGAAAGTACTTAAAAATCCTTAAAGTTTTCTACAAAAGACAATAAAAAAATAACATACCCAACGACATTGATTCTATTCGAAACTTCATTTTCAGTATCATATATGTATAGCTAAGAGAATACTGGATTTTGTCCACGTGATGGTAAAAGATTTCCCAAAGCATGGTAGTTCTCACCACTTATACGATAGATGAATGGAGCATTACCATGATTTATAGACCTATCAATTTTTCCACCCATGGACGTAAATGCAAACATAGAGTTGAATCGTCTTATGTTCTTTAAAAAGAATTTGCTTTTAGAATCAACTCCATTAAAATACTCTTTATAACTGTGTGGGGCATCCTTAAAAGGAGGAAGCATAACTTTTCCATAACCACAACACAGAGAGAAAATTTTTTTAGTATTACTTCTATTAAGCCCTCTAGTAGATTCACATCTCCACAGTCTAGCATTACAATCTTCACAAGTAACATTCTGATCACCATGGTCCAAGTAAGCTAAAAAAAGATATTCAAATTTATTAAATGTACCATATTTCTAAACTAATATTGAATTAATATTAAAAATATTTTTTATTAGTAGTTATTAGCGAAAAAAGACTACCTGGAGATATGCCTTGTATTACATTGTTTGTCGTTACTCCATGCGGGTTTTCTAAGCATTCTTCCAAGTCAGCCATCGGTATGGGAGTAATACTGGGGCGTTTTCGTTTTAAATTCGATGTTGACCGCGTGTTGCATACGTTAGAAAGCGGCCAACTTACACCTGAAGATCCTAACAAATTAAAATAATATAAGTTTGATAAATGTTGATTTATTATAATATACTTTGTAAACATGACTAAACTAAACATACCAACAATGTCAACTGGGTGTGTTTGAGTGTTAGGTGTTATATTTAGTTTTCCTTTGTTAGTCCGCTTAGAATCCAAGATACGCTTTCTTTCTGTACGCCTTTGTTTATAAAACTTAGTAGATTGCTATGTTGCGATTCGTGACAAACTGCGTAAAAATTAAATAAATAAATGGAATGCTTTGAAAAAGAAGACAAACACAAAACGGGACAACACAATTCTATAATATACTAACATAAATAGATACGCTAACAAATGATGACATAAAAATAAAATAAATAATACCATTAGAGATGTCTGACAAAGGTGTTCTCTGCGTGTTAACTATAAAATAAAAAGAAATAAGTAAAAAACAACAATGGAAATCATTAAGAAATAAGATATTTGGGCAATGTATAAAAGAAATTTTACTTTCGATTCCTAAAGGATTATTTGTTTGTGTCGAAGCAAAATTAGATTTTTTTTTCTCTTTGTAGATTCACAACGTTTATTAGAGATGCCTGACAAAGGCGTTCTCTGCGTGTTATCTATAAAATAAAGACAAATAAGTTAACAAAAAAAAAGACAATGGAAAGTAGTAAGCATAACACATATTTGAAATGTAGAAAAAACATTTACCTTGTATTGTTACTAATGGCGGTGTGAAAGAGTTTGTAGAGGTTTCTATGTTTTCAACATTAGAAAGTGAACAACCGACATTTGAACTTATACTATCCAAATATGCATTCATCCGTTTACGTCTTTCAGAGATATTAAGACTCACTAAACAATAAATTACAATAAAAACTATTATTTCTTAATCAAAAATTAAGAATTAAAGGTATAAGATGAAACATAATAAATTACGTACCATTTGATATATCAGATAACGGTGTTGCGGTATTGATATCTCCAAACATGTTTATAATATTTGTTAGTGTAAAAAAATAAAAAAAAGCTAACAATGTAACGAAATGTAAAAGAAAAAAACAAAGATTAATCATTACCGTTAGATTTACGCATCAGGTCACCAACTTTAGATTTCGGTAAACAAAAATCATACTTTGGGGGATCAGACATTGTAAAATATATGTTTTTCTTGAATACAATAAGTATATACCTGAAAAATTAAAGAAAAATAGACTAAAAATTATTGAAAAATAAGGAAACTTTCTACTCCCCCTGGTTTATAAAAGAAATGTGCTTTCAATTTGTGATTTGGGTTTTTTTTTTAAATTTTAATATAATCAACCGACGGGCTCTTACAGTCATCCGTTTAAATGATGGATGTTAAACTAAAAAAAATGTTACTAACAGAAGATATACTTTGTGTGCAAATGGCCTTTTAACAACTTTTATTTAAAATATTAAGAAACTATTGGTTTGTTAGGATTTTGTATGTTTATAATATGTGTTAGGGGTTTGGGCCGTAAGTTTTATAGGGCCTGCATTTTTTCAGTTATTGCATATGGAATTGGGCTGAATGTTGATGGACTTATTGTTTGTATTAACATACACGAATGCTAATTATGGATCCACCTGAAAACAGATGTATTGATTGAATTTAGTCAACGTCAAGCATTTCTTGATTAACTGGCGTATGTCAAGCATTATATAGGTATTCATATAGGAATTCAATCAATTCAATAATAACAAATGGATGAAAGAGTGGAGGGTAATTAGCATCCGAATTAGGATTGTTATTATTGTTATAACTTTATGTATTGATTGAATTTAGTCAAAGTCAAGCATTCAAACCATAACTGCCGCATGTCAAGCATTATAGTTAGTTGTGATTTGTTTTGATCTATTCAATGTTATTTAACTAAATGTTCTTTATATGTTATGTCAAGCATTATATAGGTATTCAATCAATTCAATAATAAGAAATGGATGAAAGAGTGGAGGGTAATTAGCATCCGAATTAGCATTGTTATTATTGTTATAACATTATGTATTGATTGAATTTAGTCAAAGTCAAGCATTGAAACCATTAATGCCGCATGTCAAGCATTATACCTAGTTGTGATTTTTTTTTTTTTTTGATCTATTCAATGTTATTTAACTAAATGTTCTTTATATAGATTATATGCTTTACATATATCATTATGCTACAGATTCGAAACTACAAAAGGTTAGTGTGTTATTGTTTGAATGCTTGACATACATGATAACTATAGTGTATAGCAGCAAAGATCTTGACAATAACATTATGATTTTTATGAGTAAATTCGTATTTAAAGTGAATATGTTATTGAATCAGGATACCAAAAAATTCGTCTGAACATGTATAAATACCTTATGAATAATGTGAGTGAATATAACTATTTATCTTAATGTATATTTACAATTTTGTAAATTCGTATTCAAAGTCAAGATCAGTAAACATATTACTTTCCTTATACATTCAACAATGGAGTAGAAGGAGACCATCAATTTCGCCTTAACATGCTTGAAAATTGGACCAGTAAATTCGTATTCAAAGTCAATTTGTTATTGTAGAAGGAAACCATAAATTTCGCCTTAACATGTATCAATTCCTTATGAATGCTGTGAGTAAATTCATATACATTATGTATTCTAAATAATCGCGTCTTGCCACCACTGATTAACGTATACACATTCTTACAATTACAACATACTAAATATTCGGTAAAAATCTAAATGTTATTGTATATAATAATGGAATATAGTAATGATTTTAATGATTATTGACTCACACATTTTCGTACTCATTTAGACATGTTGACCATAATTAAATCTTAGTCAACGTGCATAATTACACATTTAAATTCCAATTAATACGAAGTTTGAAAATTTATAGCATAGTCAAAGGTCAAATTCTATTTAATAAGCAGTAAAATTTATTTAAAATAAGTATAAAAGGAAATCACAATAAATAAAGAAGTAACATTAAACTGACGAGTGTATTGAAAATGTGTTTCATGGAATGAACGACAAAATACATTGAACACTGATTAATTCATTTGTGACAAATCAATAACTTCTTGTGTGTCAATCTTGGTAACTAAAAGCCTACGTTTATCCGAACACCATTTGAAGACGAAGTTATTGATTTGTCAACCAACCATTACAAAAACAATAATCACGACCAATCCTTTCTATTGCAACGTTCCATTGATGTAAATCATCTACATACATAGTGATTGGAACATTAGGGACACCATCGGGATAATGCTTATTAATAAAGGAGTAAGGTATAACCTGAAAGCAAAATTTGTGATCAAATAATATGGAGAAATTAAGATACTAAAAACATGTAATATAAAGTATCGAACTTAATGGCACTTACCATAGGTGTCGTCAATTCATGTTCAATCATTTTGCAGAATGACACATCCAATTGCATGGATGGAGAATGATTGTAATGCTCCATCATGAAAGTATTCGGAGCAATAAAGTCGAATATGACGTAAAACATAGAGAAGCATAAATCATGTACAACTTTTGACCATCCATTTGTTAAGCATAATTTATAACCAACATTGACCATGGTATGTCGAAACTTTAATGTTGTTGTTTCGTAAGTTTTTAGATAACAAAAACCTGTTCATGGATTTCGGCAATGTCTGGACAAACACGTAAAAAACAACATTATAATAACGAATAAGCTTTTTTTACTTAAAAACAATTAGAAACGTCATACCAAAACTCGTGCGGAAGGGTCATGAATAACCTTGAAGAATTTATCACCCTTGTGATAAGCCATAATGAAGTTATTTGTCCTAATGAAATCCTGTTCTTCGTCTGCAAAACAAACTTTTGTTAAAGTATCCATAAAGTCACTAATACTCGAAACTGATTTCAATTTTTTTTTTTTTGTATGAAATCCTGTATTTTGTTTTTTTTATAATCTTTTTTTATATTCACACATACTCGAAACTGATTTCAATTGCAATCTGTTATTAAAACCACAATCATTTCGTCTGCAAAACAAACTTTTGTTAAAGTATCCATAAAGTCACTAATACTCGAAACTAATTTCAATTTTTTTTTTGTATGAAATCCTGTATTTTGTTTTTTATAATCTTTTTTTATATTCACGCATACTTGAAACTGATTTCAATTGCAATCTGTTATTAAAACCACAATCATATCATCAATGATTAAACCTGATCAGAATTACTTGTGTGTCGATTTCATCCAAAGCAGAGACTTGATCCTAAACAGATTATCAAATGGTGTTAATAAAAAAAAAAGATTCTAATCATTACAAATAAATCCGAAATAAAACGATTGTATTTCTGTTTGCTTTAATATGTTAGTAAACCGCTATGTATGGATATCATACAAATCAGAAACATAATCGAAAACATATTAGATAGTTATTTTAATAAGAAAACGTGTTTTGTAGTTAAATATTTTGTAGAAGGTTGATAGCTATACGATTGTGATTTATCTTTGTAGAAAAATAATGATAGAAACCGATTATGTTTATCTTTTATGTAAGATGATTGCAAGCATTATGTGTCAAACTAATCAAAATGCAGAAAAATTATCAAAAACATTTCGAGATTGATGTAAGATTGATGAACAACATACCTTGCAAAAAGAAGAATGAGAGAGGAATGAGAAATGAGAAAGGAATTATTAGGATAGGAAGGAGGAAGATGTTGTAACATACAAATGGATGTTGACAAAAAAAAAAAAAAAAGAGGTTTATATAATACTTTATCATGGAGCCCCATTTAGGATTTGGATCCTTGAAGACCCTCTAAAAATCTAGGATTCAACCCTAGTGTTTTCATTTATTATATAGATTCAACACAAAGTAATGTTTTGTTTCATTCCCACATGGCAACCAAACAAGACATGGAATGATAATGATTCATTTCATTACCTTGTCCATTCCATTACCTCGTCCATTTCATTACCTCATCCATTTCATTCACTCATCCATTCCATTACCCCAAACACTACTCGAATTCAATGCTAACATGTTGTCTATTAGCCGGTACGTTCTATATCAATTATGAGACTATTCTTCTATCATCGACTCTTCGTATTTGACAAGAAGCTAAAGTTGCTGAGATGTTGGATGGTTAATGCGAAAAGTAGCTAGCATATGAAAGATCTCGTACTTCTGTGTCATATATCACACGTTAAATTTAGACTAGTGAACACTTAATCAGATTTGACATACAAGTAAAATGGTTATTATCCAATATCCATTACATAGTAAAATTGTTTTTTCTCAATAACTGCCTCGAAAAACCAACATATTCATTCAAAATTATGAGAAAGTAAAGCTTCAATATTATTTACTAACTCTTTTTAAGAGTTTTATCACTCCCATACATAGGGTATTAGCATAACTGAAACAAAAGTCACTTAGGTAGTTTTTATTTTTCTGATTTTGTAAGGTAGATAGGAATGTATATCTTTTTCCATAAGGAAATGGACAAGGAGATTTCTCAAAGCGTAAAGTTTTTAGAGTTTTTTTCTCGTAAGTGTTAGTCAAAAGGATTGTATGTGTACAAACCCAAAGTTAATAACCGTACCTATGTATGTTTGTGTCGGGTCACTGAACCATTGTGTCGATTAGAATCTAGAGTTCAGTGGCGAAGCTTGGGCGAAAAGCTCGGGGGGTCGGAAACAGAGGCGTCTCTGAGGATTTAAGTGCCCTATCCAAGCTGTTAAAACATATTCCCCTTAGGCTTTAACGAATTAAATAGTTTAAATTAAGTTTTATGTACGATCAATTATATAACAATAAACATAAGAATTATCTAAATTATCTAACTAATAGTATTAAAATGAGTTAAATTATATACCGTATTCACTAGTGATTTTTAATTGGGAGAGACCAACCTAATAGAGAATAACATTTCAAAGTTAGTGGGTTAAAACATTGGTAAAATCATAAGTTTAGAACTAGAGAGTAAAAAAATGTTAATATTCCCTAATATGTTACAACAATATTTTATTAACCAATCAGCTTTGACAAAATAATTAATCCAAATTACGTAAACTTATAAATAAATAAATAAGTGGATTAAAATAAATATCGATATTTTGAGTTAGAATAAATTTAACTAATTAAGTCAAAATAAATACAACTTTCAGTAAGATATTCTCCTATGGCTTTTATGAGGTAAAAATGTAGAATTGTAGAAGGCAAAAAGACATGACAAAATTACAAAAATAATAGTAAAGAATTTTAAAGTTAGGCTTTGACTTTAACCCCCTATTTGAACAATATTTACGTAAATACCTACTGCCTTCTTCCTCAATTTAAAATGCCACCATGGAAAAAAAATTGATGAATATTTCACAGATCTTCTCTATATTTCTTAGGATAAAATCATGTGGCCATGGTCAGAAGTTAACGGGTGGTCGGAAGTCACCGATTTCAGGGGGTCGAAACCATATATACCAAAAAAAAATCTATACGGGCACTATATAATCGGAACTTATGAGCGAAAATTTCGGGGGGTCGGCCGCCCCCTCCCGCCCCTGCTAGGGTTATATAATCCAATGGATATGTCTAATAATATTCAACCCAACATGTTTGTATAAAGTTTAATGCAAAATATTTTGAAGGGTTCAACCCGTGCTGTTCTTGTTCGTTATGGTGATTCTTGAATAATGATCGATTGAAGGTTCTTGTGATTCTATATCTTGTTTGTTTGAGCTAAAATTGGAAACTATCTATGACATGCAAAATGTAAATTTCGTTATAGCTAACTGAGTTTAAAAGGATATCAAAATCGTCAGTTTCAGCCTTTAGGTGTAAAATAACTCACCCAACCCAACCCGAACTGCCCGCTCCATGCATATGTTAACTGAATTTGACTTGGCAAAAATCCTTTGACTTATAAAAACCTATATTCAACATGATTGTAAACCTTAATATAGATGATTGTTAACATTCCTCTTAACTAAAATGTGTTCATCTGATTATAGACTGAGTTCGTAAGTGCAAGCAAATCTGTCAAGTTACTAGAGCTTCCAGAAATTATAATACTTCACTTGATGCGTGTTGCTACAACAAATATAGGTCTGGAGAGGGTCTGAACGTTTCAAGGTCGTCAAGCTTCTGACCTCGTCTGCTGCCTAAAGGGGTTGGACCAGCAGCATGAAAGAACTAGTCAGAAGGGGTAAAAGGGTTAAAGGGTTTCGGTTCACCAAACGCATGTCGTGGTGTCCCTCTACGTTATAAACGTAGATGGGAGGTTCAAGAATTTTGCTATTTTAGTTGTTATGATTCTGATTTAGGATCGAACCAAAGTCAGAATGTTGTTATTATTAGTTAAGTTAAGAAAATATTAAACATAGAGTATGATCTTGAAGAAAGGAGCTCTTGATCTCAAGTTACAACTAAGGACCATCCACGTAAGCTGAGGAAGGCTGAGACCTGCGAGTAACAGAGTGTGTGTAATATCCGAAAATTTAACTATATAGAATAAATAATAGAAGAGTTAACTGCAATTTGAGTCCCTGTGGTTTAGAGGTGGATGCACTTTGCACCCATATTTGAAACATGTCACAATTTGAGCCATTGTGCTTTTTTTCTATTGCACTTTGAGCCACTGTGTTTTTTTTTCATTGCAATTTGCGTCCCTATGGTTTAGAGATTGAGACACTTTGAACCCGTATTTGAAACATGTCGCAATTTGAGCCACTGTGTTTTTTTTTCCATTGCACTTTGAGCCATTGTGGTTTTTTTTTTCATTGCACTTTAAGCCACTACGTTCTTTTTTTCGTCTAAATGGACGTTAAACACCACCATCACAGCTTCGCCACCAACCACTATTTTGTTTAAATTTCCTTTCATCCTAGCTTACAGTGTCGACCACTACGCTAATCATGTCAACTTCTTCCGATCCTTTACTGATTTAACGGACCAGGAGATATTTAAAATCATACTTGTGTTTCCGAGTCTGATTAGCGCTAGCCAGTAGAGGAAACTGTAACCTAGGATAGAGTTCCTTAAGCAAAACAGTGGTTGGTGGCGAAGCTGTGGTAGTGTTTAACGTCCATTTAAACGACAAACTGACGTGTTGGCTCAAAGGGCAATGAAAAAAAAAACACAGTGGCTCAAAGTGCAATGAAAAAAAAGCACAGGGGCTCAAAGTGCAATGAAAAAAAAGCACAGTGGCTCAAACTGCGACAGGTTTCAAATACGGGTGCAAAGTCTAAAACACAGGGACGCAAATTGCAATGAAAAAAAAGCACAGTGGCTCAAAGTGCGACAAGTTTTAAATATGGGTGCAAAGTGCATCCACCTCTAAACCACAGGGATGCAAATTGCAGTTAACTCATAATAGAAAGTTTAGTAATTTTTAAACTTGGTAATCTAATTAAACCATTTGATTAATAAACCATATATATTTTGCTAAGTTAAAATGACAAAACACACCAAATTATGTTGAGATATATCTACTTATTTAAAAAAGAAAAAAAAATTCGCCCAACATAATAGCATTTCTATTACTTGACTTTTAGCATTTATATTGCTTGACTTTTTAAGTCTTCTGCTCCAAATTCGTTTGTCAAACCGTAATCTTCGAGCATTATCAATTATAATAGAATCCAAGTTTAAAAATAGAACCAACTTTCCGAATCTTGGGGAATCGTTTACCTATTAATGCTGACTTCATAACCCTTTAAAAACCTTGACGTTATTAAAAACTCAAATCTCGTTTTTTTTTCGAAACTGAACCATCTGTTTCACCGGAGATCGACCACCGCGTTTCGCCGCCACCCAAGTTTTATCAATTGCGTCCTTCGACTCGCAATAGGTAACGAAGCAACTATTTAAAAACGTTCGATATGTTCTTGTTTATGTGTTAGTTTTGACCGGCATTCAATTTGGGTTTAGAGTGGGTTCTATCCGGCGACAAGTAATGTCGCTTTGTTAAGTTTTCCGGCGACGATTGCACTAATAATTCATATGGTTTGTAGTAAATCACTATGGTATAAAATTATAAGCATTTTTTTAAAAAAAAATAATTAAATATACAAATAAGTGGACTTCATAGTTAGAGTTGATTTGGGATATGTGCGTGATTTTATTTTGTGAACTGCATGAGTGTGTTTTGATATATTTTGGCATTCATACGTTTAGTGGTCTTTGTTAAAAATCATAATTGCAAGTTTTAAGTAAGATAATTAAATTGCAAATCTTGTTTTCTCATAATATATGTAGTTTTATATGATATTTGTAACTCAGATTCTTGTTTTGAATTTTGTTAATTATTAAAATAAAAGGATTAGATTTGAGTTCTTGGTCGCGGGAAAACTTCAACGAACGAGTAAATTAATGTGGTTAATTTGTCATAGAACTAATTTGGAAAATAACGGGATTAGGTTGACGTAATTGTTGAAGACGAATTGTTTTTGCTTCGCTTAACCAAGGTACGGATTCCGTTTCCTTCTCTTTATAGTATTTTTTTTTTATATATTCGGTCCGTCACTTTGTAGTATGGATTTTGTTGAATTCATACGTTCCATTTGATTTTTAAATAGCATGCAATATACCTAAAAATTGAGATCATTGTTGCATGTTCCATTTAGACTTGTGCTAGTATTTTTAAAATATGAAACGGTTTTTGTACTCTGTCACCCGAGCACTCTGTTTATGACTTGTCGTTGGGGCGTCAGCGACATGAACACTTTCCGTGATAGTGCGTAATCAAAATCACGGCGTCTTTAACATGGTCCCTTAGAGGCGTATGGATATATCCTAGATCTGATTCTGACTTCTGATATATGTTTCTGTTTCTGGAGATGAATGTGTGTACGCCACACGCACCATCTCATAGGTGCATGGACTAGCCATCTGTGTACCCCTCTGTTTAGGCTCGTGGGTGCTTCTACATTACGTGACTTATTTATTGGCATGTATAGTCACGTATTTTAGTATATGATATGTTTTGAGGTGATATATATCTGATTTGTTCTGTATGTATCTAATATAAGTTTTGATATTCGATTCGTGTCAGTATCTGTTTTCAGTTTCAACTTTTATTTCGGTTCAGCTTCGGTACCTTTCGTATTATTGTATGTCCGGCTTTACTTGTACTGTTGATCTCTCCGTTACTGAGCAACCTTTGGCTCAGCCGTATTTTCTTTGTTTTGTTTGTCTTATGTGTTCGCGGGTAATCTGGGGAATCAGGGATGAGTGAGAGAGTAATGAAGTTCATGAATAATTAAACTCTCATTTTCGTTTATTTCAGTTTTAAATAAATTACGAATTAGGATTTTGTATGGCTTGATTTAAGACTCTCGGTTGTCTTTTGGATTCTTTTTTTTTCTTTTAATGGATTGTGTTTGGTTTTGATATCTGTAATAGTGACACGTCAGCCCTAGCTGGGTTGGGGTGTGACAATTATGGTATCAGAGCCCATGCTCTTTCCTGTAGAAAACATAAACTTAAATAAATAAACCTGTGAGGTAATGGGTAGACGTTGGGTTAGGATTCCTCTTTGTCATTTTCCGCATAATATAAGTGCTTTTTCTCATACGTATAACTTCCTTTTAGAATGCCTCCTAAACGTGTAAACAACTCCAATGATGATGCTGATGCTTCGGGCGACGTTCCCCTTGAGACCCTTGTCGCTGACGCTGTTAACGCAGCGATTGCTGGTTTGGTTCCTAACTTGATCCAACAGTTGCAGCAGGCTAACGCCAACGCTAATGCTAATGCTAATGCTAACGCCAACGCTAATACCAATGCTAATGCGAATGCAAATGCAAATGCTAATGCTAATCCTCCCGATGGCATTCATGTTTGGCTTGAGCGTTTTCAGAAGCAAAAGCCAAAGTCTTTTAGTACTGCTGCCACTCCAGTCGAAGCAGAGAATTGGATTGCCCACATTGAGAAGTTGTTTGAGGTTTTGGGAGTTGACGATGTATTCAAAGTTAGGCTTGCTAGCTATAAGTTGGAGGATGATGCACATCGTTGGTGGATAACTCTGAAGAATGCTCGAGGCGGTGATAACTATGCTGCTACATTGCCATGGAATGACTTTCGTACACTGTTCTATCAACAATACTTTACTGATGCTGACCGCAGTGAGTATTTAAGGGAGTATTCTACGATCATGCAGGATGACGACGAACCAATCATGGAGTTTAAAGCTCGTTTCTGTCGCCTGGTGAGTTTTCTGGGCCCAACTGCTGGTACTCATGAGCAACAAACCAATCGTTTCAAGTGGGCTGTGTGTGATCGGGATAGGAAATTTATCCTGAACCTTCGTTTTGCGGACATTAATGAGATTGTGGATGCAGTCAAGAATTTGAATAATGATATGAAACATCGGCAGAAGGCTTGTGATGATGGTCGCAAACGGCCAAGGGAAAACACCCATGATGATTCTTCTATTCATGATGACAGTGATCAAACTCGAGACCGTAGGCAACGTTCTAACAGGAATCACAATAACCAAAATAATCGGCCTGCACAGAATCAGGAACAACAGAACCCTGAAGTTATTCCTCCTTGTGCCACTTGTGGGAAGGCTCACAGGGGGATATGTCGTCGAGCTGAAGGCCTTTGTTTCAGTTGTGGGAGTTCAGAGCACAAGGTTAGAGAGTGCCCTCGGCGTAATCAGCAAGCTAATACTGGGGAAAACGCGAGACCTGTTGGAGGGCGAGTTTTTGCACTTAATGCAAATAATGGAGCTAATGCCCCAGGTATAGTTTTTGGTTAAGTACATATTTTGATAAACATGGTATATATGCTTTATCTCGTATCACTTTTGCTGCTTAGTACTTGATAAATGTGTTAACTAGTTTCGAATAGCCATGTAGATATCTACACCTTTTATAGATGCTACAACTAACTGTTATGTATATAGAGATTGTCAGATTCGAACCATGTCCATTATCTGTTTCATATCATTCATTAGGACTTGTTGTTTGTTTCCATTATCTGAATACGTTAACGTAAAAGGACTCTGACATTCGATATGTTTGATTTTGTCTTATCTCATATGAAATTCGATTCCTTTTAGTTCCCCATTTAATAGCCATTTAAGTAAATCCTTTTGTATGCTTGTTTCTCATTATGCATTTATGTTACCGAAAGTATGATCCGTATATGCAATGTTGGAATTTTGCTAGTGACACACAATTAGCAATTTTGAGGACAAAATTTTTTTTAGGGGGTAATATATGTAATATCCGAAAATTTAACTATATAGAATAAATAATAGAAAGTTTAGTAATTTTTAAACTTGGTAATCTAATTAAACTATTTGATTAATAAACCATATATATTTTGCTAAGTTAAAATGACAAAACACACCAAATTATGTTGAGATATATCTACTTATTTAAAAAAGAAAAAAAAATTCGCCCAACATAATAGCATTTCTATTACTTGACTTTTAGCATTTATATTGCTTGACTTTTTAAGTCTTCTGCTCCAAATTCGTTTGTCAAACCGTAATCTTCGAGCATTATCAATTATAATAGAATCCAAGTTTAAAAATAGAACCAACTTTTCGAATCTTGGGGAATCGTTTACCTATTAATGCTGACTTCATAACCCTTTAAAAACCTTGACGTTATTAAAAACTCAAATCTCGTTTTTTTCGAAACTGAACCATCTGTTTCACCGGAGATCGACCACCGCGTTTCGCCGCCACCCAAGTTTTATCAATTGCGTTCTTCGACTCGCAATAGGTAACGAAGCAACTCTTTAAAACGTTCGATATGTTCTTGTTTATGTGTTAGTTTTGACCGGCATTCAATTTGGGTTTAGAGTGGGTTCTGTCCGGCGACAAGTAATGTCGCTTTGTTAAGTTTTCCGGCGACGATTGCACTAATAATTCATATGGTTTGTAGTAAATCACTATGGTATAAAATTATAAGCATTTTTTTTTAAAAAAAATAATTAAATATACAAATAAGTGGACTTCATAGTTAGAGTTGATTTGGGATATGTGCGTGATTTTATTTTGTGAACTGCATGAGTGTGTTTTGATATATTTTGGCATTCATACGTTTAGTGGTCTTTGTTAAAAATCATAATTGCAAGTTTTAAGTAAGATAATTAAATTGCAAATCTTGTTTTCTCATAATATATGTAGTTTTATATCATATTTGTAACTCAGATTCTTGTTTTGAATTTTGTTAATTATTAAAATAAAAGGATTAGATTTGAGTTCTTGGTTGCGGGAAAACTTCAACGAACGAGTAAATTAATGTGGTTAATTTGTCATAGAACTAATTTGGAAAATAACGGGATTAGGTTGACGTAATTGTTGAAGACGAATTGTTTTTGCTTCGCTTAACCAAGGTACGGATTCCGTTTCCTTCTCTTTATAGTATTTTTTTTATATATTCGGTCCGTCACTTTGTAGTACGGATTTTGTTGAATTCATACGTTCCATTTGATTTTTAAATAGCATGCAATATACCTAAAATTTGAGATCATTGTTGCATGTTCCATTTAGACTTGTGCTAGTATTTTTAAAATATGAAACGGCTTTTGTACTCTGTCACCCGAGCACTCTGTTTATGACTTGTCGTTGGGGCGTCAGCGACATGAACACTTTCCGTGACAGTGCGTAATCAAAATCACGGCGTCTTTAACATGGTCCCTTAGAGGCGTATGGATATATCCTAGATCTGATTCTGACTTCTGATATATGTTTCTGTTTCTGGAGATGAATGTGTGTACGCCACACGCACCATCTCATAGGTGCATGGACTAGCCATCTGTGTACCCCTCTGTTTAGGCTCGTGGGTGCTTCTACATTACGTGACTTATTTATTGGCATGTATAGTCACGTATTTTAGTATATGATATGTTTTGAGGTGATATATATCTGATTTGTTCTGTATGTATCTGATATAAGTTTTGATATTCGATTCGTGTCAGTATCTGTTTTCAGATTCAACTTTTATTTCGGTTCAGCTTCGGTACCTTTCGTATTATTGTATGTCCGGCTTTACTTGTACTGTTGATCTCTCCCTTACTGAGCAACCTTTGGCTCAGCCGTATTTTCTTTGTTTTGTTTGTCTTATGTGTTCGCAGGTAATCTGGGGAATCAGGGATGAGTGAGAGAGTAATGAAGTTCATGAATAATTAAACTCGCATTTTCGTTTATTTCAGTTTTAAATAAATTACGAATTAGGATTTTGTACGGCTTGATTTAAGACTATCGGTTGTCTTTTGGATTCTTTTTTTTTCTTTTAATGGATTGTGTTTGGTTTTGATATCTGTAATAGTGACACGTCAGCCCTAGCTGGGTTGGGGTGTGACAGTGTGATTCCATACGTAGTGGTTGTGGCAGCCAGCTTGGTTGTAGAATCAGCATAGTTGTAGATTTCTAAGAATATATAGCAGCAACTCGAAGGCTTCAAGGCTTCAGCCTGCTGCTGCTGAAAATATTAGAGAGAATAACTCTAAAGAGAGTATTTAGAGAGAGAGAGTGTGAGAGATGTTTTATGTCAAGACCAATCTGCCTTAGATGTGTGGTTTGCCCCTCTATTTATAGAGTGGTGGATGAGTTAAAACCCTAGTGGGCTTATTTGTTAGGCTTGGGCTTGGCCCAATATATTGATTATTTATTTTGCTACTTGATATATTGGATTTGGCCCAATGGGTACCTTACATCATCAATGCGCTTTAGCTATGGAAGCCAAGGGAGCACCAAATTACTAATACCTGTCTACTTCCCTCGGGAACTCATTCTTAACCGTGAACTGTTTGTTTTTGCCGACAACTAAGGTATCATGGTAATGATATTGTTTTTGTAATCCGTTGAACTCATTCATTATCTGTAAATCTCTTCAAAATGGACATAAAAGTATTTGTGGATCAAACTGACCCGGCCCATTACAATCCAATTTGACCAATTACCCAACCCATTTATTCAATAATGTTAGCCTTTTTGTTGCGAAACGCATAGAGTTCAAACCGCATCCCATGGCAACGCACGGGTGTAAACCCTGTCCGGCGTCAACGTGCTCGTAACTATCGCTCTAGTTGTATTTTTTAATGTACTAAATATATCTATATATATATATATATATATATATATATATATATAAGAAAACGTGTATGCTGACGTGACGTGCAATGGAGGCCTCAACCTTTCCTTGAGAGTGCCACGTGGCATCATAATGGAGAGTTTTTGGTGTTTTTGAATTGTTTCTTTTTTTAATTAAATTGAGTTATTTTAGGAAAAAGGAATTTAAAAATAAATTTAAAATTTTCTCTCTCATATTTCCTCCCATAATTTTTAAACGTTTATATCTTTTATATACGGGATTTTTTAAAGAAAAAAATTACACCAAATTAACGAGCGTTTTATTATCTTTTCAACGAGTACCATAGTACTATATAAAAACAGAGAAAAAATCAACTATTTTTTGTGGGGTTTCGTTCATACAGGAAAAAAACACACAAAGTGTTCATGTTATCACGTAAAATTAGATTTTGTGGGGAATATGAGTTATTACTGATTAGAATACTATGAACATGCAATGATTGAGAGATTTTGTGGTTAGTTAACTTGAGCCATTTGCAATAGGTTATCACGTAAAATTAGATTTTTCAACCCTGGGACCTTCCCGGGGTAACAGCTAGTATTATGATATACAAATAAGTAGCTCGCTATCCTCTATACTAGTCAAAATTCGGAATGTGAATCTTGAACTCGTTTAAGCTTCTTTGAGACGAGTTTTTAGCCAACTGAATTCAAATAGCTTATGAATGGCTTTCAAAATGCTCATATATGGCTTTGACAGGGTAGACTCCTGTTTTTTCATGTATTAATTAATTTGCAACAATAATACATCATAACACAAGATGGTTTCAATACTACATTTTAAAATTGGGTATTTACTATTTTTGTAATCTTAAAACCTAGTCGATTGTCATATGGCATCCAACCCGAAAGCATTAAGTCATATGGCATCCAACCCGAAAGCGTTAAAAAATGTTAAAAATCACTGAAGTATCATTATTATTTGTATAATAATCTTCATTGTATTCATATATCTTGTAGTTTTAAAATAAATAGGAAAGTATAAAAAAATTTATTGTATTCATATATCTTGTTGTTGGGCTTGGGATTGGGCTTGGGCTGGAAGAGAAACCCGGTTAAATGGGAGCAAATTGGGTTGTTGATGAAGGTCTAAGTTTGTTAGTCTTTAGTTGGGAGTGTTGGTGTGATTTTAACATTCGAAATGTAATTGTGTAACTTTGTTTGTTTCAGTATTAAACTCCATGCTTGTAGAAATTCAGCCGTTTAAAAAAAAAAAGCATAATTAATCTTAGATGTAGAATCGTGAGACCAACATATTTACTTATACATATGTTTATAAATGTGATAAATACAACAGTTTTTTTAACTAACTTTTCTTTTTTTTTCTTATCGTAAATGATGTACAAGTGTGTACGTGTACGTGTATGTGTACGCGTATGTGTATCAGTTTTCTTTTTTCGTTCTTTGTTTTTGTTTGTATGGCTCCTAGTTAAAGACCCTTTTAGGAAATTATCCTTCAGAACTTGGATTTTAAAATCGTTTTGATATAAAGTACACTAGTTTTTATCTCGGGAGTGTCCCGGGTTGAAATATCTAATATGACATAATAAAATATATTATTATTATTATTATAATAGTAAACAAATCTCTGCCATAAGTTATGATATTCAAATATAAAAAAAACGAATCTCTGCGCCGGGGTATAAATCTAGTGCCATTACAAATGAATTCGGAAGTTTGTAATCGATCATTCTAAAAGAACTAACATGAAATAAGAGAAAAAGTTAATTATTGAAATATCGAACGCATTAATCTAAGGGTTATGTGATGCGTTAAAAAATTCATGGGTATATGATCGGGTATATGGTTCGGGTATTTGGGTATGTTGTTTCGGATAATCAGGTCGGGTATCACCTAATCCCAGACCCAACCCAAACCCACATTTTTTTTAAACTAATCCCATACCCGACACAATACCTGTCGAGTTACAAAAAATAGTCATTTTTTTCTCCGTTTTTTATATAGCACTATGGTACTCGTTGGAAAGATAATAAAACGCTCGTTGATTTGGTGTAATTTTTTCTTTGAAAAATCTCGTATATAAAAGACATTAACGTTTAAAAGTTATGGGAGGAAACATGAGAGAGAAAATAATAAATGTTTAATATTTAGATTTAGTAGATTAGGTATTTAATAGATTAGGTTAAAGATTATAATAGATTATGTTAAATCATATTTATTCCTTTTTTTTTAATTGGTTTACACTTGCCACATCACATCCTATGTGACATCTCTCAAAGGAGAGATTGCATAAGATTATGACATGTAGGATTAATCCATTTGCAATATCTATCTATATATATATAAAAGAAAACGTATATGCTGACGTGGCGTGCAATAGAGGCCTCAACCTCCCCTTGAGAGTGCCACGTGGCATCATATTTGAAAGATTTTAGTGTTTTTGAACTATTTCACTTTTTAATTAAAAAAAAAAGATAAACATAAAACCCTAAATTAAATTGAGTTATTTTAGTAAAAAAAAGAATTTAAAAATAAATTTAAAATTTTCTCTCTCATGTTTCCTCCCATAATTTTTAAACGTTTATATCTTTTATATACAGGATTTTTTAAAGAAAAAAATTACACCAAATTAACGAGCTTTTTATTATCTTTCCAACGAGTACCATAGTCCTGTATAAAAAACGGAGAAAAATCGACTATTTTTTGTGAGGTTTCGTTCATACAGGAAAAAAACACACAAAGTGTTCATGTTATTCATTAATCATGTTTTTTCTTTTAAACCAGGTTTTTATATACGATGTTGAAAATCAGCCCAATCGCCATGTTATCATTGGAATTTTACTAGGTATACTTCATCAAGAGAAGTTAGGAGAAAGAATCGCGCAACACTGCAACACATGGTGTCACCTTATAGCAAGGTTGATAATTATTACTATTAGTATTAGTATTATTAGAATGGTTATATTTTTCAACCCGAGACGCTCCCGGAAAGAATTGATAGTTGCTGACGTGGCGTTTAATGGTGGCCTCAACCATCTCTCTTGATTATGCCACGTGGCATAATGAGATGCAATGATTACAACTTCCAACTTAAGTGTTTGTTTATTTGATTAGGTTAGGAATTATAAGAGCCATTAGAATGTGAGAAATTAGAGAGATGTGATGAGTTTTTTAATAGTTGCAGCTTACATAAGTGATTATTTAGATGATTACTGATTAGGTTTTAGATTAGGGAATATGAGTTATTACTGATTAGAATACTATGAACATGCAATGATTGAGAGATTTTGTGGTTAGTTAACTTGAGCCATTTGCAATAGGTTATCACGTAAAATTAGATTTTTCAACCCCGGGACCCTCCCAGGGTAATCAGCTAGTATATATATATATATAGATACTAGTTTTTATCCCGGGAGCGTCCGGGTTGAAATATCTAATATAACATAATAAAATATATTATTATAAACAAATCTCTGCCATAAGTTATCATATTCAAATATAAAAAAAACGAATCTCTGCGCCGGGGTATAAATCTAGTGTCATTACAAATGAATTTGGAAGTTTGTAATCAATCATTTTAAAAAGAACTAACATGAAATAAGAAAAAAAGTTAATTATCGAAATATCTAACGCATTAGTCTAAGGGTTATGTGATGCGTTAAAAAAATCATGGGTATATGATCGGGTATGTAGTTCGGGTATTTGGGTATGTTGTTTCGGGTAATCAGGTCGGGTATCACCTAATCCCAGACCCGATGTAACACCCCAACCGATGGCGGAATCATCGAGGTGCCACGTAGTGACGATTGTTCAAAAGCTCATGGTACTAAAATGTAAATATTATTGAATAATCAAAAATTGTCTTACATGGAAATGGAAAATACATTGTCTAAATGAAATGTAAATATTGGATTAACTGAATTAAAATATAGCACTAAATGTTCCTTGCTAAAGCACTAGATCAAACTGCACCTGAAACATGTACAAAATAGATTTGGTCAACATATGAAATGTTGGTGAGCATTCCTAGTTTTGATATATATAGTAGGTTAAAAAGTTATACAATTCAAGTGCAAGCTACAGTGCAAATATGTAAACTATGTATCATACAAATGAGCGAAATCAACCCTGTGACTGTATAATGTACTGTATGAACTGTAGTGTACTTATCCAATAAATGGATAAAAGCTTAACACTGGCCACGGATTCTCCGATGAAAAAGGGGGAGAATCAATCTAGGCGGGTTGTCAATCCAAATAGCGCTATCCAATGTTAAGGTCGGCTTGTACCATGTTAATGATTTCACTAAGTACAAATGTAATCCACATGTAATGTCTAAGCATAAAGCACGTTGTAAGCAATGCACATAGTACTAGAATTGTATTGTAAAAATGTAAACTTGTATTTGAAATTGTAATAGTGTACATGTAACACCCCAAAAATGTATAAAGGCAAAAAGGGGTAGGAATACTCACCGTCTATGTAATAGCTTGAAATTGTACTTGGACAACGAAATATGTGTTGGAACTATCTCAAAGTATCAACCTAAAGAATTTGATAATGCGTAAGGGAAATAACTCTAGGATACATGTATTTCTAGGGCTTCGAATTGGGGATAAATGTTTATTTGATTAATAAACAATTGTTTATTAGATATAAGAAATTTAATGAATAAATAAATAAAAGTCTCTTTGTAAAATTTTAAGTTAAATATTGTCACAACATAAGATTTTTGTTATGAAAATAATTTTTATAAAATTATTTTCTTGAAAATAGGAGATTTACTTTAATTATTTCAAATTGTCAAAATATGACTTTAATATCTAAAAATATTAAAATTAAAGAATTTCTGAATTAAAAATTGTATTTCAGTTCTAGATAGTTAGAAATAATTTATATAAAATTTTGGTGCAAAAATATTGAAAAATGAATTTATTATGATTTATTTATGATTAAAACTAACAAAAATTAATTAAAAATATAAAATGGCGGTTTTTCAGAATTAAAAATTATTTCTGAAATGTTTATGAATATACAAGTTTAGGATAATTTTTGTGAGATTTAATAAAATCGTTTAGATATTTTTATAGAATTTAATAAATATAAATGAATAAACTTGTATTATTAATAATATATATTAAATAAATTATTTTGAAAAACTAAAAATTGGGTAATGAACTTTATCATTAGGAGATCATATGATAATTTTTGTAGAATTTATAAAAGGGTTTTGGTATTTTAAAATGAATTTTAAATATATAAATGAATATATATATAAGTTAAGTTTTTTAAAAAAAGGCTGGTGCTTGTGGGACTCGAACCTGGGCCATAGGCCGGTTCAAGTCTTACCACACATTGTCTCAACCAACTGGTCTATCAGTTGGTTGTGTATTTTTATCGTTTCAAATTAATTATATACATAAACTGATGTAGGTGTTCTTCCCCAATTCTTTAGATCGAGCCCTAATCCATCAAAATCATTCAATTCGTGTTCAATAGCCCCTGAATCTTTGGGGCTATTGTTCACAAGAGGCCGATGAGTGAAACCCACAAAAAACAAGAACTTACACTGAATCGTGATCGGTATTAAGCCCGGTCAAAGAAAACGTCAAAATGACGATCAAGAGGCTTCAATCACGAGCTTATAACAGAAATTAGAGGTGAAGAGATGTTTAACGGCGAGTGTAGAGGGTGTAGTGATGTTCAATTTATAGGGAAGTGCTCGGGATGATGTTTTGGTAAGGTTTGACTTGTTTAGTCAAACTCGCGTGATGCATGCTTGAACTCGAGCGGGATTCACGGGTTTTTAAAGAGCTATGATGACGCGTCAAATAACCGGTCATCTAACAATAATAAATCACGACTCAATCAAGTCAAGAAAACCTTGATTTACTCGGTCAAAGATTGAAGGTCTTGGTCAAAAAGAAAAGAAAAAAAAATTCATTCTGCTGTTGCTGTTGTTCGTCCCACAAAGAAGAAAAGGAGGGGTGAGAGTGTGTTAAAATATTTTTAGAGTTGGATTAAAACCAAGTAAAGTGCGTGGCCCAGGTGGTGAACACGTGTATGTGTGTGCGTGTGACTCGGGTTCGAAACCCGAGTGGAACCTTGTTTTTCTTTTCTTTTTTTAAAAACAAAGTGGTGGGCTTGATGGTTAGTGGGCTCAGGTTCTGGGCCTGCTATCTGTTTTGGGCTGGAAGCCTACAAAGGGGCTTGGGTTTGGGCTATGGATTGGTTATGGGTTTGGTTTAAAGAAAGAAAAAAAAATGTATATAAAATCTGAATTATTATTATTATTATTATTATTATTATTAGTATTATTAAAATATATATATATATATATAATGAAAAAAAGAAAATGACGGATGTCACAGCATCCCCTACTTTTAGAAACTTCGTCCCGAAGTTAATAGTAACATAGGATTATGGATGCTTGGGTAGAAATTAAAATAACTGTGGTTTGGAAAATTTTGGGTTAAGGTACGACGTAATTTATAGGTAACAAAGTGAATTGTTTCGAATGATTTGGATAAGAGGTTTGATAGGTGTGAGTTAAGGATTAGGTTCGTCTCGAATAAGAAGGGGAATAAGAATCTAGTAAATCACTTAAATTGCAAGTTCAGGAATCCTAAAATAAATGTACGAGTTGATTGACTATAATTGAACCACCAAGTAAACAGAGTTTGTTCCTGGTCCGACTTCCAGTCTCACTTTCAATGCATCATTAGTGTTTGTATACAGGGTGTACCGCAGCTAACCCACCACACCTTTGATACATTGAAAACGTACTGGATGCCCACCAAAAACTCTAATAGAATTTCACACTACCCTAATGTACCTGTAAATTCATGATTACGTTCCGGACCGGAATCATCAATTTACCTTACATTAGGGTTTTATGTCCTTCTATGATCCCACCGATTGTTGAGCAGGTTCGATAGCCTCCACCAGCCGTGGAGTAGGTTGTAGGGCCTCTCCTGACTGTTTGAAAAGGCATAGTGACCTCTACCAATCGTTGAGTATGTTCGATAGCCTCCACCAGTCGTGGAACAGGTTGTAGGGCCTCTCCCGACTGTTGAAAAAGGCATGATGACTTCTATTAAGTGCAGCAATTATTATTCACATAGATTGCAAATTGATAGCAGGTTTATGCAAGCAAGTTTGTAAGTACTACAACCATTAAGTGTAAGTGTTATCATGAATAATTAAATGTTTACAAGTATCATGAATAATTAGATGTTCAATGGGTAGTCAAATTAAGGGAAAAATCTAGTTTCATGTATTAACCAATGATGTTTTCTTAGAAAAGCATCTGTAAGATCAAGTATCAAGTCCAAACGTTTCAAATAAATGTAAGGTAGAGTCTTGTATGATTAAAATAAACGTAATCAATATAATAAATTTCCAATCTGTGTTAATACACAATAATACGCAAGGAAATTTCTAGATGTTGTATGCTAATGAGTGCGACAAAATTGGGTACAAAATGATAATAGGATCAAGAAAATGAAAACACGAGTATTGGATTCTCGAATCTTGGGGAGGTTTCATCCATGGCTTAACCAGTGGGATTAACGTCATCCTGATCGTCTGCTTCGTTGATATTGATATTGAAAGCTCGTCCATGTGCCACCAGGTTTACATTGTTCAATTTGGGACATTGAGGTAGCATGTGGTTAGGGTCTCTACAATGATAACATGCCCGACCATTAGTAATCTGTAGTGGTCCCTGGGCAGCTGTTTGATGATTACTCTGTGTCCCAACCATTACTTGACAAGTGGAAACAAAGTGTCCAAACCTTCCACATCTAGTGCATTGACGACATGGAAGATTTGCAGGGTGATGATACTTGCAAGTGCTGCATTGAGGATGGGTTCCCGTGTAGGCTTTCTTGATAAGAGGTTGAGTCACAGGATCCACAACAGTATGGTTCAGATTATCGCCCATTCGTTTCTTAGAGTTCGAAGCAGTAGTGGCGGCCTTTGCTAAAACAGTCTTAGGTGGTTCAACATTGGTGGTTTTCTCAGTAGGTGACTTGGTGCCCTTCCTAACCAAGTTTCCTTTCCTTACGTGTTTGTCTGTTAATGTGGCTGCAAGTTGGATGGCTTCTTCTACCGTAGTGACTTTGCCTCCAGTGACAACGTCTTGAATCAGGTCAGGTAATCCCTCAATATATTTTTCGATTGCTCGAGAGACTGGGGTGACCATGTGTGGAACCAGTATGCTAAGTTCGTGATATCGAGTATTATATGCAAGGTTCTCACCACTGTCTTGTTTCAGTCCATGGAACTCTTCCTCCAGTTTCCTGATTTCGTTCCTAGGGCAGAATTTGGCGATCATGAGTTCCTTAACATCTGCCCAAGATAAAGATAAAGCAACATCAGCTCCTCGATTGCGTTTTTCGCCATTCCACCAGGTTAACGCTCCCTTTTGAAGGACACTAGTAGCATAGCGAACGCGGAGTTCATCAGGACATTCACTGTTCACAAAAGTACTCTCCATGCTTTCAAACCATTGGAGGAGGCCAGTAGCACCCTCCTCACCAGTGAATTTTGTGGGGTTGCAGGAGTTAAAGTGTTTGAAAGTGCACCGAAATTGAGTCGTACTCCCTGTGTTGGCACTGTTACTATTCTGGGTTATCTCACTGACAAGGTTTGGAATCACTGCAGCAATTTGCTCGGCGACTAAAGATGCGAGGCGACGATCAGAACGTCGTCCAGAAGCACGAACAGGGCGTTGGCTGGCATCACGGAGCATGCGGCGAGCAGACATCTATGAGGTAGTCAATGAATAATCATGAGATTAGAAAATGTGAGTGTATAACTGTACAAATGATTATGAAAGTATGAACTTGTAATCAATATATGAAAATCATGATATACAGGATATTGTATATGAAACGAGAGAGTATTATTGTAAAACTTGCATAAATGCTTGGAGTGCCCTTGTCTAGCTGTAAAGCCCAACAAGAACGTTGACTTTTCAAAGGAGTTTGAACCCAATGGTGATCAAAGAAGACATGCTTTAGCCTATAAGTGGACACTCACTCCAGGAATCCCCAGGTAAGCATAACAGGTCCGTAAATGGATTTATGCGCTATGCTTGCCTATGCCAGAAAACCCAGTGTACAGGCGTCCACCCTTCCAGATTGCACGTGTCCTTATCACACTCATTAAAGTTCAACAACTTCGAAGGAGTAACAATAAAAGTAGATATTATATCTAAGAGTGTCTTCATAAAAGGTACTGTTCCCGTTCCATGATGATGTAAACTTTCCACCCTCTGTAAAACTCCTCTATGCACCATGATGAAAGATAAGAAGAATAGAGAGAGAGAGAAGAAGGGAAAGATAGAAGGAGGAAAGTAGGGAGAAATGAGGAGTAGGGTAATTCAGGAAATATTATGCATGCAAGTTGTAGTTCGGTTATAGTCTAGGCCTTTTTGTCTAGTAACCTAGTTCCCTATAACCATGGCTCTGATACCAATCTGTAACACCCCAACCGATGGCGGAATCATCGAGGTGCCACGTAGTGACGATTGTTCAAAAGCTCATGGTACTAAAATGTAAATATTATTGAATAATCAAAAATTGTCTTACATGGAAATGGAAAATACATTGTCTAAATGAAATGTAAATATTGGATTAACTGAATTAAAATATAGCACTAAATGTTCCTTGCTAAAGCACTAGATCAAACTGCACCTGAAACATGTACAAAATAGATTTGGTCAACATATGAAATGTTGGTGAGCATTCCTAGTTTTGATATATATAGTAGGTTAAAAAGTTATACAATTCAAGTGCAAGCTACAGTGCAAATATGTAAACTATGTATCATACAAATGAGCGAAATCAACCCTGTGACTGTATAATGTACTGTATGAACTGTAGTGTACTTATCCAATAAATGGATAAAAGCTTAACACTGGCCACGGATTCTCCGATGAAAAAGGGGGAGAATCAATCTAGGCGGGTTGTCAATCCAAATAGCGCTATCCAATGTTAAGGTCGGCTTGTACCATGTTAATGATTTCACTAAGTACAAATGTAATCCACATGTAATGTCTAAGCATAAAGCACGTTGTAAGCAATGCACATAGTACTAGAATTGTATTGTAAAAATGTAAACTTGTATTTGAAATTGTAATAGTGTACATGTAACACCCCAAAAATGTATAAAGGCAAAAAGGGGTAGGAATACTCACCGTCTATGTAATAGCTTGAAATTGTACTTGGACAACGAAATATGTGTTGGAACTATCTCAAAGTATCAACCTAAAGAATTTGATAATGCGTAAGGGAAATAACTCTAGGATACATGTATTTCTAGGGCTTCGAATTGGGGATAAATGTTTATTTGATTAATAAACAATTGTTTATTAGATATAAGAAATTTAATGAATAAATAAATAAAAGTCTCTTTGTAAAATTTTAAGTTAAATATTGTCACAACATAAGATTTTTGTTATGAAAATAATTTTTATAAAATTATTTTCTTGAAAATAGGAGATTTACTTTAATTATTTCAAATTGTCAAAATATGACTTTAATATCTAAAAATATTAAAATTAAAGAATTTCTGAATTAAAAATTGTATTTCAGTTCTAGATAGTTAGAAATAATTTATATAAAATTTTGGTGCAAAAATATTGAAAAATGAATTTATTATGATTTATTTATGATTAAAACTAACAAAAATTAATTAAAAATATAAAAAGGCCGGTTTTTCAGAATTAAAAATTATTTCTGAAATATTTATGAATATACAAGTTTAGGATAATTTTTGTGAGATTTAATAAAATCGTTTAGATATTTTTATAGAATTTAATAAATATAAATGAATAAACTTGTATTATTAATAATATATATTAAATAAATTATTTTGAAAAACTAAAAATTGGGTAATGAACTTTATCATTAGGAGATCATATGATAATTTTTGTAGAATTTATAAAAGGGTTTTGGTATTTTAAAATGAATTTTAAATATATAAATGAATATATATATATAAGTTAAGTTTTTAAAAAAAAAAAAGGCTGGTGCTTGTGGGACTCGAACCTGGGCCATAGGCCGGTTCAAGTCTTACCACACATTGTCTCAACCAACTGGTCTATCAGTTGGTTGTGTATTTTTATCGTTTCAAATTAATTATATACATAAACTGATGTAGGTGTTCTTCCCCAATTCTTTAGATCGAGCCCTAATCCATCAAAATCATTCAATTCGTGTTCAATAGCCCCTGAATCTTTGGGGCTATTGTTCACAAGAGGCCGATGAGTGAAACCCACAAAAAACAAGAACTTACACTGAATCGTGATCGGTATTAAGCCCGGTCAAAGAAAACGTCAAAATGACGATCAAGAGGCTTCAATCACGAGCTTATAACAGAAATTAGAGGTGAAGAGATGTTTAACGGCGAGTGTAGAGGGTGTAGTGATGTTCAATTTATAGGGAAGTGCTCGGGATGATGTTTTGGTAAGGTTTGACTTGTTTAGTCAAACTCGCGTGATACATGCTTGAACTCGAGCGGGATTCACGGGTTTTTAAAGAGCTATGATGACGCGTCAAATAACCGGTCATCTAACAATAATAAATCACGACTCAATCAAGTCAAGAAAACCTTGATTTACTCGGTCAAAGATTGAAGGTCTTGGTCAAAAAGAAAAGAAAAAAAAAATTCATTCTGCTGTTGCTGTTGTTCGTCCCACAAAGAAGAAAAGGAGGGGTGAGAGTGTGTTAAAATATTTTTAGAGTTGGATTAAAACCAAGTAAAGTGCGTGGCCCAGGTGGTGAACACGTGTATGTGTGTGCGTGTGACTCGGGTTCGAAACCCGGGTGGAACCTTGTTTTTCTTTTCTTTTTTTAAAAACAAAGTGGTGGGCTTGATGGTTAGTGGGCTCAGGTTCTGGGCCTGCTATCTGTTTTGGGCTGGAAGCCTACAAAGGGGCTTGGGTTTGGGCTATGGATTGGTTATGGGTTTGGTTTAAAGAAAGAAAAAAAATGTATATAAAATCTGAATTATTATTATTATTATTATTATTATTAGTATTATTAAAATATATATATATATATATAATGAAAAAAAGAAAATGACGGATGTCACACCCGACCCGACCCAAACCCACATTTTTTTAAACTAATACCAAACCCGACACAAAACCTGTCGGGTTATAAAAAATAATCATTTTTTTCTCTGATTTTTATATAGCACTATGGTACTCGTTGGAAAGATAATAAAACGCTCGTTAATTTGGTGTAATTTTTTTCTTTAAAAAATCTCGTATATAAAAGATATTAACGTTTAAAAGTTATGGGATGAAACACGAGAGATAAAATAATAAAAGTTTAATATTTAGATTTAGTAGATTAGGTATTTAATAGATTAGGTTAAAGATTATAATATATTAGGTTAAATCATATTTATTTCTTTTATTTAATTGGTTTAAAGTTGCCACATCACATCTTATGTGGTATCTCTCAAAGGAGAGATTGCATAAGAGTATGACATGTAGGATTAATCCCTTTGCAATATATATATATATATATATATATATATATATACTAGCTTATACCCCGGGAGCGTCCCGGGTTGAGAAATCTAAGTAAAATGAATAAAATTAGAAGTATCTAAACTATAAAAATGCCATCTATATAGCAATTACATGTTGGAGAGCGTCCCGGGTTGAAATATCTAATATGATATAATAAAATATCTAATATGACAACATAATTAATGACTTGCCAATATATGATTAATGAATATTTTTTTATTATTATTATTTTAAACAAATCTCTTCCATAAGTTATCATATTCTAATATAAAAAAAAGGTAATTGGGTCGGGTATCACCTAATCCCAGGCCCGACCCAAACCCACAATTTTTTTTAAACTAATTCAAAATCTGACCCAATACATGTCGGGTTACAAAAAATAGTCGTTTTATTTCTCCGTTTTTTATATAACACTATGGTACTCGTTGGAAAGATAATAAAACGCTCGTTAATTTGGTGTAATTTTTTTCTTTAAAAAATGTCGTATATAAAAGATATTAACGTTTAAAAGTTATGAGAGTAAACATGAGAGAGAAAATAATAAAATTTTAATATTTAAATTTAGTAGATTAAGAATTTAATAAATTATTTAAATCATATTTAAACCATATTTATTCCTTTTTTTTAATTGGTCTAGAGTTGCCATATCACATGCTATGTGGCATCTCTCAAAAGAGAGATTGCATAATATTATGACATGTCATTAAAAATGCTTTGGTTTATTATATGTATAGATAGATATAGATGTAAATCTATTCTATTTATTTAGAGTAAATTACAATAAAAAAGACCCAGAATATTTATGTATTAAAATAGGATTTATTCTTAAAAAACTTCACTCAACCAATATAATTATTACGTAAAATAATTCACAGAAAAAAGAGAGGAAAAAACATTCTTTTTAAAAATCGCTTTACTTTTTTTTTTTTTTTTTTTGTAATAAAATAAATGAAAAAGGGAAAAAGAGAGCAAGTGTCAACGCACCTAATTGATTCGGTAGGTAACGCGGCGACACGAGACAGAGTGCCAGCCAGCCTATCAGAATTAAGCTAATTACGATGAATAAAATAATATAACAAATTAATTAAAAATAAAAAGAAAAAGAAAAAGATAAAAAAAAGAAAATTAATTGGCTGTCAATGAGCTGGGCCCCAACGACACGTGGTGTTGCAGAACGACTTTTTATGAAGGGTCCACATCGACCGACCTTCTTTCTCGCCATTGGTCGCCGACACAACAGGACAACACGTACACGAGGACCCTCTCATATTAGGGGGACGGGGCGCTATCAGAATTGGCCACGGGTATCATATTACCAGCACGGTAACACCGCCGCCACCAGTGCTGGTAGGGGTCTCGTGAACCAAATACGAGTTCTATCTAACGGGCTGGTAAGAAGATTAATTAATGCAACGGTAATATTTTTTGACCGTTTGGAATTTATTTAAATGAAACGGTAATATTTTTTTACCGTTGTTTTTGAAATGGTATAAATTGTGCACGGTTTAAATTAAAAACCACAACCTACATTAACCAAACTACTTAAAAACACAAACAAAACAAATGGATCCAAGGAAAACAAAGAGTGTTTCGAGGGGTGCGATGGGAACCTCGAAATCTAGAGGTCGAGGCAAAGCTTCTAGTTCGAGATCGGCTACGGTTGAGCCGTATAGACTCGTGCTCTATTTTCCACCAACCCAGCCCCAACCCCAATAACAACCGTTTTACTCACAATACACACAATTCCCACAAAGCCAACCACCCATGATGTTTCAACAATATATTACGCCGCCTCAATTAACAAATTCCCAACTAGAAGACTTCGAGCTCAACTTAGAAGATGAGGACGATGACGAGGAGGAAGCTGTGTCAGAGACACGGTTCGAGCATCATGTAGATGAACAGATAGACGAGGAAGCGGGTGACGCGCTTGAGGTTGAAGTTGAAGAACTTGAAGCAGGGGTGAAAAAGAAATATGCAAACCGCGTGAAAGCTGTAAAATGGAATACGGCATAAGAGGTTGCTTTGGCAAAAGCTTGGTGTTATGTGTCGGAGAACAGGGAGAAGAGTAACCAAAGAAGCAAGGGAAGTTTTTGGAAAGCGGTCCAAAAACATTACATGTCACTGTTGGGTTCTTCCACCCGAACGGTTGATCAAATTACTTCTAAATGGACCGCCATGAACCCACAAATGAATGCGTTCAATGGACTTCATCAACAAGCGGTAACAATTATGATATATTTAACTTAGCATTTTATTTGATTAAACGAATTTCTCTAAGTTATATTTCATTGACGGTTCTATTTAATTATATAGGAGCGCCTACGTGGGAGTGGATGTAGTGATCTAAACGTCATGCAAAGGGCGTTGAACGATTACAGAAAAAACCATCCTTCGGGTTTTAATCATCAAGCGGCATGGGAGATTGTAAAAGACCACAACAAGTGGAAGAAGCAAGTGTTGATGGGTGAAGAACCGTCCGACGGTCATTCGGACAAGAGACGAAAGTCTTCGGAAAGCTGCAACTATCAGCCGACTGCCTTTTCCACACCGGAGGATACCACCCCCACTAGCCGCATGCCGAACCTCAACAAAAATAATAACCCAACGCGACCCAAACGAAAATCCAAGAAAGCCGCCGCCGCGAGTCTTCGGGCAAATCAATTGTTGACAAATTCGGGACATACCGAGCAATGAAAGAAGACAAACTCAACCAGTTGGTCACCCTACAATCTCAACAAGGTGAAAAAACAATGGCGTTTTTAGAGGAACAACGCGAATTGTTGAGACAACGGCAGTATGACCACGACTTGAATATTTATACAAAATCACACGAGCACCTCAAAGGTAAATCTTTGGAGTTGGTTTTGAAACGTAAAGCTGAAATCGCGTCGAAATACGAATGGGAGCATTATTGGGTTGAAGACGACGCGGATGATGAAGGCGACGAATAGGATGAAGGCGTTTGTATTTTTATTTTAGTAGATGTTTTTTGTAATTTTTTTTATTTTAATGGGACGGTTTATTTTTAATTTTTACAAACGGTAGTTATAATTCAAAGGTCATTTTTTTAGTAAAAACGGTAATTAAAAAAAAAAAGAAAACTAAAAATAAAGAGTTCAGTGAAGTGAATCGGTGGAGTGCTGCCTACAAAAAATTGAATCAGTGAAGTAAATCAGTGAAGTGATGTGGCAGTACAGGATTGGTTGAAATCAGTGAAGTAAAAAGAAAACAAGGGTAGCACCCCTTTCACCCTTATATGTTTATTACTTTTTGAGATTAAAAAAATTAATTTTTTTAGGAAGGTGTTAACTCTTAATACAATTTTTTTTTGTTATTTTAGGGTCGTTATATTAAAACCCTCAAAAATTATTTTCACCCTCCTTAAAAGCGTCGCGCTATAGTTAAAGCGTGACGCTTATGGTTCCTATGTGACTCATCTGTCAGCCTTTATCAGATATCAATCAATCTCGTACTTCCAAGCGTCTCGCTCCACAGCAAGAGCAGCCACAACAGCAGCCTCACCCACAGGCAGAGGATTTAGGCGACGATGGCCCAGACCCTCCACCGCAGCCACAACAGCAGTACCCGCACCATATGTACGATGACTTACCTCTTGTTGCGTGATTGGTGGCTCGGAACTTTGATCGTCGCCTCATTGGATCACCGCTTCCACCTATACGAGGTGGTTCAGTGGTGGAGGGTTACGATGCTACAGGCGATCGCACAGCGGGTTGAGGTGTCGGAGATACCACCACTACCACAGCCACCACCACTAGCGGGATCGCCACAGCATGATTGATTTTGTATTTATGTTAGGTTGTAATACACTTTCAGTTGTAATTATGTTTTGTATGTACAAACTGATTACGAAGTTGATCTTTTGTTTATACGATGTTTGTTTCAAATCCTTATATCTTTTTTTTTTTTTTTTTGAAAATTGACTTTCATTAAAACCGGGGGTGCGCCCTCAAAGCAAGGACCACCAACCCGCCACTATAGCATATACAACGGGTACTTACACCATTCCTCCTAAAGGAGGTCTCTAAACTTTGACCTATTCTTCAACCACAAAAACGACAACAATTTAATACTACCTATCACCTTTGGGATTTTAGGATCACTTTGACCTAAACTTTGACCTATTCCTCTGGAGGTCTCAAATCCTTATATCTATTTGAATGTTTGTTTAGAATGTTTATAAACTGTTAAAAATAATAAACGGACTAATAAATAACAAATGAACAATAAAATCGGTTAAAATGTATAAACCGCATTTATTATTAACAATAATTAAATGTTTAGAATTTATAAAATCATTTAAAATTTTTTAACAATAATTTGCAAAACTTATTTTATAATTTATTAATAAAAAAGTTTATAATTTATACACCTAAAATCCCACAAAAAACCCAACCAAAATCCCCCACAAAATCACCCCAAAGCCCCCCCCCCCCCCCCCAAAAAAAAAAAAAAACCCCAACACAAATCCCAATGTCTGGCCAAAGTTGTTGACTTTTGTACTTCAAAGCATCACGTTTTGGCCATAGTGCGGTGGTTTGAAATCACATGGGGGTTAAACTAGACATGTGGGCGTGAGAATAGACGGTGCCTTATTTTACCACCCGTAAACTGATTTTATAGATTTGCATGGGTGGTATTCAATCAAATCAAATGACAAATTGACAGTCTCTGTTATGTATATGACCTGCAACTGGATGACTAATCAATTCATTACATATAAGTGCATATTGATTGTATAGTGGGTCATATAAGAGGCTCATATAAGTATTTGTAGGACGTATAAGACATATAACATATCGTATAGACCTATACGAGTCATTACAAGATGTTAAAATAAGTTTTAAGATCTGTGAATAGCCTAAGAAAAAGGCGTGTCACGTCAATTTAGAATAAAAGTTATCACAACAAAGTTTGAAGAAAATTTTTGGTGATTTATGAGTTTTTGTTTACTAATATACCATACTATGAAATGATATGCTTTGAATAAAGAAGATATTAAATAAGTAATAATATAGATGTAAAAATTATATAATGAATATTTTCTTTACAACCTTTATGCTTAAATACTATTGATTTTTATCAATTTTTTTTAAATTAAGAAATAAAATATGAATGTGTAAAATAAAAGAAGCACACAAAGGAATCTAAGAGGGTATTTAGGATTGCTTATTTAACTTTAAAAGTGCTTATTGATATAAATTTTCCAAACTCGGTTTAAAATTTTTTTGATTATCTTTTCTGGTGCGAAAAGTCAATAAGTTATTTTTTAAAAAGTCTTTGTTTTAGCTTATTAATGTAAAATAAACAAAAACTAGAATTACTTTATGCGCTTCGCGGCAGATTATCCGAAAAGTAAATGAAAGCAACATTGTTAACATATTAGATTGGATTAGGTTTTCATACATACATTACATTAATGACATCAAAATGCAAACCTATATAGATTACATTAAAGAGTTTTAAAGCATTTCCATGCTTGCATAGTTAATTACACATCATAAAACTTATTCAACAGGATGTTGCCATTCATCCTTTGTTGACAAAGGTGTTGCAGTTTCAAAATGCCTTTCATAGTACACATAGTTTCATACATGAAAAAGATTTCCTAACATAAGGAACGAAAGTTGTTTGACAGGATGTTGCCAAAACCAAAAGAGTACTGGTCATGTTTGGGTCAGTCTGGATATCGAGTTCGCTTAGTGTCGCTTATAGGTCCTGCAAAGTACAGTTTTAAATTAATCAGTTGCAGTGCTAGAAATATGAATTGAGAAGATGGTTTACTTGGTTCCTCAAGCACCAGTTGTCGTTTGGATTTGGGGTTGATTATTATGCCAACGATTTTGGTTGCAGCACTTGGTGAATGCAGAGTCTCTGGCGGTGTTGCTGCAATTGTTTTTTTTTTTTTTTAGGCCTTGTTAATAGCAAGTAAGCTTCATGATGAACTTGCTCTTTTGGTGTATTTGACATGCATTGTGTGTTCTTGTCCATTGCATCTAATAAAGGTTTGGGTATTTGAATACAATTTGTATAGCCTTCCTTGATAACTACATCTCTGCATGACATTCCTACAATGGCATTTAGGGCTTCATCAAAGATTGTCGCGGTTGCTGTGTTGGTATCATCTACTATTTTCGTGAAAGCCACATAAGCATATGCTGGTTCTTTAAGATCATGAGTTCCATATGACCATCCTGTTGGTGTTTCATATATGTTTCTTGGACACTGTGAACATCTTATGTAGTACCATGGCTTGTCATTCACATAAGAGACAATTGATGCTATGCAAGTGAATGTTTTTCCCTTTTATCAAATATGTAGTATTAGTATTGTGATTTTAGTAATTAAGAAAACAGATTTCGTACCCGATTCTGTTCAATATCTTGATCCAAAAGTTCTTGAATTGTTTTCCTTGCTTCTTTCTTCTACAGTTACATGTATCAATTGTTGCTCGTGCGGTTCAGCTGGGGGAGGTTGTTCGATGAATCTAAAAGAGTTGTCATTTGATTAGAGTTTAAGATATGTAAATGCAAGTTCTTTTTATGAATTTGTACCTATTTCGCATGGCAATGGCTTCGTTTATTTGTGGATTGAAATATGTGTATGATGGTATTGTTGAACCTAGCTGCAGCCTGTCTGAAAGACAGAGGACAAAATACCTATAACATGTATTCTGAATAAACAGAAGCCACAAACATTTTTATATACACACGCCCATAACATGTATTCTGAATAGAATGCCTATGTATTCATAACTTGCATTGTCAATAAAATGCTTATGCGTCTAGGCGTCTAAATCTCCGTTCGCTAAGGCATGAGTTAACTGCGAAAATAGACATGCAGCTGCTCGATTTGTATTGCCTTCTTGTTTATTTATCTTAATGAAGCCAATCAAAGTATCAAATTTTCTCTAACATCAAACAGAAGCGATAAGAATTTTTGCGCGCACGTAATGGGAACAAATCGCCTAGGCGCCTAGACACTTAAACACTTATTTGCTTAGGCATAAGCTACAAAATCCGATTTTTTTAATATGAAACAGAAGGCCATAAGAATTTTGGCACGTACACGCCCATAACATGTATTGTGAATAAAATGCCTATGCGCCTAGGTTCCTAAACATCTATTCGCTTAGGTGTAAGCCATAGTTATGCAACGGGTCAATTTGGGTTTAATTTTTATTTATTCAGCCTAAAGAAGCCAAACAAAAGATCCAAATTTCTTTAATATGAAACAACAGGCCATAAGATTTTTGGTGCACACACACCCATAACATGTATTGTGAATAAAATGCTTATGCGCCTAGGCGCCTAAATACCTATTCGCTAATGTGTAAGCCACAACAATGCAACGGGTTGATTTATGTTTAATTTTTATTTATACAGCTTAAAGAAGCCAAACAAAACATCCAATTTTCTTTAATATGAAACAGAAGTCACAATTTTTTTTATTTTTTTTGCATGTGCACGCCCATAACATGTAATGTGACTAAAATGCCTATGCGCCTAGGCACCTAAACATCTATTCGTTTACACATAAGTGATTGACATGTAACATGTCGATTTGGGCTTACTTATCGTACGATTTTCTTTAATACAAAACATATGCTAAAAAAAATTTGCACACACACGCTCATAACATGTATTGTGAATAAAATGTGTATTCGCTTAGATGATTGGTGTCAAAACAGGACAGGCGAAACCAAAAATGGAAGATCTATTATATTTGATGGATATGTACATTCCATTCCTAAGACATAACTAAAAGATTGAAAGTAGCAGAAGCCATTTATGTTGTCACAACACATTCATTTTGCATTACACATGCCTAAAACAGTAAAAATATATATGATATAACAGCTAGCTATTCATAACATTCATACTCAAACGCTACACCATTAAACATGTTCAAGCTGTATATCGAATTACCTTATATCTTTGAGATGAAGCCTTAGGTATTCTCTCCCTTCCTTGGTCTTGTCAGGTTCCAACCATTCAAGTTTTGCTATGAAATCTGCAACATAGTAACAACATGTTACACATATGTATTTGCCATTTTTATATTTATCTTAGGTTACATGTCAATCCTGTGTATTCAGAAGCAGTTCTTGCTCCGAGTTCATCAAATGGGCAAAGATAGAAGCAGTTGACAGGAAAGCCTTCTGGTGTTGGACTGCATTCGTTCCTAATTGAATACTTGCTGGATGCGGCAACACTTTTATTCTTGAGGGTTGTTCATTGAATATATATTTGTCTAATATGTAGCAACCTGTCGAAGTTATTTTCTTATCATACATATCCTTGTCCATCCAATGTACACTGGTCTGAATACCATCTCCTTGTCAAATGTATAAACTTTACATTTTTGTATTGGCGGATAATAAAACATGCCTTTTAGCAAATGAGGCTTACATGCTGGTCAATCAGGAAGTAGTATGTGTCGCTATGCTTGCTTCGCGCTTGCCATTCCTGATAAAGTGAACCTTAATAGGTACTGCAGGACCTCTAGGTACTAATGAAGCTAGGCTGCCCTCTTGCAGTCTGAGAAACCTGCCCAAGAGATAAGTTTTATTAACATGTACATAGTATATCAATTTTATCATACATATATAATTTATTTTATTTAGGTTTTGTTGTTTATAACGCTCACCTCGTGGCGTTCAATATCTGCTAACAAATTAGAATAAACTATATTTTTGATTTTGCCACATCCTTTATCTCCATAAGATGTTATGAGTATTTTTAAACCGGTAGGTGATGTTGCTCTTGAAAGTGCGACATATAATTGCCCATGGCTAAAAATAGGTTTGTGGCAAATAAACAAATTTTTTTTTAATGATTGCCCTTGGCTTTTCTTAATGGTCATTGCATAACATGTTTTTATAAGGAATTGACGTCTGTTAAAAACAAAAGGCAAATCCTTTCTCTTATGTACAAATATTATTCTAGGAATGTAAATACGATGGCCAACATCAGTTCCTGTGATTATGCGCGTTTCAATGATTCTGGGTAAAAGTTAAGATATCAGGAGCCTAGTATCATTACATAAGCCTGATTTTTGGTCAATGTTACGCAACATAATTACAGGCGTATTTACTTTTAGGTTTAGGCAATGTGGTGGAATTCCATTGAAGTTTAACATGTTTAGATAATCATGTGGATACATGAGGTCCAGATCTCCCTAGTTGCGAGAGTGCGGTGTAACTGAATCAACGCTTAAATATGTTAAACATTCACCTGGAGAAGATGCGAGCACCAAACTGTTTATTTCATCCGCTGTTTCATTTTTTGGACATACAATGGCTCTTCTGATAGATTGGCAGTCGTTGGATTAGCCAAAATATTACAATCATATACAAAATTTATAAGCTCTTGTAATTCATTTGGTCCATGTTGAATCAGGAGCTGTGTTGGCATGGTAACAATCCTTGTATCAAGTGGCGATTCTTTAAATGGATCTCCTATGTTTCCATCACCAATATCAAGAAGCCACTTTTAAAATGCAAGTAACATTTCTTTTTCAGTTGCACCAGAAGCAGAATGCGCCAACCACATGTTTTCATGAAGTTTGATCACCTTGAATTTTTCCACATGTATGACTTTGGAAGGGAAGCTGCCACGACCTCAACTTTTGTAGCGTTTGGTTTGACAGTTAGTGTTTGGCGAAAGTCCCCTCCTAACAAAACAAATATCACACCGAATGGTTTATCTCTATTTCCAAGAATATCCTTTAAGCTTTTATCAAGCGACTTAAAACATCTGCGGTTGCTCATTGGAACCTCATCCCAAACTATAAGCGAGGTTTTTGTTAGCAGCTGTGAAAGTTGAGTGTGTTTTTTTATGAAACACAATGAATCATCTGTCAAATCCAACAGTATTTTGAATCGAGAATGAGTTGTTTTCCCTGATGGTAACAACAATGATGTGATACGTGATGCTGCTACAGCCAAAACTATCTTTCAAGTGGATCTGATTTTATTTATGATTGTTGTCCATAGGAAAGTCTTACCTGTGCCACCATGACCATAAATAAACATGAGTAGTTGATTATTGTTCAGAACCGAAGAAACAACCATACTTTATGTTGTCGCCTATGCAGAATTAAGCACGTTTTCCATCGCTTTGCTTTGAGCTGCCAATTAATCAGTGTTATAGCATTTCTCTTCAGTAAGCAATCTATTTCTCAACAATGACACCATTGAATCAGGTGGTAAAGGAACCCCAAACTCTGCAAGTGATCTTGAACTTGAATTGGAATTCAAAAGCATTTATAATTCAAATAACACTTGTTATAAGTTTAATTCATTAACTTCAACGCTTGAACAACCAACAACCTGTCTTATGTTTCTAACAACGTCATCAGACATTTGCGCCCAGTGTTGTTTCCAAAATTCTAATGGATTACTTATTTCACAATGCAGTAACATATTAGAAAACAAAGACCTCAATTCTGTTGCACTTGCCCATGTTGATGCTTCTACAGAAGCTACTCTCTATTCTCAATCATCGCCTATCAATCCAAGTTTCTCATAGACTGCAGATATGTTGCATACACAATGTTTGAAACTGTTCTTATATCTTCAAAAGAATAACAACCTTTCTTGTCACACCCCAACCGATGGCGGAATACATCGGGGCGAGACTTGGGATAGATTGTTCAAAGACTTCATGACGCTAGTTATGACAATATAGATTAAAGATAAAATTTCGTTCACAGCATTTCATTACCTAAAAGTAAACAGAATACAAATTTTCTCATAGAAGGGAAAATACAACATCAAAACATAGAAAAATTAAACTAGTTGCGAGTTTCTAGTCCAATCCTAAGTAGTTTTCTTGATAATCCTGCATTAAACATTTCCTGCAACATGTATAAAATATCCGTCAACATATAAAACATTGGTGAGCATACTAGTTTTGAGTCTAAATACATAGTATAAGAAAAAGTCTACTCGAATCATCATGTTATAGGCATATGCACGTAGAACCATACAAACGGCAACAACACTCGATAACACAAAAGAGTAATACTTAACATGACCCATAAAGGGGGCGGCGTGTCAACCTATAGCGCTATACATGTAAGGTGGGTTGTGCTAATAGACATTTTTATGTGATAATAATTCTAGCATAGCATAGCATATAAGCATTTAGATTGAGCACAATAGTTTAAGAGTATGAAATCGTTTAAGTTTTGATAGTGATACATGTCGAGCCCCAAAGAATAAAGAATAAAAGGGAGACAATTATGAACTCACCTTTGGGTGCGTTTTGATAGAGTTCCAAAAAGTAAGTCTTGGAAGATTAAGCATTAGCTCCGATTAACTAGAATTAAGAATAGAGGGTCTTAGGTTCGGGTTTAGGTTATATGTTCAAGGGAATCATGCAAGCCTTTTAGGCAAACCAAAACACAAATTGCCTTTAAGGCAGACAATCCGGATGGTCATGAGAATAAGTTAGACCGAGCACAAAATCATCATGGATGATTAGGATGGTATAAGGTTAGGAATGTGAATCCGATTGATATATTCATGTCATAACCACTTCGCTTATGGGATAAACATGGGTTTTGGACACGGGATTTCCCCTTTCTAGTGTGGATTAATCCATGGCACAAGAAGGGTCAAAAGAGTTGGTAAGGTAGGGTGTAACCACAAACCTTCCAAAAGATTATTAATAGGATAGTAAGTTAGAGGATTGAAAGTAAGTTCATAATAATACATAGTATAACCAAGAAGTTTAGGTAAAGTTTGGTGACTCCTTTGGATGAGCCTTGGCTCTCCTTGGTCAACCAATACCATAGCACAAATCCCTCTAACATTAGATTGTTAGTAGACTTGGTTGGTTTCTTTACAACAAACATCTTAGGACATAAAAACAAATCAGAAGACAAACACCTTTTGGACCTCTTTTAGGTGCTCTACCCTCATCACACTTCTGTGGATAAATATGGGGAAGATCCAAGAGGTTTCTCCAAGGAGTTTTGGATAGAAAAGAGAAGGAAAAACATAAAAGAATTGAAGGTTTGAGCTTAGAAACTTACTGACGTGTTTTCAAGAAGTTTGCTCAAAAACCTTGAAGATTAGAGAGAGTTTTAGAGAGAAATGAGATGAACAAGAGTTAAGGAGTGGGGAGGGGTTGTATTTATAGGTGGGTTAAGGTGGTTGGGTATTAAATGGAGTAAATGGGGTGGTTAGGAAGAGATTAGGTGAGGGTTTAGTTTTGATTAACATAGTGTGTCAAGAGTTAATGCATTAAGCTGTTGCTATCGAACAGAAAAAAAAAAAAAATGAACACATAATGTTGTTCTTCGTTGTTGCTGTGTTGTTTAGAGAAAAAAAATGAAATGGAAATGTGAATTGCATTTCTATTTGTTATATAAAGTCAACGTCCCTTTTAAGTTGTGCTGCTTTTTTTAACTAATAGTATTATTATGAATATATATGTTTAAAACAAATAAATAAATATATATTAAGATCTTAACTAAATGAGTTTCTTGTTATAACGCCTAAATTGATTAAGATAAATTATAATGACGACTCGTCAAGAATTGGTAGGAGTATAAAAGAAGCGTATAAGGCAAATTTGAAATTTGTTAAATATAGAATTTAAAACACATATAAAGTAAAAATCACGCGATGTTACATTTCTGATGGCCAAGCAACATCCTCAGGTAAAATAATTCGCCGCATGAAGGGTGGACGTATGCTAACCTGCCAATTGTAAGATTTATATTCATAACTCTTTTAAGCCAACCTTTCTCTGAAGCATCCCAACGGAACCTACTTATATAATCAATGTATCGCAGATCACGATCATTTGTTTCTTTTTTATTGCTAACAAACCATTTTGTCAACGTTGTCTTGTCGGTAGATGAGTTATCAATAATCTGTTGCAATTTGTGATTGTCTTGGAAAACAAAAATTTGCATATGTTCTAAATGTACAGCTAGAAGTTGAACTGTCGGGTTTCTGCGATGAATTGGAAAGTTGAGTATTCTCCACACCGCCTCATGTGGACATATAAACCTGCCATCCACAAAATTGGCAACCTCATTCAGACACCTGTCATTTGAAGTTACTGTCGCTAATATGTTTTTCGCAGATCTTGCACTACAATAGGAAATCCGATCAGCCCCTTTGGATATATATTTAAAAAGATACTTGATAACCATACTCCAACCGCAATATTCAACATTGATATGCGCATCAAAATGCATACACAAAACTCTATTGTACGGAACCACAAAACCATTATCAAAAGGCACTCCTGACTTATCGATGCATTCGCCATTTTCAGGTCTTTTGTAATGCGCATATCCTTGCTTATCAAATCTGGTTATCTGCTCATATGATTTAGGGAATGATTTTGAGCATTTCCCATTTTCATACATGGCGCATTTGGTTTTGGAATATCGCACGGCCTATGCATCATTGATTAAGTAATTATACGATACAATACTGGATTAATTGCAGGATTAGGAATTTCGGAACAAATAAAGCGATCAACATCTTTTGCATCCTTTATCTTGCATTCTGGCATAACCCACAACAGCATATGACAATGAGGTAAACCCCTCTTTTGAAATTCAATTGTATACAGATCCGCACAAAACCGTAGGATAAATATGATTACAAAGGTACAAACCATTCGTAATATCCAGAGGCTTTCAAATAAATGCATGCTGCAACAGTGCCAAATGTTTTACGCATCTTCAAGAATCTCCTTAGTGCATCAACTTTCATTTGAAACACTCTTACAATGATGTCAGGTCGGGCTTGTGCATTTGACGCTTCAGTATTCAACAAGTGTCGCTGTATTTCAGGCCATCGAGCATTGCACGTAAATGTAATAAAGTACTGAGGGTTACCATGAACTCAACATATGGCCAGTGCATTTTGGTAATGCTTATACATATATCTTGGTCCTCCTGTGAATGAGGAAGGCAAAATTGTTCTTTTACCAACATGCTGACCCTCAATATCGCCTTTTTGAAAAGCATCATGAATGCCACGAAGATATTCAGAACGAAATCGGTTTTGGTTGGCACGCACATAATCAAGTCTAGACTATTCGATACAAACATATGCATCTACCAAATATTGTTGGAATAGACGACCAACTTTCAACAACAATGTGTATGTATCTTTGTGATCATGCAATTGATAAGCATAAAACATATTCATTGTAAGCTTATCATCTTCAGGAGGCACACGACCTGCTAGGCGCAGCTCAAGCGACCATCCTTGCTCTGCATAAGGAAATAGCAAAGGATATTGAAGAGGCATGTATGATGGATGGAATTTGCTGACACATCTTGGAGTGCCTTCCTTGTTAGGAATTATAATATCATAAGCACTTGCCAAAGGATCATCATCTCGAATTATAGCACCTAAAGAATTTGAAACAGGCATTTCATGACTCTTCGCAGTACTATCACGAAGCACGGCTGAGAAATATGTAATTGATTCAGTCGCACACAGCTCACCCGCACTCTTGAAAAGTTTTGCGTATTAATTAACATTTGCAAAAATATGTGTAAGCGTTATAACAATATCAGGCGACAATTGATTATGATCTCCCTGTTGGAAAAACCAAATCCTGTTTGCCACTTTATTCTCAGTATCATACACATACATTTGTAGAAATCTAGGATTCACATCTAAAGGTGGGTACAAAGAACCTAACCAATGCGAAACCTGGCCAGCAACTTTAAAAACATACGGTCCAGGTGTTTGGTTAATATCATCATCTACATCAGCACCAAATGATGTCATTGAGAACATGGCATTATACGCACGTATACTCATCATGAAATGTGGATTGCAGTACAGGTCCTTTATTGCAACCGGTGGATCAACAGGACAGCAAAAGCGTACGGCGCCTGCTCTACAACACATGTTATACCTAGGCCGATTCCTTAAAGGCCACGACTTTAAACGCTCTTCAAACCAAAATGAAGCCCCACAGTATTCACAAAAATTGTTACAATCCCCAAGAATCATATACGCTGCATTAACAACTTGTCGGTTTGCAGCAGAAGCGGATGTTGATGCAACCGACAAAACAGATGATGAAGATTCACTCACGCATCGAACAGAGGGAGCTCTTAGCATTGCTGCTCATTTCGCATGCTGTCCCTTTGTTTGCATACCATCAGTAAACATTGCTTTTGGTGGCGCCTGACCACACGAACTGTCTGTTGCCACTGCCTTTTGCTTTCTTGGAGGCATGGTTTATAGCAAACACAATCAACTAAAACAAAGTCAACATATAAAAACAAAAATACAAAAAACAATAAACCAAAAAAAGTGAAGACAAACCTGAAACAATCCTGCTGAAAGCTGCATACAAACACATAACCCATGTTAATAGGCTGTTCAGAAATCCATAACCTTTAATCACTTCACTTTATAAAAGAAATCATCCATAGCCAACAAACTCATGATTCTAAACATAAATAACCCAAACTCTATGCACAAATCAATCATTACAGTACATTCATTACAGTATAACAATCATCACAATATCGCCAACACAGAAACAAAGACACCTTCTCTACCGCGCAGGAACAAAGGCGCATTTTCTACCGAAAAATGAAACAGGTTTTCTCATCTTAACTTATCAAGTGCACAAATGTTCTTTATCAGTTTAACTGATCATATAAAAACACGAAACAAACTTCAAAATTCCATTGATAGAAATAAAAACACTGACAGTTAACCTAAAAACCTCTATGTACACCCAAAAAAAAAAACACTGAAACATGAATATTCAAAGCCAAATAATGATATCCATGCATAAATGTTTTTTATCAGTTTAAATAATCATACACTACATGCAACAACATAAAACACCAAACAAACTTCAATGACATTTAACCAAAAAAATTATGTACACACCAAAAAAGTAAAAAAAATTCACTCAGACATGAACTTTCAAAGCCAAATAAGGACACTCATGTCTACACATTGACAACCACCGAAACATTCAGTAAAAACTAACAACCACCAAGAACATGCAGCATCTTTATCATAAAAATCAAAGAAAGAAAAAAGAAGCAGCAAAGCTATCGAGCATACATGTTCAGCAAAGAAGAACATCATGTTCAGTAAAGAAAAACAGACGACATGTAACTAACAATGACAACTACCAAGAACATGCAACATCTTTATCATGAAAATCAAAGAAATGGAAAAAAAGCAGCAAGGAAATCAAACATACAACGCAGGCTGAAAACCGGTTGTTAAAAAGGTTGGAGCTTCAAACCAAATGAAGAAGAGAGCCAAACATGCAAATGAAGACAATCTGGAACTTTTATACTCAACTAATGGCCAAGACACGTGGTGAGAATGCATGCCAGACACGTGTAATGCACTAAAGAAAAAAAACAAACAGGCAGAGTCAAACTCGAGTAGCTCTTGACACAAACAATACAACAGACCACCACAACACCAAGCAATTTCATTAACCAAAACAGAAACCATTAGTATATATGCAATTCAGGCTATAGAAAATACTATTTATATTTGGTTTTTAATAATACATAGTATAATGAGTAAAATATTGGTAGTTTGGTAATTTAATATTTATAAAGCCAAAAACAGTTTCTTTAGGAATCCTTAATGTATTTATAATTCATTCGCCAATGAGGTAGTTGTGGGGTGGTTCGGGAAAGACTTGGTATTCCTTGTGATCCAGGTTTGATTCCTACTCTCCTCGTTATTTTCTACGTCATCCGGGCAATGATGGTCACAAACGCACCGAGGATCATTCGATCCTGAGCCGCACCCCGGCTGTTGCTACAGCGAAAAAACTCGTGTGGAGACGGTACGGTTTCCGGAGAACGTTGTAACCAAGTCTGATACACCAACGCGAGCCCGGTTAAGACAACGTAGTCTTGGAATAGACCTTGGCTAGGGCAGCCAATTAGGCAATATGACATTAGGTCACTCTTATGAAAGTCACCGTTCAAAAAAATTATAATTCATTCGTTCGAACTTTGGAATTTTCACCATTTATATACATGTAAGAACCCCCGTAGTGGGGCTTTATTTTTCAAAATTTAGCAAAGATAGCGCCCCCAACACCGGAACAGGGGGGCGCTATTTTATAAAAAGTGGGTTGGGCTTTATATATATAACGCCGGTGCTCAAAAACTCAACCAATCAAAACTTGCCATGTGGCAAGTTCAAGTATATCTTTTTTTTTTAATAATACTAAATAATAAACTTAATAATAATAATAATTTAAACATAAAATTATATTAAATAAAATAATAAAATTTCAAATTTTCCCCTCAAACCGTTTGAAATTCAAATTTTCCCCCAAAACGTTTAAATTTCAAATTTTGAATTTCAAACGGTTTCCCTCCAAACGGTCATATTTCTAACCCTATAAATACAACACCAAATCTGATTTTTCAGTCACATCTCCAATTCCTCATCCTCAAAACAATGAATAACATGGGTGCTGGTTTTCAAGCAGGAGTTGCCGGACCGTCTAATATCCTGCAGTACTCTCGCCGGGGCCGGGGACGAGGCCGCCCCCGCAGACTACCATTCACCTCATCTCCTCCTCCTACTGCTGCACAACCTCCTCTTTCTCCTCCTCCTCCTCCTCCTCCTCCTCCACAACATTGGTTATATCCCCCTCCTCCTGCTGCTGCACAACCAACCTTTCCTCCTCCTCAAGCCAATGATGACTGGACGGATGAGGAAATGGTCTGGGCCATGGATTATGTCTTGGCCTAGCAACAAATGGAGCGACTAACGTTGTCGCCCCCTACCCCCTGGGCTGCTTCAGTCCCCTACCACCAGACTACCCCCACCCCCACCACCATCCCCCAACACCAGGCTACCCCCATCCCCATCCCCCAACACCAGGCTACCCCCACCCCCTACCACGGGACTTCCCCAACTGAGGGGGACTTGGAAGCCCTCAGGGAGATTGAGGAGGAGGAACTCTACTTGAGCCGACCTACCCCTCCTCGTGAGTACTACTACTTCCCCTCGGATGCGAGATCCGATGGACGGAATAGCTTACGTTCCGTCTCACCCGAGTACATCACCCTCCCCGGGGAATGGGACAACTACTCTCCATAGTGGAGAAAATTAGGATTAATAAGTAATTTAGGATTAATAAGTAATTTAGGAATTTAGGAAGTGTGTAACTTTTTTTTTAATATTAGTTGTAATTTTTTTTAATATCAGTTGTGTGTTTTTAATATTTACTTGTGTGTTTTTATTATTATTTGTAATTTTTTTATATTTATTTGCATTTTATTTTAATTATTTTGAATTAAAAGATTAAAAAAATAAAATAAAATAATCAACCAATCACAATCAGGGGCTTTATTACCACTACACCCATTTTTCAGTTTCTCTCTCCATGCTAACTCAACAGCCACGTGAACTAATCAGGAAGGGGGGGCTTTATATATAAAGCCCCCCCACTACGTATGGTCTAATAAGCGGGCGTCTATAAAGCTTGCGAACACATACAATCAAAACGCACATTACATGTCATACTATAGAAGAAATGTGTATAATATTTTTAGGTGTCTTTCTTTTTCGCATCATTCATTGTTTATTGTATCCATTGGTCCTTGGCTCCTTGTTGCCTTCATCAAATCTTTAATGCACATTTACAATATCAGTTATCGAAAATTGATGTACAAGTAAAAATATAGATATTACATTTTGACTTTTCGATGTGTGTGTATGTATATATTGCTTATTATGATATAATAATTATAAGAATTAAAAGTTTCTCATAACTATCGGTAGATCGTCAAACATCATGTTTAAAGTTTATGTACCTTCGGGACATAATATTAATACGAACATTGATCAACTTTGGTCCCATGCTTATCAACGTAGAAATGTCGTTGAAAGGGGAATCCGCTTTCGGTAGATCACATATTTATGTCTTTGCATAAGGTTATTATTCCAAAATCTATATCTATATCTATCTATATCTATATCTATACATATAATAAACCAAAGCTATTTTAATGACATGACACTTAAAGAGGCATTCTCTTCCTTGAGTGTGCCATGTGTCATCCCATGTGGCATTGAGATATTTTAGGAAAAAAATAATTTAAAAACAAAATTGGATTTTTCACCCTCATGTTTCCTCCCATAATTTTTAAACGTTAATATCTTTAATATACGAGATTTTTTAAAGAAAAAAATTACACCAAATTAACGAGCGTTTTATTATCTTTCTAACGAGTGCCATAGTGCTATATAAAAAATGGAGAAATTTTTTTGTGGGGTTTTGTTTATACAGGAAAAAAAAACACAAAGTGTTCAAGTAAATCATTAATTATGTATAAACAAGTCACTAATTATGTTTAAATCAGTAAATATGATTTTTTTTTTCAACCAGAGCCGAATAAGTTAATAAAGTTATACGTTGTTTTAAGTTAGGTATCAATATTAGTATGTTAGAGCTGTACATTTGTTTAGTCTTTAAGATAGGTGTTAATATTAGAGTTACATTAAAGTTCTACATTCTTTTAGGTTAGGTGTTAGCATTGTAGTTGTACATTGTTAATTTGTTTTAGGTTAGATATTAATATTAGAGTTATATATCAGTCTATTTCATATGCAAAATTGATGTATCATATTAAATTTTTCAACCCGAAACGCTACCAGGGTATAATCTAGTATATATATATATATATATAGGACAAATTACAATTTTCGTCCTTTAGGTTTGGGCCATTTTTCAGTGGATGTCCTTTCGCGTTTCAGTTGATGTGTTTCGTCCTTAACGACCTAAAATCCTTAAGAAAAAAAATCACTGAAATTGAAACAATCAAGAATCATAGTGAGCTTAACAACATTAATGATGAAACTCCTATAGTTTAACACGGTACCCAGATTCAGTCTCTGTAGGGTGAACTGATAACGTAACACCTGATGTTTCACACTAACAGAATCAAAGACAGATAAATGCAGATAACAACTTCAAACCTACAACAACAATAACCATAACAGTAAATCCCACAAATTCCACAACAACAACTTCAAACCTACCTAGATAACTATTCAAAAAGCTGCAACCTTTTACGACCTACAATTCCGACCAGTGACAGAGATCCAGAAATTGTTGCGAGTGGGGATAAAAGGGTGACCCCAAAACGGGTTGGTAAAAACAGCAAAAAAGAAAACAAAAGACTGGTTGTAACAGGTAGTGGTGGCTGGTTGATTTACAGAGAGAGAATATTGTGGTAGATGGTGTGGTGGTGGTGGCAAGAGAGAGGAGTAAGAGAGAAGCTTATTTTTATATATATAAGTGAAATTACCAGACTACCCTCATGTGCCTTGCACATGACCAAAGTTAACTGAAATTTTTAACCAAGTTAGGCCCTTAGGACAGTGGGTGTAAGGATTTTAGGTTGTTAAGGACGAAACACATCAACTGAAACGCGAAAGGACATCCACTGAAAAATGGCCCAAACCTAAAGGACGAAAATTGTAATTTGTCCATATATATATATATATATATATATATATATATATATAAAAGAAGAATATACTATAGGGAGAGAGACAAGAAATGATACATTCTCTTGTAAATATAATTTTTAAAATATATCGTTACGAATGTATGCATTAGCCTATGACATTATATTTTAACATATTTTTATCATTCAAACTATTAACTATCCAACCACATTAAATATTTGAAATTTTTAGAAAGAGTTAAGGGGGACGGAGTGCTACCAGAATTAGACATGGGTACCCCATTATCAGTACGGTAACACCGCCGCCACCCATGCAGGTAGTGGTCCCGTGAACCAAATTCGGGTTCCAGTTACCGTGCTAGTTCATGGATTGTGCACAAACTTTCACACAATTTTATTATTCTTTATTCTTTACTCCAATAACTAAAATAAAAAAAATAAAATGGAAAGCAGCAAAAACACTCGATCCATCGTTGCATGTCGCCGGAATTACTGCTACCCACTACGATCGGTTGACCACGAACTAGATCTACCCTAGCCGCCACCGTAAAACCAGTCAGGTCGTCGGGTTTTTACCGATTGATGGTCATGTAGAGAGAGAATAGTGAATTTTATTTGGAAGGCTGAGAGAATAGTGAATACTGAATACAAACACTTTTGGATGATACCTTTACCCATCAAGGTGGAGAGAGCAGAGAGGACATTTTGGGGGAGAGTGTTGTATGAGGCATGATTTTGAGAAATGAAAATTAATAGACTTATAGTTTTCTTTTAAACTTGAATGTGGTTGTGGTTCAGATGTTTGGAGAAGAAAGTGGAAGATGAAAAGGAGAAGAAGACAAAAGTGTGCCCAAATGGAAAGAATAAAAGTATATAGAGTAATATGTTTGTTTTTTAAGGGGAAATGAAATCTAATAATCCCAACTTTGGGGGGTTGGAAGGCAGCAGTCTCAACTTGAAACTTGTACCACAGCAGTCTCAACTTGTCAACCATTTTATTTGGTTGGTCCCAGACTAACTGAGGTTAGTTTTTCCAGTTAAGTGCCACGTAGGCAGCCCACGTGGCAGTCCTACGTGGCAAGAATGCATTATCTGTAAAAAAAAAAAACGAGGTGGGGCCCATTATCCACAACATGTTTTAATCAAATTTTTTTTAAAAAAACGTGGGACCCACAAAATCTAATAACAACACATATACCCTTCCCTCTCTCGATCAAAACTCAATCATTTCACCCAAAATCAGACAACCCTAAACGATGATCAAACCCTAGCTTATAAACCCTAAACAACCCTAAACGATAACAATGGCTGAAGAAATCTCGATTAAGCTATGGTATGGTGGCACCTTCGTTTCTCATACTTCAAGATTAAGATATTGTGGTGGTGAACAAGAAACAATCAGGTTAGATATTGATCATGTTTCGTATTTTGAAATCGTTGATTATGTAATGAAAACATGTTCATATGTATCGAAAGATTTCATCATGTATTACAAGTTACCTAACAATGGTGGTTTGAAGCTATTAACAACTGATGCTGATGTTATGGACATGGTGAAGGCATTTAGAAATGTTGATGAAATTGTGAATGTGTATGTGCAATGTGGCCCCATTAGCAAACCTCCTTCTATACTCTGTAAAAATCCTTCATTGACCAGCTCACCCAACCCACTGATTAGCCCAATTAGAAGCCCATTTGGAAGCCCATTAATCCCACTAGTCAGCCCACTTAGAAACCCTAGTCAACCACTTGCAACTCCTGATGTAGTTAATGAACAAAACATGCCTAGTTGTAAGAAAAGGTTAGATGCTTTAAATGAGGTTGAGAAAGGAAAGTTAATATCTTTAGATGAACCACCTGCCAAGAAGAAAAGGCTTCAAATTTTTGTAGATGAAATAGAATCAGAGGAGGGGTTTAGTTCAGGTTCTGATGATTCAAGGGACGAGACTTATAAAGTTAATAAAGATTATGAAGAATCAAGTTCTGATGTGGTAAGTGTTTATGGGACAGAAGAAGAGGATGATGAACAGGATGATGCATTAGATGGAGATCATTATGGGTCAGAAGGGGAAGATGAAGAATGGAGAGAATCCCAGTTGAACATCAAGAAGGTGAACACAGAACATGATGAAACAACAAATAAGTTGTTACAAATATGTTTGCATGCAAATGATATTGAAGTACAAGGGACTGGTAATAAGCAGGCTGTTGATGGATATAGTAGCTATGAAGACTCAGAAGGGGATGTAAAGACACCTGGTAATAGTTCTGATGATGACATTTTAGGCAAGAAGTATTATCCAAGTGTTCCTGTTATGACTGATCACACTGACTGGACAAAGTGGACTTGGGTGGTTGGTACAAGATTCCCAAGCAGGGATGCTTTTAAACAAGCTGTCAAAAAGTATGTTGTTGCAAATGGTAAGAATGTAGTTGTTTTTATTAGTAACAAGAATAGGGGAGGTCGTATAGGTATTACTTGTGTTAAAGATTGTCCATTCAATATTTACTGTTCTTTCCATGAAGATAAAAATTGTTACATGGTAAAAAAGGCAATAAACAATCACAATTGTCAAAGAAATATGAAGAAAAATAGGCAGTTAAGTTACACATTCATAGCCAATGAATTCTTACCTGTGTTTAAATGTAAACCACATTGGTCTGCTAAGGATATTCAACTAGCTGTGAAAGAAAAGTTTAAGGTGTTGATAAAGAAGTGGTTTGCATACAAGGCTAAAAGCTATGCACACAGTCAGTTGTATGGGTCAATGAAAGAACAATACTGCAAACTAGGATCCTATTTAGAGGCTTTAAGAATAGCAAATCCTAGTTCCACATTTGAGTTGATGACTGTACCACCTGGATACATAAATGCAGATTCTAGTGCAACTTGTGATAGTTTTTTTAGGCTGTTTGTGTGTTTTGATGGGTTGAAGAAGGGATTTTTAGCAGGCTGCAGGAAGGTGTTGTGTCTAGATGGGTGTTTTCTGAAAACATTTTTGGGAGGTATGTTATTGGCTGCAGTAGGTAGGGATGCAAATGATAAGATGTATCCACTTGCTTGGGCAGTGGTAGAAGGAGAAAACAATGATAGTTGGACATGGTTCATGGAACAGTTAAGGAGATGCTTACAGGTTGTTGATGGTGGAAAGGAATGGACATTGTTATCAGATCAACAAAAGGTAACATCATCTACTTTTATAACTGAAACACTAATAGGCAGTTCATTCTAACACTTAATATATTGTTTTGTCGGGTTTGCTTAATGTTGTAGCTATGGTCTGGCCTGAAGCTGAGCATAGAAATTGTGCCAGACACATATATGCCAACTGGCATAAAAAGCATAAAAGTGATGAGTTGAAGGAGGTTTTCTGGACAGCTGTCAGAGCATACAATGAGGCTGATTACAAAAATGCCTTGAAAGAGATGAAAAACTTGTCTACTGAAGCTGTTGATGACTTTCTAAAACAAAATCCCAAGTGTTTTGCAATATGCTTTCTCAAGACACACACTAGGTGTGATGTTATAGTCAACAACATGGCAGAAACATTTAATGGGTTCATTGTGCAGTCTAGACAGCAGCATCTTATAAGCATGTTGGAGGACATCAGGGTGCAAATAATGACAAGGTTAGTAAACCAGAAAAGGGAGATGGAAAGAGAAGATGTTGCTATTTGTCCTAAGATCCAGGGGAAGTTGGATCTTGAAAAGGATTGGGCTTATAGATGTGAGGTTTATCCATCCTCATTGCATGTGTTCCAGGTAAGAATACACTTAGCTTTTAGTTTTAATTGCAAAAAATATGATCTTGACTTGATGTTCATCCTCATTACAGGTAAGAGACTTGGATGATGTATCAGTTGATCTAGGAAACAGGACATGTACATGTACATGTAGAAAGTGGGATTTGTCAGGTATCCCATGCAAGCATGTCTGTGCTGTTGCTGGATTTCTCAATAAAAATGCTGAAATGTATGTGCATGACTGGTACCACAAGGAACAATACATCAAAGCTTATTCCTATACCATACCCCCCTTGGCTAGTGAAAAGTATTGGCCTTCTGTAGATTTGCCTCTTGACCCACCACCAATCAGGTCTCAACCAGGTAGACCAAAGAAAAACAGGAGAAGGGACCCACATGAGAACCCTAAGAAACAAGGTATGAATGAATTTGTTTTACCATTCTGTTTTAGCATCATGTATGTGCATTTTGTAACTTATACTTGTGAATGCCCAGGTAAGCTTAGTAGGCATGGCACTACTATGACTTGTTCTAATTGTAAGGAGAAGGGCCATAACAAAAAGGGTTGTAAGAGAACAAGGGTTGAGGTTTCAGGATTGAAGAGAGGCAGGGGAAGCAGGGGAAGGCCAAAGAGGTCAAGGTTTGAAGGGCCAAGGCAGTCATCACAAGCAACAGTCCGATCTTCTCAACCTGCCCAATCCAGTCAAGCTGCCCAATCCAGTCAAACTGCTCATTCAGGTGGACCAAGTAACACAAGGGGCAGGGGAAAGTCAACAAGAGGAGGGTCAAGTCAAAGTAGGGGTGGAAAGTCAGACAAGGGGGTTGGTTTCTGGTTTCCAGACTTTATGCAAGAATGAAGGATGTTTGAATGTTAAGCTTATGCCTGTTTTATGTAGTTGTTTATGACTGCTTATGTATTTTGAATCATGTTAAGTTTATGACTGTTTATGTATTTTGAATCATGTTAAGTTTATGACTGTTTATGTATTTTGAATCTAGTGTTTTGAATGAAGGATGTTTGAATGTTAAGCCTATTTGAAGTTTGTTTGTGTGTTTGTGTTTTGACCCATTAACAAAACAACCTATTTGAGGTTTGTTTGTGTTTTGACCCATTAACCATTTAGATTTGCAGCCTATTTTGAAGTTTATTTGTGTGTTGACCCATTAACAAACCTGTTTTCACCCATTAACTCATTCAACTATGCATGGACATTCAAGTTCTGTTTTACAACATACAAATTATGCTTTGGTGTTTGACCCATTAAACCATTCAACTTTCTGTTTTCACCCATACACATTATACTCATTCATACACATTCAAGATCCATTTTCATTTCATTCAAACCAACAGTTACATAACAAAAGACAATAACATTCAAAACATTACATAACAGAATACAAAAACCACAAATAATAATCCTAACACATATCCTGCATTCCATGAACGAGATTTGAGCAGCTGCACTTTGAGATGCTTGTTTTCATCATCCAAGATTCTGTTTTGCAATTGCAGGTTTTTAATCTTCAGTTGTTCAATTGTAGGGCATCTAACCTGTTGATTAAGCATCTTGTCCAAATCATCTTTCCATAAGAAGAAATCGCAATTTTGTTTCTACAACAAAACAATCCAATCAAAACATATCAATGTTATTGAAACAAACAAAATGTAATTACTTACTGGCCATAACCGACACCCATAAAACTCCTTGCCAATTCGTGAGTTTTTTCGTTTAACCACTCGTATGATTGCAGGTATGTCGTGATGACAATAAACCTGCCCATCCAAATCGATCTTGAACTTCTTATTAAGGCTATTGTTTGGTGAGGATGAAGACGACGAGCTCATGTTTAGTGTCGAAGAGTTGATTGCTATTGTTTAGGTTTGAAAATTAGGGTTCTTCAAAATTAGGGTTCTTCATTTTGGGGGTGAAGTTGGATTTTGATCGAAGAGGTCTGATGAATGTTTAGATATGGTGATAGATTTGTGTGTGGGCCCCCATTTTTTATTTAAAACATTAATATTAATCTGATTTAAACATGTGGACATGGCCCCACCTCGTTTTTTTTTTTTACAGATAATGCATTCTTGCCACGTAGGACTGCCACGTGGGCTGCCTACGTGGCACTTAACTGGAAAAACTAACCTCAGTTAGTCTGGGACCAACCAAATAAAATGGTTGACAAGTTGGGACTGCTGTGGTACAAGTTTCAAGTTGGGACTGCTGCCTTCCAACCCCCCAAAGTTGGGATTATTACATTCCATTTCCCCTTTCTTTAATTTTTATTTTTTTGGTCGAAAGTTACCCGTTTGATGTTATTCGTTTTATTGAAGCAGTTAGCCCGGGCCTTTTAGTTCAAGAGGAGAATAATATGAATGTGTTTGCAACGTCGGATCTTAACATGGGTTTGTCTCAGGAGGTTAGTCATGATAAGGATAAGGAGGAGCTTCAAGATGGGAATGGATTGGGTATTGAACAGGGTGGGAGATACGTGGAAAGAGCTCGGAACTTTGAAGTTGAAGAGATGATTAAATTGGGTAAAGTTTTAGGGGCTAATAATATTGAAGATTTTCACAATTCTGTTGTAAAGGAGGTCAAGGTATAAGGCTTTCAAAAGGTGGAATTATTAATGTCATATCGTTGAATATTCAGGGACTAGGGAAGCGAGGTAAAAGCGATTGGGTTCGGGGGTTGCGCACTAAACATGAAAATGGTTTCGTTATGTTACAAGAGCTACAGTTTGCATCGCTTGAGGGTGTGTGTTTGGATCGGTTTTGGGTTAAAGGGGATTATAAAAGTGTTTGGGTTGAAGTGAATGGACGATCGGGAGGGGTGTTATCTCTATGGGATCCAAAAGTTTTTGTTTAGCATTCTGTGATAAAGGGTAGTCGATTTTTGGTTGTTTACAGTGTTCTAAAAGATTTGGGGGAGAGGTGTAATACGATGAATGTTTATGCGCCTCATACGAGTAATGGAAAACGAGAGTTGTGGATGGAGTTATCGAGAGTCATCCGTAGCTTGAAAGGGTTTTGGATAGTGGGTGGCGATTTTAATTGCGTCCGAGATAAGGAAGAACGTAAGAATTCGAAGTTTGATATTGTTGCGACTCGGTTATTTAATGAGTTTATTGAAGAGGCGGGTCTCCATGAATTTTCCCTTATAGATAGAAAGTTCACGTTTTGCTCGGGGAATAAGTTTAGTCGTATAGATAGAATCTTGGTTTCAATAAATGGCCGAATGCGGTTTATAGAGCCGTTGCGCGGGAGAAGTCAGATCATTGTCCCTTATTGTTAAAGGTGGGTTCGAAAAATTTCGGGCCTAAACCTTTTCGGTTTTTTAACTCTTGGCTCGAAAAAATTGATTTTCAAAAGTTGGTGGAATCGTCGGTTAATGAGTTTAATGGTGAAGGGGTTCCGGATTCGGGCCTGGTTCATAAATTGAAATTTTTGCGATCTAAAATAGTAGAATGGAGACAAACGTAAAAGACTTTGGATAATGAGGAGGAATTATCTATATCTATACTACATTATAAAGGAGGAGTGATGGACAATATTGTAATTTTGTCTTGTGTACAAATTTTATACCTACATATACAAGTTAATAAAGCTTATTAGATAAAGGTAAATTTGTCACTTAGGTATATATTAAGATGCTTGCAAGGTTATAATGGTAATTTTATGGTTTGTTTTTAGTTTACAACTCAAATTTCATTCCCTTACTACCCTCCCTCCTTTCACTATACCAACATTTCCTCTCTGCATTAATCACTTTCTTAAATGCTAGAATGTAAACTGGCCTTCATTCTTTCAATCTACGTCTCCTCATCTCTCTCTATATATACAGTTACATGAACCCAAAAAGAAATTGAAGGGTAATTAGAGATTAGGGTTCTAGGGTTTTAATTAACCAGGATCCATGGAATGTTAGTCGAATATGACTCTAAAAAAGTTGAAGTTTTTGTTGCTTCTGTTTTAGGTTTTGGACGATTGAAGTTGTTGGCGAATTTGCGACAGCGAAAAGGTACTGTCGACTTGTTCTTCCTTTGCGATTTATTGTTTTCATTTGTTTAGTTCGACTGTTTTTAGCTTTTGTTTAATCTGAATGTGGGGGACCCAAGGTTGTTGTTTTTGTTGTTGTTTCAGTTCCGTGCAAGGTCCCATGCCGATAATCTTGATTATCGATGTGGAGGATGGACCATCCAGTCGCATGGACTTTCAAGAAATAATATTCCTGCTAGTACAATTGCAACTTGTGCATAAGATACATATTATTTCCGTGAAACTTGCAGGTTGGGCAGATAAAATCCATGGGCTAACGGGTTATGAATTTAGTAATTATCATGGGGTTTTAAGATTGTTACTTGTAACCGTGGTATTGAACATCAGTATTTGTGAAATCCCCATTGAAATGTCAAGTCTACAATGCTCCCGTCGTCCTCGGCAACGAAATCGGTAACTAGCCTGTAACATCAGACCGGACAATGGAGGCAGTGGTGGCGGTGAGGTACGCTAAATGACTCTTGTCTTTCGTTGAATGCATTTGTACGTGATTATCATGGTCATTCATGTTTATTTCTTCATATGGAGCTTTTGATATTAGTCCTACAAAGTGGACTCCTTCACAAGGTTAAATATATTACTATATCATTCATGCCTCCTTTAAAATATATGTTCCATTAATAACAGTTTATTGTAATGCAATTTTTGTTGTTTATTTTTTTGTTGCAGGTGAATTAGAACATGCTCGTGCATCACCTCCTAAGTTTATTCATTCCAATGCAACTTCACATAAATAGGCTTTTGGAGGTGTGATCTTTTTTACTCTTTTTTAATAGTTTTTTTTTTTTTTTTTTTACTTTTTTAATCATGGTGTAGCAAATTGAAAGAGACCTAAGGTGCACCAAGAAGATTCTAATGCAATCCCAATGTTCGGACATTTTAAATTTCGAACATGACTTTTTAACTTGTAGATGAAATACTCTGGAACAAGTAGTAGAAAACTGAACCTTTTGGATTACTAGCTAGAAGCAAATTGAAATTAGTATATACCAGCCATATAAATCGAGCCATCTGGTATAAAGGTGCAGATAGTTGTAACTTCTAACTGGGAACAAAAGCAACCCAAACTAGTGAGGCTAAAAGTAGGCATATGGTCACATGGGAACCACAAAAATGGGAACATTTAGTTACAGAAAGTTATAACTTATGGCTGGGAACAAAAGCAACCCAAACCAAATAACCTATGTGCAGTAGATTGGTCAAAGTCTCATTGCCTAGGACCTCATTTTTCAAGGACGGATGTAACACTCACAAAAAAATATACCATAACCATGAGATTTAGCAAGTAAAAGACCAAAGAAAATAACAGAGAGAACAAAGCCAACATGTAACGAGCACTACCAGCAAGCGACAAAAAAAAGCTAACTGTTGTTTTGCATGTGAGCGTGTTCGGGCGCTTAAGTTGCGCCTTGCCTGTCTTGAGTGTATACTATCAAGTATCAATTGGCTATACCATGTCAGAGATAAAATTATGAGGATCTTAGGTAGCCAACAATGCGATATGGCATAAAATCCATAAACTTCCAAGGAGCATGCTTAAAAATTTACGGTCGAGCCACTTTCTTGCACATTTTTAGGTTAAGAATTAAGATGGATAATAGCCTCGTAGTTAAGATGGGTGATATCCTTCTAATCCTTCAAAACCCAACCTATTATACGACAATTTAATGTTATTGTCCAGAGTTAACCATCATAATGCACAATCTTATTGTAGCAATTTTCAAACTTTTGGATAATGCGAGGTAACTGTCAGTCTTTGTCCAGAGTTTATAATTACAAGTAGCCATAATTTATCTAAACTTTAATTTAGTACTTGAACTACTGTTACAAATGATGGAGGTGGAATTGATCCGGATGTTATTCGGAAGTGCGTGACTTTGGATACTCAATCAAGAAAACAAATAATTGGGCAATGTAACTCGACTGTGCTTCTAAAAGCTTCCACTTTTCGTTTGTTGTATAAATTTTTGGCTTTGAATTCAATGCACCCACATTTCGTTCATTGAAAGATATTTATATTTTCCCGATTGTCATGGATTCAAAACAAGCACAATGCAGTTGGAGCCAATGTCATTGTTTTCAGTTGTGCATAGGGTAATATTTTTTGGATTGTAACGTGCATTGTCTTAATGTTGTTTGATTCTTTATTTTTGAATTGTTGGAATTGATGATTATGCCCTTAATATTTGATATTGCCGTTTTGTAGACGAGTAACCAAAAGGTGTTGGTCTTTCATCCTATACGTTTCTATGAAGAACTGGACAAGATGACGCTATCGTCCCAATGGTATATCTAAAATCTCGTATTTTTAAAATACAATAAAATTTACTGCATGTGTTTTTTTATTCTTATGTTATTGTCTCATTGACAAAACTGATTTTGATATCTAGAAGAAGAGGAATCCATATTTTGAAGACTGTTTTGGGTGACCATTTTCTTCATGATATAAATATTATTATACCAGTACCATTTTTTTTTTGCCTACTGCTATAGGATATAGGATTGAGAGATGAATATGCTCGTTTGTCTAAATTGAGCAACAGAACAATAAATACATAGGCACACATTTCCTACCGCCTTCTTTATTCACTAAGGGTGATTATTTAAATCTTAAACTATCAAAACATTATTCTTGGTCTTTGATATTTTTTATGTATTTGGAATATATAGGGTGCCCTTTAGGGATTTAAATGTTTTGGATCAGATGCCGTAGCTTCTTCCTGTTCCTCCAATGGGCACCGCTAACCAATCATGTTGACAACAGGTTATTAGGTTCTATGTCAAATATTATGTAACTATGATCTGTGTAAGCTATAGTGCGGAACACAAATGCATGCAAAAAAAACATGAACCAACTTGAGCCATCTCATCTTTTTTTTTTGGGCAAAACAAGCACCCGCTGCAACGCGCGAGCATTCATACTAGTGTTTGAAGAAAGAAGTTGAGGATTTAGAGGTTGTTATGGAGTCGCGGGAATTATCGGAGGAAGAGGTTTGGGTTTATGAGGAAGCGAAAAAGAAGTTAGGCGAGTTAGAATTCATGAAGGTGAAAGATCTCAAACAAAATGTGCATGTGCAATGGGCTAAAGATGAAGATGAAAACTCACGTTTTTTTTATGGGATGATAAATAAGCGTAAGGCTAGTAATTCGATTATGGGTTTATTAGTGGAAGAGAATTGGGTGTATAGACTGAATGAGATCAAGAGGGAGGTTTTGAAGTTTTTTAAAGATAAATTTCATGAGGAGATGAGATCGAGACCATGTTTAGTTTGCGAAGGATTGAAGCAGATTTCGGTAGAGGAAGGTATGTTTTTTGTCCTAGTGATTCAGTAACAAAGAAATTAAACGGGCGGTGTTCAAATGTGGAGACGATAAAGCGCCAGGTCCAGATGGTTTTAATTTTTGCTTTCTTAAACGTTTTTGGAATTTATTAGAGGTGGATTTTCGCAACATCTTTATAGAGTTTTATGAGACCAGGAAAATAAGGGGGTTGGATATTCTTTCATTATGCTACTTCCGAAAGTCAAATACCTGGTGGGTTTAGGGGAATATCGCCCGATCAATCTAATTGGGTTGGTGAGTAAGGTGGTGTCGAAAGTATTGGCGAATAGATTGAAGAAAGTTATGGGAAATATTACTTCGGAGTCGCAATCTGCTTTTTGGACAGGTCGGTACATTCTAGACGGCCTTTGGTTATTAGTGAAGTAATGACGTAGGCGAGAAAAACGGGGGAGACATGTTTCTATTTAAAATAGATTTTGAAAAAGCATATGATAACGTCAATTAGGAGTTCCTATTGTCGATAATGAGACAAATGGGTTTTCCTGAAGTATGGTGTAAGTGGATTTATGGTGTGGTTTCCTAGGCGAGGTCGTCGGTTCTGGTGAATGGGTCCCATATGTTTGAGTTTGAATGTGACAAAGACAGGGAGACCCGATCTTTCCATTCTTGTTTATTATTGTCATGGAAGCATTCTTTGCTTTGCTTAATAAAGCAGTGAGGATTGGTGTTTTTGATGGGATGCGGCTTCCGAATGAAGGACTAACTTTGAGCCATCTTTTATATGCGGATGATGCAATCATATTGAGAGAATGGTCATCCTTCAATTTTAAAAACTTGAGACGGATCTTGCGTATATTCCGTTTATGTTCGGGTTTGAGAATTAATCTCAATAAGTCCACGCCTTTTGGTATTGGAAAAAGCAATATGGAAGTTCAATTAATCGCGAATGGCTTTGGGTGCAAGGTTGGTGCGGTTCCTTTTGTGTATTTAGGGATTTTGGTGGGTGCCAATATGAATAGGGAGAATAATTGGGAGGCAGTGGTCAAAGTGTTTATGAATCGTTTGTCGAAATGGAAGGCGAATTCCATATCAATTGGTGGTCGTGTGACATTGATAAAGTCGGTTCTTGAAGCTCTTCCTACGTATTATTTATCCTTATTTAAAGCACCGGTTTGTGTTCTAAAGAAACTAGAAGCCTTGATCAAGAAGTTTCTTTGGGGTAGTGGAGAAGGTAGGAATAAGGTTCATTGGATGGGTTTGGATCTTGTGACTTGTTCAAAACGAAAAGGAGGTTTCGGTCTACCAAAATTGGAATGGTCGAATAAAGCTCTTTTATTAAAATGGTTATGGAGGTATCGTAATGAAGTTGACGACATGTGGAGAAAGGTTATTGATGCTGTTCATGGGTCTAGGATGAAGTGGGATATGATTAAGTGTAATCGACGGTTCACGGGTACATGGTCTAAGATTGTTGCTTTTGGGTATGAAGTGAGGGTGCAAGACATGTATTTTAATAATATGGTGAGAGGAGTTGTGGGTAATGGCTCAAATATTCGTTTTTGGATTGACAATTCGGTGGATAATAGTCCGTTAAAAGATCGTTTCCCACCTTTGTTTCGGCTAGAGAAAAACAAATGGTGCAAGGTGAGAGATCGAGTGATAAATGAAAGAGGTTAGACGCTGCTGAATTGGGCTTGGGTGTCGTACCCGACAGGTAATCAGGAGGTCTTTGAGCTGATCAATGTCAGCGCTTGCTCGGGGATTGTAAGTTGGTTGATAGACAAGATTATTGGAAGTGGACGAAAGGTTTGGATGGTGCATTTTTAGTGGCAGCGATCAAGAGATGGTTAATAAATGAGCAGGATAAAGGAGATTCTCCTATTTTCGAATGGTGTACTTGGATTCCAAAGAAATGAAATATATTTATGTTACGTGCAGTGATGAATCGTATTCCAACAAAAATGGTGCTTCGAAGAAGGAATATCGATGTGGGAGATGCTATGTTCGTTTTTTGTGTTGACCAAGAGGAGTCTTCGGATCATCTTTTTTCTGGGTGTGGGTATTCTATGGGGGTTTGGTTAGGCATCGCGAGATGGTGTGATCTTCCCTTGGTATATTTATTCTGTACAAAAGATACTTTGGAGATTCATAAGTTTTTTGATAATTCGAAGACAAAGAAACATGTGATGCAAGGTTTACCTATTATTACATGTTGGAGGATTTGGAAAGTTAGGAACGAAAGAGTGTTTAAAGACAAAAGGCATACGGTGACGGAGATAGTGGCGGATATCAAAACTTTGGGATTTATTTGGTTTAGAAGTAGACATAAAACGGTCTCGATTGATTGGACGATGTGGTGTAATTTCAATTTTGTGTAAATTTGTGGCCGTTTTTGACGATTTTAATTCTATCTTGGTGATAGGTCGTCGGCCGTTGTGATTGAAATTTGCCTTAAAAAAAAAAAAAAAGAAGCTAAACATCTTAACTTATTGGTAGTTAATCAATTATTATTTAATTGTTGGTATCTGATTAATTTAAATTTCTGTTACAACTTTCAAACAATAGACATGTGCAAATTGAAATAAAAAAATTGTGTAATAAAACACATGGCCATGGTTGTAGAGTTGTAGTTGTCGCATTCTTTGGGCCCATTGAACACATATAATTTGACTGAAGTTAGTAAAATATTCCGGTTAACGCATGGTATCACCGCCCATTAGAGTATGTGTAGTGGGGATCGTTATTGAGCGTTTTGGGGCTCCATAGCGCCGGGAACACCGCCCCCTCCGGCGCTATGGAGCGTTTTGGGGGAGAATGGTTTTGCAGACAACGAGCGTTGTGGAAGGAGAGAGAGACTTTTTTATTATTATTATTATTATTATTATTATTATTATTATTATGTAAGGTATGTATGTAGATAAAGAAGGATACCTGAGAAGAAGTAGATCGGAAGAGGAGAAGAAGAAGTTGCAGGTCTTGTGGGTAAAGAGAGAGTCAAAGGGGTAGTTGGGTCATGGGTGTGTGTAAAGGTTTTTATATCATTTTTTGTATGTGTTGTTTTTTTTGATAAAAAACATATAAATATTTTTATTTATTATTATTTTTTGTATGTGTTGTATTATTATTTTTATATTTAATGAAATATTATTAAGTATTTAATATTCTTATTTAAATAAAAAACAATAATTAACCAATCATTACCAATCATTTATAACCCCAACATAACCTTCCTTCCCACTACACCTCTTTTTCCATAACCCCAACATAACCCCTTTTCTATTACTTTTTAATATTTTAATCCTATAACCCCAACATAACTATCCACCACTACACACACCCTTAGGCCAATAAACTCTAGTAAATTCGGTTTAAATCATAAAGTGGTATATAACATTTAAAATCACACATCCCACTCATAAATTTGAATAAAATATTGAGTTAACATGATACGTGAATAATTAGAAATTTAGCAAATAACTATAACTATTTTCTTTATAATTTACAAGAAACGAGAATAACTATGGGATATGTGATAGAAAAATAACTATTTCATATATCGGCCCTCGTATTGAATATGATAATATAAAATGTAAAATTATTAAATTAATACAATTCAAAGAAACAAAAATCTTAGATATATAACTAAAACATAAAAATACAATTGCACTAGAAAAATGTTTGATATATAAATAAAACCTAATGCTTTATTTAGGCTTAGACTATAAGGAGTGGGGGGCGGGAAAGAGGGGATGAAGCGCCATGTGGCACTTGTGGGACCCTTGTGGGGGGGGGGGGAAATAATTGTGGGGAGTGGAAGGGGGGAGAGGGGGGAAGGAAATAATATTATATTGTGTTAAAGTTAAAAAAAAATTAAAAAAAAAAAAACTGACCAATCTGCTGCTGCCACGTGTCCCCACCCCCAAGCCCCACGCCGGTGAAGCCCTCCCCGCCCCCAGCCCCACGCCATGGTTCCTGCCCCTGTGGCGGCGGTGTTCCAGCCCCTCCCGCCCTCTCTCCCGCCCCCACTCCTTACAGTCTTAGAAATGGTTCAAAAGGTTGTACCACGCCGTTCAACTCAAAAAGTCCAAAGTAATCAAGTTTTCAATAAAGTGTTTTAGATAAAAGTGTACAATAGGTTAATACTATTGGAGTGTTGAATATATCAAATTAACGATCACTTAAAAAAGAAAATTCCCTATGGAAGGTTAGTATCATCTTAAGGCTAAATGGGATAGAATAGAGCCCCTAGGGCTCAATTGGGTCACTTCAACGTCACACCAACAAGGGCTTCATTGTCTCCTTTCAATAACGCTCAAGCAATGAAATAAAGCTCATCAATTATTACTTAATCATTTATTTAATTTATTTTTCAATTTAAATAAATTTTATTATTTTTTAAACTTTAGTTTAGCTTTTTTTCTTTTTTTTAAATTTAGTTTACTTTGTTTATTTGTTTTTATAACATAAAAAACATTTATAAAAGAGATGCCAAAACACAAGCAGCTTAAATTAGAAGCCACCTGCTAGTCACGTTGCCTCAAGCCCTCTATCGCCGACAACAACAACGATTGTGGACCCCCTTTTTCGTTGATGCTAACGATGGATCAACGGGGGGGGGGGGGGTATTGTTAGTTATATGGCTGAGGTGGATGGGATGCCACCCCATACCGTGTAGCCTAATATCGAATTTTAGTAAACATGTAAAATCAAATTTGATGATGTTGAAAACCGGTCCAACGCTTCGAGCGGGATTTACCGGCGATATATAAAACTTATCGTATTTTTGTTTTACCGGCTTTATTGTATCGGACCCATATTCAATTACCGGCCGGTTCATACCAGTATTTAAAACATTGCGAAAGACCGTAACTAAAAAGATATATGTTATTAACTTACTATTATTTTATTCTTAAAAATATCATTAAAAAATATTACATCTTGTAAATCACCACAAAATAAAAAATATTTGTTTATTTAAAGAGCGATTCAAAGATTCAAAGGAAAAAAAAAAAAAAAAAAAAAAAAGCTGACAGACAAATCCATCGATTCACGATAGTCTAAGGGCAAATCCGTCATTTACCAATAATAATAACAATATATTATCACCCAGTTCGCTTTCCAAACCTTCTCTAACCCCCTTTCTTTCTCTCTCAAGCATTTAATCAAACACCTTCTCTTCATTCCACACAACCCTCCAAAACAACCAACGATGTAAACATATAACAAATCCAACCAAGACCCATTACCCAACCAACCAATTACTAACCACAGATGGGAAAATTAGGGTTAGGGATAGCTGTAGGATGTGCGGTTATGAGCTGTGTGATTGCAGGTGTGATGGTGGGGAGGAGAATAAGGAGTAGGAGACGGTGGTGGAACGTTGTTACGACGGTTGAAGAGTTTGAAGAGACGGCGGGGACGTCTGTAGAGAGGCTGAGACAGGTTGTGGATGCTATGGTTGTTGAGATGCATGCTGGGTTAGCTTCTGAAGGAGGGAGTAAGCTTAAGATGTTGCTTACATTTGTCGAGAAATTACCCGACGGGTGGGTAGTTTGTTGTTCGTGATTTGTTTAAGACACGATAATATCTGTTTAGTTAAAAAAAAGGATTTTTACGTATATACCCTTAGTAAAGTTATGAGTTATTTATTTACCGAGGGTAAATATGTAATTTGTGTGATTTTTTTAAGTTGAGAAAAATATTTAGTAAATAGATTTTTGTAAGGGTAAATATGTAAATGCCCAGTGGCGGATTTAGAAAAAAAAAAGGTTAAGGGGTAGCGTGGGTAAAAAAAAAATTGTTCAGGGGTAGTCGAAACATAAAACGAAGAAGAAAATAAAAATTTTGCACTAAAAATGTACTTCGCCAAAGAATGTTGAGGGGTAGCGTGTGCTACTTCTAATTATACTCTAAGTCCGCCACTGTAAATGCCTCTAATAAAAAATACACTATATAGTTTTATATATATATATATATTTTTAAAATAATTAAAATTAGAAGGATAGACTAAATGTTATTTATGTTTCTTGGTACATGAAGCATGCAACTTTGTTAGTTAAAAGGGTCGTATTCATGTCTGATGCTTGTGTTACTTACGTCGACGTGGTTAGACATGACAAGACCTGTTATGCAGGTCCTAGTTTTTTGTGCAAATAGAAGTACTTTCTTCTTTTAATTTGATCTAATTTGTGATTGTTGTTTGTAGGTTACAAATTTTGTGGTTTGATTTAGTTTTTTTTAAGGCTGGTAATTCTTGACTTGTTTAAGATACGATGAAACCTGTTTTAATATAAAATACACTATGTACTTTTATACTTTTTTGAAGTGATTAAAATTAGGAGGTTAGGCAGTAGGATCGGTCATTTATCTTTCTTGGTACATAAAGCATACAACTTTTGTAATAGTGTTATAGACGTTAGGTATAAATTAGTTAGACGAGGCGTATTCATGTTTGATGATTGTGTTAGACACAATAAGCCCTGCTTTGCCCGCCCGTTTTTTTTTTTAATTAGATCCATTTTTTTGTTTTGCTAATGCTGCTGTTGTAGGTTAATGTGTGCTTTATGTGAGTGTTGTTTTTATCAGTTAAGATGTCAAAATCTGATGTTAGTTATAGACTGTTTGTCTATCTATATTTATTTATTTAGTGTGGTGTATTTTGTTTGAAAATTAGGGTAGTATTTGGTGACCCATTACTCTGATGTTAGTTAAGAGACTGTTTGTCTATCCTATGTGTATTGACTTGGCTTAGGGCTCTTTAAGTATGGAGTGTTTTGTTTGAAATTAGGATAGTATTTGGTAACCCATTACTCTGAAACATTTTGCCTTCTAGAAGCTTGTTTGAACAAGTCTTTTTAATTTTTTTTTTTTTTTGAAGTTTTGTTAACCAACTCTTTTAAGAATATGTTTAAGTAATTTAATGTAAACCAATAATTAGTTGATGAATTAAATTATGTTGAGTCTGTTCGTTGCTTCTCTGGTATGGAGTGGTTGTCTAGTAGTCCTATTTTGTTTTTTTTTTATGCATCGGTACGTGCTTACAACAACGCTGACAATTGATGAACTTTAATAAGGTTGGTGAATTTATGACATCAATAATAAGATACCTTTTAAAATTGTTACCGACCAAACAGAATTAAAATGGACGTATATTATGTTTGAAACATCTATATCGTAATGAATGCTATACTTCAAGACTTTTTGTCGTGTTGAAAATGTTAAACTCAGTTTAAAGTAAATGCTTTCCATAAATCTTGTTTACTTGTGTGCCGTGTTTCTTGTAAGAAGTCATTATCAATAGCTTGATATATGGTAGTTGCTCATTACATGTTTCGAGTGTTGCTTACATGTAATTTTATCGTATACGACATGGTTTAAAAAAGGGTGAGGCGTACGCCTCGAGGCGCGCAGAAAACGAGTCTGAGGCGCGCCTCATGGGGTTTAGATTGTACATACGCCTCTAAGGGCTGAGGCGCTAAGAAAATATGCGCCTCGGGTGCGCCTCAGGTGATTTAGGGTGTTTTTGATGTGTTTTTTTTTTTTTTTTTTTTTGGTGTTTTAGACTTTTTGGGTCAATTATTTTATTTTTGATGTATGTTTTTGATGTTTTAGACTTTTCTAGGTCAAGTATTTTATTTTTTATAAACACATAATTTTTATATTTATTTTTTGACTGTGCCTCGAGCAAATGCCTCGGTTCGCCTCGAGCTTATGCCTCATGAGGCGGGAGGAAAAACGCCTCGAGGCTCGTTTCTGTTCTTTTAAAACTTTGGTATACGGTGATTATCAATCGTTTCTGGATGTATGTTTATTGTTCTTGATGTTGATGGTGTAATTTTATTTGTCAGGAGTGAAAATGGAATATATTATGCCTTACATGTCGGAGGCACTAATTTTAGGATTCTAAAGAATCCAGCTTGGCGTCAGAGTCTATTCTTGCGCATGATGTTGAGAGGAAACCAATTCCACAGGTTTAAATGACCAGCACGAGCGAGGTGTTTAGACATTACGCAGCATGATACTATTACTGTATATGAATTTCCAAATGTATATTTTGCAGGTTTATGTGAATTAATGTGATGTTTTTTAACAATATTTGCAGGAGTTTTTTGATTTTATCGCTTTGTCTCTCAAGGAATTTATCGAAAGAAACGGAAATAATTTGCAGCTTTCGCAAGTTAGAGGAAAAGATTTGGGCTTTACATTCTCATTTCCTGTGAAACAAACGTCTGTTTCATCAGGCACGTTGATCAAGTGGACCAAAGGTTTTGCCATTGAAGACATGGTAGTTTAACAAAGTTCTAGAATTATTCGCTAGTCAGTTGCTTGGTTTTAAAAAAGCGCGCCTCGCGCGAAGCGCATCTAGGCGCCAATCTGTGCGCCTTATGTAAACACTAGGCAAGCATCGTACGAAAAGCGCAAGAAAATAGTGCGCTTTTTGCCAAAAAGTGCAATAAAAAGCGCGCTTTTCGTACACGGGGTGTTTTTGTGCTTAAAATTGTTATACATGTAGCTAAAAATGTTGTACATTTAAGGTAAATCATATATAAACCATATTGTATCTATATTTTTGGGTAAATGATGCTAAAAACTATAACATAAAAAAAAATATACATATTCGTGTTGCGCCTCGCGTACGAAAAGCCCACCGCTTTTACGCTTTGCGCCTCGGTTTTAGACCTCGTCGCTTTTGTGCGCTTCGCGCTTTTTAAAACCAAGGTCAGTTGTCAAACCTATCTAAAAGTTGTTGCAAAAGTGCATAGTGCAATATATGTGATATAAAGCTGAGTTGAGACTTGGGATGATAGATAGGGTTAGGTATCATTTTAAAGTTAAGACGTGAAGTTTTGTAACTCCATCGTCGTGTATTTAATATCATGTTATTATTTCAGGTTGAAAAAGATGTTGTCCGAATGTCTGCAAAAAGCATTGTCTAGAAGAGGTCTAGATATGAATTTTGCTGCAACTTGTAAGACTGTTTTTCTGACTGTTCTCGTATAGTAGCGTAAACATTTATACTTGCTAAATGTGTAGTAACCTGATCCCCTTCATTCGGACTTGCCTCATTTTTGGAAATGAATAGCTGTTCAAATGGTTACATTTTTTTTTAATTTCTAATGAATACAAGGATACTCTCGGACTCATAAAAAAGCGATTAGACAGATAAACTTCATCGCAAAAGAATATATTAATCTTTGCTCTACGGAATATTTTAAAAATTCAAAGTTTT